>JAYESA010000018.1:90595960-91195960 GCA_036927795.1 Iris macrosiphon
AACTATCAAGTCTTCTAACATACAAATTATGTCAGTAGTTATTCTCTATCGTACGTCCCATACATATAGGTGGCCAACCTGTCACGTGTCGCGCCCCGATCCCGCAGGGGCCGATCCCGTAGGGCCTATCGTCCTCGCTCGGTCCCTACGGAACCATTCGTCCTCGCTTGGTCCCTACGGAACCGTTCGTCCTCGCTTGGGCGCGATGCCGTGCAAGCCTAAGTTGCGCTTGCACCAGGCAACGTACCTGCACAAGACAAGTTAGACAAAATATACATTTATAGGCACAGAGTAAAACGCAGAGAACCAAAGTTGAACACATTTGATAGCACACAAAATACTTTCTTTTATTGAATACTGAAGATTTGGATTACAAAGTGTTTGCTTGGCTGAGTTACAAAATATGCCTTGGAAGGCTTACAACTCTTTTCACAGTCCCAAAACTAGCCACAACGCCCATTACATTATGCCCTTGTAGTAGGACCAAAATAGCAAAACATCTAGCAGAAGAGGAAGTAGCCCACTGAAGAGGTAAGCGACGGAGAAGCAGCACGAACACAGTCCTATGGAAGGGTGCGCACACGCTGATTCAGATTCAAGATGCTAGCCAAGCTCTCGCTTCCAGTACCTGGATATTTGCCCACAAACGTGGGTCAGTACTACCACATGTACTGGTGAGCGACCTTGGCCAAACTCACCTTAGAAATCCACACTAAGTAAGCATATGAAGCTAGCATTATTAAGTGGTCTTTCTGGTTGTCTAGTTTCTTTTTAACAATTCATGCTAGGAAACATAGACAATATAAAGCAAGTGCATATGATATTTCTTACCCACGGCCGAGCGGTTATCCCTGCAGCAGACACACAAGTTAGCCACAATTTGCATATGAATAACTTATGAATCGAAAATAGGCATCAATGTGTTAGGTATGCAAGAAGGTAAACCTAGCATGCGCCCTAACTATATGATGGTCCCCTCCACGGGATTAGCAGTTGGGACGTACAAGCCCATCTCACTAATAGACAAGTCTACCCTCCCGTAAGTAAGGACGTTCTCGCCTCAGGGTATCTAGATCTCTTTCCGGCCGAACGATCCCCAGTGCCCCAGGGACCGCCCGAGAGATAATTCTTGTGCACAAGTTGTCCTGACCATATGCATGAATGCAAGCCCTATCAGAAAATATGCTATCATGCAACTGATGAACAATGCACACATAAGTCTATCTCTTCTTTTCTCTTTTCTCTTTCTAGATCAAGTCCAGAGTTTTCCAGCTATAATACTCGAGGCATAGCATACAAGGGACAATAAGCATTCCATAAGCAACTAGTAAGTTAGCAGTTCTATACTTGAAGCATGCAATACTTTCTTTTATCTTTAGCTTATCTTTTTAGTGAGGCAACATAATTATGTGAACTAGAGATTCTTTATTAGGCATGCAGACTTAAAGGATTCATCGAAGGGCCTAAGCCACTCACCTAATGAACCGAACGAGGGGATGGGGAAGCCTAAGCGACGTTCACTCCTTGGTTATGCGTCCTGAAAATACAACAATACTTGGTTAGCATACTTCAATCTCTTTCCCTTACGATTCGAAAGAACGCGCAAGCGAGAAAGCGAAATCATGAAAACCAAGTCATCGAAAGCAACTCAAAACACAAAGCAACACAAAACCAAGAAGCAAAGCAACCAACAAAACTCTTGGACTTATTTCAATAGAAGCCGTTCGATTAATTCGAAGGGTTTATTGCACTTCGTCCGTGTTGATTCGGTAAGGTTTCCCCGAGACTCGATTCTCAACTGAGTCGAAGCAGCAAAGTGTTCCATAAGTAACCGTTTGGAGCGGGGCGTTACATACTACCCCACTGAGAAGAAGTTTCGTCCACGAAACTTAAGAGATCAAGGAGGCAAAGATCAAGCATCAAGAGTTCAAAGGAATAAGACTCGCCAACATCGTGCCCGCTCTCATCACGCTCAATATTCAACTGATACACTCTAGGCCTTCTTATCTGATCAGTTGGTTCCAGAGCAGGACCCGGAGGGGTCTGAGTCTCAACCCGAGCAGTCTTGTTGTTTCCATCCGGGTATGGCGGCGGAACCCTCTTGTTTTGGCAGTTCACTGCCTGATGCCCTAATTCCCCGCAGTTATAACACTCATTATTTGCACCACGACAAATATCTACGGTATGGCCTGGTTTGTGGCAGTAAATGCAATTAGGACCTGGGCGCCGCTCGCCCGTTGTTTTCTTTTCTCCATTATGGTATCTTTTAGCAGGAGGGTTTCGAGGAGCCGGTGCCCTTTCTGGAGCATTTTGCGGAGTGAACTGCTCATTCTGCACGGCTGCCTCAAAGGCTTGTATATAGGTTTTGCACTCCCGGTTCATAACATCTTTTCTTAGATTATCGTTTAAGCCTTTGATGAACCGATGTGTGCGGGCTCCCTCGTCGAGAATCATCGAGCTAGCGAACTTAGCAAGTTTGGAGAATTCCGACTCATAGTCTTCGACGGACATGCTCCCTTGCTTAAGTTCGGTGAACTCGTCTTCTTTTCTCTGCCTGACAGCCGGTGGAAGATAGTGAGCAAGGAATACTTCCTTGTACATTCCCCAAGTGATCCTGCTATCCTGATGCTTGGTGGCAAGGTCTGTTTTCTTGACTTCCCACCAGTCGTGTGCTCGTAACCGCAACTGCATATCTGCGCACGCCACCCTCTTGTTCGCAGGTATTGAGGCAAAGCTAAACAAGCTCTCCATCTTTGCGACCCAGTCCATCACCTTATCCGGCGTGGTCCTGCCTTCAAACTCCGGAGGGTTCAACTTCAGGAACTCAGCGCCTTTAAAGGTAGACCTTCCGGCCGCGCGAGGAGGCTCGTTTGTTTCTGCTAATCCTGCGCCTTGAGGCATGGTCGGGGCAGTCACAGGTATTGCGGCAGTGCCAGATGTACCACTGTTCGCTGCTAGCGTTGTCACTATCTGCGTCAGGGAGTCAAGCTGCTTTTGTTGTGCCAAGGCTCTAGCATCAGCTCATTGCTGTTGAGCCTCGAATCGTTCTTGTTGCGCAGCATGACGATCGTTTTGATTATGTAACATTGCAATCAATCTATCCATTTGATCATCGCTTACGCTAGCTGCGCGCGATGACTCAGGGTTACCAGCACCTGTTCTTGTCATCTTTGCTGCAAAAGAGAGTAGCTTGCATTAGTCTCATAACGTATTATAGACTTATTGCATGGGATGTTGGGTTTTTCATACTCTTAGGGACCTTTCATACTCTTGATTTACTTCTTATAGATTTGAAATCTATTTTCGAAATTCGGGACTTTTGAAATTGCTTGAAAATTTATATCCTTTTAGAAGACGATGTTTGAAGAGGCCAAGGACGTAAAGCCATGCTCTGATACCACCTGTCGCGCCCCGATCCCACAGGGGCCGATCCCGTAGGGCCTATCGTCCTCGCTCGGTCCCTACGGAACCATTCGTCCTCGCTTGGTCCCTACGGAATCGTTCGTCCTCGCTTGGGCGCGATGCCGTGCAAGCCTAAGTTGCGCTTGCACCAGGCAACGTACCTGCAGAAGACAAGTTAGACAAAATATACATTTATAGGCACAGAGTAAAATGCAGAGAACCAAAGTTGAACACATTTGATAGCACACAAAATACTTTCTTTTATTGAATACTGAAGATTTGGATTACAAAGTGTTTGCTTGGCTGAGTTACAAAATATGCCTTAGAAGGCTTACAACTCTTTTCATATTCCCAAAACTAGCCACAACGCCCATTACATTATGCCCTTGTAGTAGGACCAAAATAGCAAAACATCTAGCAGAAGAGGAAGTAGCCCACTGAAGAGGTAAGCGACGGAGAAGCAGCACGAACACAGTCCTATGGAAGGGTGCGCACACGCTGATTCAGATTCAAGATGCTAGCCAAGCTCTCGCTTCCAGTACCTGGATATTTGCCCACAAACGTGGGTCAGTACTACCACATGTACTGGTGAGCGACCGTGGCCAAACTCACCTTAGAAATCCACACTAAGTAAGCATATGAAGCTAGCATTATTAAGTGGTCTTTCTGGTTGTCTAGTTTCTTTTTAACAATTCATGCTAGGAAACATAGACAATATAAAGCAAGTGCATATGATATTTCTTACCCACGGCCGAGCGGTTATCCCTGCAGCAGACACACAAGTTAGCCACAATTTGCATATGAATAACTTATGAATCGAAAATAGGCATCAATGTGTTAGGTATGCAAGAAGGTAAACCTAGCATGCGCCCTAACTATATGATGGTCCCCTCCACGGGATTAGCAGTTGGGACGTACAAGCCCATCTCACTAATAGACAAGTCTACCCTCCCGTAAGTAAGGACGTTCTCGCCTCAGGGTATCTAGATCTCTTTCCGGCCGAACGATCTCCAGTGCCCCAGGGACCACCCGAGAGATAATCCTTGTGCACAAGTTGTCCTGACCATATGCATGAATGCAAGCCCTATCAGAAAATATGCTATCATGCAACTGATGAACAATGCACACATAAGTCTATCTCTTCTTTTCTCTTTTCTCTTTCTAGATCAAGTCCAGAGTTTTCCAGCTATAATACTCGAGGCATAGCATACAAGGGACAATAAGCATTCCATAAGCAACTAGTAAGTTAGCAGTTCTATACTTGAAGCATGCAATACTTTCTTTTATCTTTAGCTTATCTTTTTAGTGAGGCAACATAATTATGTGAACTAGAGATTCTTTATTAGGCATGCAGACTTAAAGGATTCATCGAAGGGCCTAAGCCACTCACCTAATGAACCGAACGAGGGGATGGGGAAGCCTAAGCGACGTTCACTCCTTGGTTATGCGTCCTGAAAATGCAATAATACTTGGTTAGCATACTTCAATCTCTTTCCCTTACGATTCGAAAGAACGTGCAAGCGAGAAAGCGAAATCATGAAAACCAAGTCATCGAAAGCAACTCAAAATATAAAGCAACACAAAACCAAGAAGCAAAGCAACCAACAAAACTCTTGGACTTATTTCAATAGAAGCCGTTCGATTAATTCGAAGGGTTTATTGCACTTCGTCCGTGTTGATTCGGTAAGGTTTCCCCGAGACTCGATTCTCAACCGAGTCGAAGCAGCAAAGTGTTCCATAAGTAACCGTTTGGAGCGGGGCGTTACATCACGCAAGTCCGTGTTCTACATGAGACTCACACTCGTGTAACAGATGTATCACGGTCAATAAAATCTAATGATGCCTCCAAATTATGTGGTGGTCTCGTAAAACTAGGTCGACATACATAATATATGATTAAGGACAAAATACGACGCCACCGTCGTTGCACCCAAGTTATTCTTAGACGCGCAGTTTATATAGCATTTAAAATACATGAACTAAATAACAAAAATAAAATGCACGCACCATATGGAATATAAATCACAGTACAATGGCAAGGTATACTTGCTTGGAAAGAAAGTTGTGTAGT
Organism: Iris macrosiphon; assembly: GCA_036927795.1. Lineage (NCBI taxonomy): Eukaryota > Viridiplantae > Streptophyta > Magnoliopsida > Asparagales > Iridaceae > Iris > Iris macrosiphon. The sequence continues at coordinate 90,601,434 of JAYESA010000018.1, forward strand.
GTAAGCATCCAGTTGGCAAGCACAAGGGATCAGAAACTATGGCCTCCGAATGAACATCTCCGGATGCTGAAATAAACATCACCAATGTTCCCAGAATAAGCGAGATAACTAAAAAATACTACCCTTTCGTCCGATTTGGACACAGGGGCAAAACGGTGATTTTAGGTTAAAGCGGGGTCCACATGTGGGCCCCTTTGCACCGAAAAGCGTGCCAGAGGTAAAGGTCTCTAAATGGAACTAATTATAGGTCAAACAAATTCTAAACGTCGATACGAACTCAACGGTATTTCCAATTTTGGATTCTGGTAAGCCATCACAAATTCACCTTTAAAGTCAAACCGTGGGCCCGCGAATAGGCGGCTTGGTCAACTATCTCAGAATCGCGTGAATAATTTTAGTTTAAAAATATCAAGTTTTTGATCATTTTGGAGGTCGAATAATTTAACACCTAGAACGAATTAATAAAAACTAAAAGACCAAAAAAATTCTCGGTTATATCGAGAAGAAAACCCTTCAATTAGTTTTTGAAAATATTAAACCGGTTAGTGGAAAATTGGGTGTGAACATGGAGGTTTCGATTGAAGTTTCTAGACTATTTTTGGTCAGTTTTTCGGCCATTTACCGGTCGATTTTTCCACCAATCCGGGATACAAAAACTCGTACCAATTGAATGAAAATCCTAGAGGGGTAGGTTGTGAACGTACACGGACCAACCGCTCGAAAAAAGAATCATAGATGAAGAAGATATTGTACCTTAAAGATAGGGTGATGGAAGGGTGCTGCTGCACGCGTGCGCGTACGCGGACGACGGCGACGTCTGCTGCGGCGGCGCGACTGCTGTGGCGATCGGCGCCGGCGCGACATCGGGGTCCACGGCTCCGAGGCGGCTGTCTAAGGTTAGGGTTAGGGTTTAGGGTTAGGGTTTGGTTTATGTATGTTTATATACGTGTGTGTATATATATATATGTAGACCGAGAGAGAGATGGGGCGAGCCGGGGGGGGGGGTTCTAGCTGCTGGAGTCGTGGGTTGGTAGTTGAGAATAGGTTTAGTTAAGGTTTTGTTTTGTTGGGTTTTTAGTTTAGGTGTTTATATATTATCTTTTTTTCCTCTCTCTTCTTTTTCTTTTGTTTTTCTATTATTATTATTATTATTATTATTATTATTATTATTATTATTATTACTTATATATTCACATATATAAATGAGGTTAAAAATCCAAATATAATATTGTACACTAAATAAATTCTAGAAAATTACTTTGTAAACTTTTAATAAAATATTACACCCAAAAAAATTTATGAAATATTTTTCTAATTAATAATTAGATATTTATCTAGTTATATAAATCAAATAATTATTTTATCTAATTAACTAAGTAATTAATTAAATAGTTATCCACAAAATAGGATAATAGTAAATAGTATGCACATCTATAAAAAAAATGCCTAACTTGGCACAGGAAATTATGGGATGCTAATTGTAGAAAGTTGAGATTAGAAAATAATCACAAGTAAATTATATATATAATATCTAAATATTTAACAACTAATCTATGGTCGTTACACTAATATCATATTAATTCTAAGGGATCAAATTCCTATGCCATGAAAAGATACTACTGGCAGTGTCTTCTGTGTAGGTTACTTCCTACGAAGGGCGATATAGATTTTGGGGCCATCCTATATTATTAATGTCCAAACCTTGGTGAAGTGTCCTAATAAAATTATTAGATTTTAATTGATTTGAAAAATAATTTAAAATAAATACAAGATATACAAAATACACACAAGATACCTATGTTTGGGTCAGGGGGTTTACAATCTACCAAACTTAAAAGAATTTTGTCCTCAAAATTAAAAATAATGCATGATTTGCTAAATCCTTCACATTCGTATATAAGGCAAGTCAATCGCAATCTTTTCCAAAAATTTAAATAATGAAATCTATTCAAATTTATCGCAATCACTTCAAAATTAAAATAACTACTGTTTAAATCAAAATTTAACCTATCGTAATCTATTCTCGATTTTCAAATCATCAATATCCAAATTTAAGTCAAATCTATATGACATCTTCAAGATTTAAATATTCCACATCAAATTTTACATCACAATCTCCATCTATTATAATCTCCTCTAGAAAACAATTCTAATCAAATATTATTCCTATTTTCAACTTATGAATTTTGTACTCTTCAAATTTTAAATTCAATTTCCATTCTCAACATTTCAAATAGGTGATCCAACAATCCAATTTAACTTTTAATTCAAATCCTCAAATTATAAAATTTCAAATCTAATTCAACAATTGTTCGAGTCTAAAATTATATATTTATCCTCAAAATTTAAATCGATGATTCAACCTTCAATATTCAAAATTTAAATCATGTGCTCAAAGTATAAATATTTGGTCCGCAATATCATGATATTAAAATTTATTAAATCCTCATCATCTTAATTATTCTTCTAAAATATTCTCAAAATTTAAATGACTTAAATCTCTCAATCTAATCTTACTTGATCATAATCTAAAAAAAAATTACCTCAAGTTGACAATGCAACTTTTACCCAACTTAGAATTTACCCATCCATCACATAATGCTATACATTTAAGAAAAACTTTCTTAAATTATTTAATCGTGTTATTCAATCCTCAAACACAAAATATCTCACATTTCTTATGTCCTTAATTACAAAAGATAGTTACCAAGTAATGTGATTGGCCTATGGGGTATATCTAGTACTCTCCATGTAACAAACTTATACCAAGCACGTGCGTTCGTCTTTTCAAAATAGGGGATGACAGAAAACAACAATAAAAAATTCAAGGAGGAGGTGATATAATACAAGTACGGGGGTTCAAATCGATTAAAGAATTCAAAAGGGAGTTGTCAAGGTAGTTGTGGATTGAAATCCTATTTTAGTAAATTCTTATTCGCATGTTCATATCAGAACAGTTATGTAACCGATACAATATGCTCGAACATGTCTAGAGAGCAAGTATATTCGTCTACTATTCAACTATATATCTCAATCTACGTAAAGTAGTCATGCGAAGAGTGAACCAAGCGCACTAAGGTTAACTAGACCATATTACACTGATTCTGATTTTAGACGATATATTAGTGTGTGCACCCAATAATACATATTCATGATCAAGCTCGATAAAAGAATAAGCTTGCAAAACTAGGCTATAATAGCAGCATAAGTCGAGGTAGTCCAGTAAAATATAAGTACGCTGGATTATGATGAAAGAAGGTACAAAATAATTCAAATTCACAAAAAAAATAAGACTCGTCCGGTGTTGTGCCTCTACAGTTGCCATACCAACTACTTGTCTAAGTCTCTAGTCGACCAAATGGGGGTATGGGTCTATAAGTTCTACAGTCTAGATAAACACTATCGTCTTATGCTAGCATATAGTTGGTGTCATTTAATTATACTTCATTAATGGGTCAAAAGGACTATATAATACTAGGTTGTGAGGCATACTACCCAACTTACAAAAATTAACTAATAGTATAACTACCTTAAGGAGAATGTACAAATTAACCTTGTCCTTGTAAATAAAGTAGAAACTCTTGTTAGGGTATAAGAGGGAAAGATCTTGGTACCTATTAGGGTATCCTATTGCATTATATAGGTAATGGTCATCTTAAGTCTTAATCATGGTACTTACAGAATAAAGTGTTAATATTAAGAATGGAAAAGTTAATGGCTCTCAAGTGAAAGAGGATATAACCTGTATTGAGATATATTAATGAAGATTATATGATTTGGAACTAGGGATAATTAGAAAATCATATTCTAAATGAGCAACTCAAACTATCAAGTTCTAACTACTAAGCACATAATTTAAAATTCAAGATTAACGACTATAATCCTAACAAACTATATATCCTAACATAAAAGGAATCACTCGGCCTATAATCAGAAGGGTTAGGTGGCACAAATTGAAAGAGGAAGAAAAATAATTTTAGTCGTCGCACAAATAGCGAGCGTTAAGGTTTCAGAGGAACAAGATATAAAATTAAATAGAGAGACTCTTGATAATATCATGGTTTACATGGAAAAAGGTGGTATGCTAGTCTCTGTGTTCGAGATATGATTAAGAAAAATGTTCTATTCATTACTCTTGGCTTCCTAAGGTACTGTTCTGCTAATATCAAGACAAGAATCTAAATTTATAGTTCTCTTATACTATCTCACTATGAAAGTTAGGTTTAGTCCTAATATTCAACCTTGGATTTCTATTGGTTCCTCAATACTAGGGTCAAACAATATGGTCAGATTTCTAACTAACCCTAGTAGTGTCTATACTACTCTCAAGTCCTTCATAAATATATCAAGGGATAATGATCAATCAATCTACAAGTAAGGGATGCTAGGGTTTATTAGGTATTCTAAACTTAGTGATGTGTCAATGTTCTAGTTATATTCTTTGTAGGAATGTTACCATAATTATCATCCTAACAACAAGGATTCATATATTCTAGCAGAAGACTATACTCAAGGAACTATTAGGGAAGCACATGAATCAAGCAGGATGCAATTATTTAAGTAGAACGGATTGGAAGAAAGGTGAGTCATAGTCAAATATGAGTGAGACCTAAAACTCTAATCCTAGGTGTAGGCCCGCTCGGTACATTAACGTAACTGAGACAATATATTCTCGACCTGGATGGGCCACCACAAAAATATGTCACGCCCCAGTCCCAAAATACGTAGGACTAGAAATACGTAAACATGCCAGCCGTATATATATGGAGACTCCAATATATGGAGACCATAACACATATGTACACTGTATTATTAATAATAATTCACAAGTGGTATATATTTGTCACAAGTTACAGGACATAACTAAATCTCAACCACAAAAATCATAAAGAAATAAATATCCAATCAACTATATAACCGAATCAAGTATAAGATGCTTGATAAGAATAAGTAGTTGGGTGGAGACAAATCCACTACCAAACTAGAATATAAAAGTAAACACAACAAGTACATCATCTAATGATCAGAGAGGCTCGAAGGGAAGACTTGCTCGAAAGGGAACGAAGTAGCAAGTCCAAATTCGTGCTTCTGTGAATAGTCAAGATCGTCTACACCTGGAAGGCACCAGATCCTCCGAGGGACGTAAAAAGATACATAGAAGTATGCCAATAAAGTACTGAAATTAAATATCTAAGGGTCGCCTAACCAACTATGTGAATGCACTTTGAAAATAACTTTCCAACACGTGGGCTACTTGGCTAAAATAGGATTGGCATGATTCTTTCGAAGAATCAGGGGCCTAAAAAGTGTGACATCTTTTGAACGTCAGAGGCCGCCTGAAGATATTATATAGGGGTCATCTGACTGCGCATCTCGGGCGGAGCGTACAGGTTACACAAGAAAAGTATAAAGGAGCCCAAACGCCTTACTTGTTGTCCTCCCCACCCCATGATCTAAGCATGTCATATCCATGACACGATGAGACCTTTAATAACTGCCAAGTCTTCTAACATACAAATTCTATCAACAGTTATTCCCTATCGCACGTCCCATATGTACAGGTGGCCAACCCGTCACGCAAGTCCGTGTTCTATATGAGACTCACACTCGTGTAACAGTTGTGATACGGCTAATGAAACCTAATGATGTCTCCAAATCATGTGGTGGTCTCGTAAAACTAGGTCGACATGCATAATATATGATTAAGGACAAAATTTGACGCCACCGTCCTTGCACCCAAGTTATTCTTGGACGCGCAATTTATATTGAAGTTAAAATATATGAACTAAATAAAAGAAATAAAATGCATGCACCATATGGAATATAAATTACAGTACAATGACAATGTATACTTGCCTGAAAAAAAAGTTGCGTAGTGTAAGCGTCCATGTGACAAGCACAAGGGATCAGATACTATGGCCTCTGAATGAACATCTTCGGATGCTGAAATAAAAATCACCAACGTTCCGAGAATAAGTGAGATAGCTAAAAAATACTACCCTTTCGTCCAATTTGGACATAGGGGCAAAACGGTAATTTTGGGTCAAAGCGGGGTCCACATGTGGGCCACTTTACACCAAAAAGCATGCCAGAGGTAAAGGTATCTAAATGAGACTAATTATAGGTCAAACAAATTCTAAACGTCGATAAAAACTCAATGGCATGTCCAATTTTTGATTACGGTGAGCCGATAACAAATTCGTTCTTCAAAGTCAAACCGTGAGGCCCGCGAATAGGCGACTTGGTCAACTGTCTCAGAATTGCGTAAAACTTGGGTCACAGGACCATTGTGATATCACGAATTCAATGACATAAGTTTCGTCATATTCTGATGAGCGTACACAAAACGGGGTGATAGTTTGCAAAAGTCGCGATACGGGGACTTTTTATGGATACGGGTTGATTCTGACGCGCACACAAGTCCGAATCAACTTCCACGAAGGCCCACACGTCAGGATATACCATACACACCTTTCAGTATAATTGGTACACGATGAGGCTATCCCGTTTAGTGGGGCACACTCTGTATCATAAAATTTTAGTTTTAAAATATCAAGTTTTTGGTCATTTTGGAGGTCGAATAATTTAACACCTAGAACGAATTAATTAAAACTAAAAGAACAAAAAAAATCTCGGTTATATCGAGAAAAAAATTTCAATTAGTTTTTGAAAATATTAAACCGGTTGGTGGCAAATTGGGCGTTTACATGGAGGTTTGGATTGAAGTTTCTGGACTATTTTTGGTCAGTTTTTTGGTCATTTACCGGTCGATTTTTCGACCAATCCGGGACACGAAAAGTGGTCCCACTTGAATAAAAATCTTAGAGGGTTAGGTTGTGAACGGATACAGAAAAAACCGCTCGCAAAAAGAATCACAGATGAAGAAGATATTGTACCTTAAAGATGGGGCGACAAAAGGGTGCTGCTACACACGTACACGTACGGTGCGGCTACGACGGCGGTCGGCGGCACCGCAACGGCGGGTCGACGGCGCCGAGGCGGCGGTCTAGGGTTAGGGTTGGGTTTTTTGTTTAGGTGTTTATATATTATCTTTTTCTTTTTCTTTTCTTTTTTTCTCTCTTCTTTTTCTTTTCTTTTTCTATTATTATTATTATTATTATTATTATTATCATTATTATTATTATTATTATATATTTATTTATATATATTCACATATATAAATGAGGTTAAAAATCCAAAAATAATATTGCACACAAAATTAATTCTAGAAGATTACTTTGTAAACTTTTAATAAAATATTACACACAAAATAATTTATGAAATATTTTTGTAATTAATAATTAGATATTTATCTAGTTATATAAATTAAATAATTATATTATCTAATTAACTAAGTAATTAATTAAATGGTTATCCATAAAATAGGATAATAGTAAATAATATGCACATCTATAAAAAAAAAAAATGTCTAACTTAGCACGGGGAATTATGGGATGCTAATTGTAGGAAGTTGGAATTAAAAAACAACCATAATTAAATTAGATATATAATACCTAAATATTTAACAAATAATCTTTGGTCGTTACACTAATATCATATTAATGCCAAGGGATCGAATTCCTATGCCACGAAAAGATCCTATAAGCAGTGTCTCCTGTGTAGGCTACTTCCTATGAAGGGCGATATAGATTTTGGGGCCATCCTATATTATTAATGTCCAAACCACGGTGAAGTATCCTAATAAGATATTAGATTTTAATTAGTTTGAAAAATAATTTAAAACAAATACAAGAAATACAAAATACACACAAGATACATATTTTTGGGTCAGGGGGTTTACATGTGCTGAAACAACATGTGTCACATAAGTCAGGCCGCATGAACTTAGACCGCATAGGAAGTTTGTCTCCCCCAATAATAGGTTCAGACATGGTAGAAAGCTCTCAAACCAAAATAATATTTTCTTCATTAAAGTTTTATTTTAACTTCGAATCAAGTGAACCAAAAGCCAAAATGCTCGAAATAAAGTGCTCCATCCATCCCAAAAAATATTTTATTGAAAATTCTATGTTCTAATAGATCAAAACCACAAAAATTTGAGAAACCCATAAAAAACCCTAAACTCCTAATATAGATCTAATCAAATCCACCCATTAAAATCGATAACTCCCAGTACCAAAAGTGTTTAGAATCATCATGAGAACATAATAGACTAATAAAATGCAAGGAAAGAGTAAGAATAAAAAATTAATAGATTTCTCCATGTAGTGCAAGGTGTACTTGCCTAAATGAAGGAAGAAAAAAATGAGAGAATGAGGGAAGAGAGAGAAATAAATTAACTTATATAGCTAGGGTTTGAGGTTTAGACCATGGGTTTAACTCATGACGAAACCAATCCAACAATTAAACCATGAGTCTAATCAAACCAAAGAATGGGACTAGCCTCCATGACATACAACCTAATTGACATGGAAGTAACAAATAATATAATCAGAAAAACTAATATATTCCAAATACGTATATAAGGAACGGGTAGTGACAACGGTCCATAAACTCAATATTTTGCCAAACGCCAAATCAGTGAAGCAACAACAATGACAGTTTTTGCCAAACGTGATGGATTCTATCGAAGCTGAAGTCAACAAGCTGATAGCTAGTGGCTTTATCCGTGAGAAAAATATCCCGACTGGGTAGCCAACATAGTACCAGTCGCCATAAAGAATGGGAAAATTTGAATCTACATCAACTTCCGTGATCTAAACGTGAAATATCCTAAAGACGAATTTTCTCTCCCGAACACCGACATAATGATCGACAATACTTGTGACTTCGAGCGCATGTCTTTCATGGACGAATTCTCAGGCTATAACCAAATCAAGATATTTTCCAACGACGAGAAGCATACATCATTCCAGAACCCAATAGGCATATACTGCTACACGGTTATGCCTTTCGGTCTAAAGAAAACAGGTGCTACATACCAGCGAGCTATGAGCACCATTTTTCGTGAACATCTGCACAATACGGTGGAATATTACGTCGACGACATCGTCGTCAAGATTCGCTTCAAAGATGATCACCTCGAAGACCCGATGACTATATTTGACTTAATGTGCGTACACCGTCTCAAGATGAACCCTACCAAGTCTTTCCTAGGAGTCTCCAGCAGCAAATTCTTGGATTTTGTCATTACTTCCTGGGGTATTCACATAGACTCTGACAAGACCAAGGCCATCCTGGAGATGAATCCATCAAGGAACCTCTGGGAACTTCGTGGCCTTCAAGTGAGGATGGCATACATCAAGAGGTTCATATAAAACCTCTATGGACATTGCCGGCAGTTCACACATCTCATGAAGAATGGTGTTTTCTTTGTTTGGAATGAAGTGTGCCAACGAGCGTTCGATAACATCAAAGAATACCTATCAACCCTCATGTACTGGTGGCCCTGATTATGGGAAAGCCATTTCTGCTCAATGTATACATGATTGATCACTCTTTCGGTGTCCTATTAGCCCAAAATAGTGATGCAGGTCACAAGAAGACCATATACTACCTCCGCCGGATGATGGTTGGCGCAAAGCATAGGTATACCGCCGTTGAGAAGGAGTACCTTACTTTGGTATTCGCTATCCAAAAAACTTGATATTACGTATATGGACCGACCATTCATGTAATCTCGCGAGTCAACCACCTCAGGGTCCTCATGACCCAACCTGGGGCACTCAATTCCCGCTAGGCTACCTGGGCAATACTATTATCCCCATATGACATGGTGTTTGTCCAACAAAAGGCTGTCAAGGGTCAAGCATTGGCTGACTTTCTGGCAGCCTACTCGGGATCAGAAATCTCAAAGTTCTATAAAGAGATTCTAGACGAAGTGGCGGATGCCAACGTCACTTCACATGAAGCTGTATGGCGAATGTTCTTTGAAGGTGCTTCAAGAGCAGGGGCCAAAAGCGACATCATCGCTGGGGTCGAGATAGTGTTAATGTCCCCATACGCCCTCTTCATCAATCATGCATACTCTCTCACGGAGCAATGCTCCAATAATATGGTAGAGTACAATAACCTAATCATCGGACTAGTCCAGTCCTGAGAACTCAAGCTTGGAGTTTTATCCACTATAATCACCAATAGTGAATCACAAGCTTTGATCCGAAGGCTTGCCACTTCTTTACACCACTAGGTTTGATCCAAAGTCTCGCAACTTCACTGCTAGAGAGAGAAAGAGAGTAACTGATGAACAAAGAGCTTTTATAACTCTGTAGACTTCTAGACCGAGACCGCACTTGGCACTAGGAATGCTAGGGAGTTGCTCTTTGAGATAAAAAAGTTAAGGCTTAGATGTTTGCTCACATTAAGAAAGAAGATTAAGAATGGTTGAGTGTATAGGAATATAGAAATCCAATGCTATTTATAGTGTGTAGGCAAACATAATTCGGCCAGAATTTGGATGGGGTTTAATTCCAATTTCCAACCGTTGGGCCAAGAAATCAGGATCTAATTGAACTGATTAATTTCATACCAAAGGGGTAACCGAGTTCAGCATGAGTTTGGCCTAAGTTCGTTTTCTAAGTATGGTAGACTTTGTTAATGAATATGGCCTAATTTGGTGGATAGGTTCTTTGGTTTATTTGGGTGGATTAGGTATCTGGGTATACGTACTTGGATTTGCTAGTGCAACTCAGCTTACATTAATCCTAGACTCAAATAAATAAAAGATTATATTTTAATTGATGCAATATAGACGATATGTAATACAATATTGAGGCTTCAGATCGCGATATATCAATGCATGGTTTAGTTAACTATCAAAATTAAGTTGACTGAGACTGGATGGGCCAACATTCTCCCCTATTTTGAAAATTGATAAACTATGATTGATACTGCAAGTCTTTGATAAGCAAGGCTTTCTTGTAACTATGGAGTAGTTGACATGCTGAAGGCAACGTCTGTCAAGTTTCATCTTGTATACTAGTATCATGTACGTCTTTCTTCTCTATTGTCATTTTATCGAAATGGCATGCTCCCCCAAAATTGGTCAGATGACAAGAAAAACAAGAGAGTAAAGTATATACAGGATAACAAATAATGACAAAAGAAAATTGCTTTAAACTTTATTCATTTGAAAAGAAAATATACAAAAGTAGATGTGTAGTGGAAACATCATACTAGAGCATCTAAAAGTAAAAATTTTAAACATTCAAATCTATTGAGTAACTAGTTGTCATTTTCTTTATTTTTATCATCAGGTTCAACTATTCTGTTTGGATCGAAGAAGGCATCAGTTGGATCCATATGTCGCAAATACAGAGGTGATCAATACAAAATCCTTGTTGATTCAGATTTTGGAGAATCAAAAAAGGTCTAGCTGGATGCTTCGATAGGGTGTAATGGATGTCATAAAAATGTTGCCAAGAGCCTGAGTATGAAGAGTTTGGCGATGATTAGTAGGACGATTGCATATATCTTCATTGTGGAAGCGATCACACAATAGATTGAAAATAGACTCTAATGTTTGCGGTTGTTCATTATTAGGAGGAATGGAATCAACATGATGAGTGTTGGAGTTTGATGATGAGTTATAAGGTAGAAGCATATTTGTCTCAATTCTTTGAACTCTATTGAGGTATAAAGGTTCCTTAAGATATGGACAAGTATCTAATAGAATGTTAAAATAGCTGAAAATAGTTGGCAAGTACATTTATTTCCAGAATCTCAATATAACTTTAATCGATATTATGCGTTTCTTGACTTGATATAAATACAAAATAATAAGTGCTAAACTTAAATCATACATTTTCAAGAGTTTAAATCATCTCAGAGTAGTTGTAGGGGCCGTATCCCAGCTAGCGGTGGTCTGAAGACACTTAAATACCGTGTCTCTTAAGGTTATTTACACCTTTTTGACAGAAAGGCCCTTTCGACTTGTATCCAAAATTTCAAAATAGTTTAAAAAATGTGACAAAAAATTTGTAAAGCATCTTATGATTCTTATATTTTATCAGAATCTAAAAGACCTAGTTCCTGACGGATAAAGTTAAATCGATCTTTAGCAAAATGTTTAGTAAAGATGTCTTCTAATTGATGTTCTGTGTCCACATACTCTAAACAAATATCTCCGTGTAATTAATGATTCCTTAAAAAATGATGACAGATTTTTATGTGCTTAGTGCGTGAATGGCATACTGAATTCTTAGTAAGATTAATGGTGCTAGTGTTATCATAGAGAATATGCATGTTCTTATAGTGCAGATTGATGTCTTCTAGGGTTTGCTTCATCCACAAAATTTGAGCATAACAACATCCTACGGTGATTTACTCTGTCTCAGTTGTTGATAATACAATAGAATTTTGTTTCTTGCTAAACCCGGAGACTAGAGACTTTCCTAGAAAATGACAGGTGCCATGGTGCTTTTTCGATCGACTTTGCATCCAACAAAATCAGCATCCCAGTAACCAGCAAGGTCAAAGTACGTGATTTTGGGATACGATATCCCTGTCGACAAAGTCTCTTTAGGGTATCTAAAGATACGCTTAACTGTGCACAAATGTGATTCTTTAGGATTAGCCTGATATCTAGCACAAAGGCATACAACAAACACAATGTTTGGGCGACTAACAGTTAGATATAACAAACTACCAATCATACCTCGATACTTATGTATGTTTGTTGGTTTACTTCTTTCATCAAGGTCAAGCTTAGTAGATGTTACCATTGGAGTTCTGATAGGCTTTGTATTTTCCATGTCAAACTTTTTAAGAAAATCCTTCTTGTACTTAGCCTAATGGATAAAGGTTCCTTGTGAATCTTGCTTTATTTGCAATCCTAGGAAGAATGTCAGTTCTTCCATCATGCTCATATCAAATTTACTATCTTTCGATACAACACCTATTACCAAGTCCTCAAGATGATCTGTGGAGAACTTTAGTCTCCTTGGCAGACGTATCAGATGACTTGCACTGTTTGTATCTTCAGATATCTTGTTGGTTGCGGGTTGACTACTTTCATTGTCACTGTCGTTTAGTACTTGAGTGTTGTGTTCATCAAATGTAACATTGATTGATTCTTCAACAGTCAATGAGTTCTTCTTAAATACCTGAATCCATTACTTTTGGCGGCATAACCTAAAAAAATACCTTCATCTGCTTTGAAGTCAAACTTTCCTAGATTATCTTTGGTATTAAGAATAAAATATTTACAGCGAAAAACTTTAAAGTAAGTAATTATGGGGATTCTACCAAACCAAAGTTAATTGGGGGTTTTCTTCGAAGGTCGAATAAGCACCCTATTTAAAACATGGCATGAAGTACTTACAGCTTCAGCCCAAAAATATTTTGAAAGGTTATACTAATTTAACATAACTCTAGCCATATCTCCAAGAGTTCTATTCTTTCGCTCTACAATACCATTTTATTGTGGAGTTCTATGACAAGAAAATTCATAAAAAAAACTATTTTTATTGCAAAATCTTTTGAAATCACTATTTTCAAATTTGCCTCCATAATCACTTCAGATACGAGTAATCATGAAACCTTTTTCGTTTTGAACCTTTTTGCAAAAAGTGACAAATTCAGAAAATGCTTCATTTTTGTTTGCAAGAAAATAAATCCATGTGTACCTAGAAAAATCATCAACAATAACATAAGCATAAAGCTTACCACCAAGACTAGCGACTCTACTTGGTCCAAACAAGTCCATATGTAAGAGTTGTAGAGGTCTAGAGGTACTTACATAGTTGATTGAATTATAGAAAGGTTTAAGAGCTTTATTCTTTTCACAGTCAGCACATACCATAACTTTCTTAAACGTAATCTTTAGTAAGCCTCTAACGAGTTTCTTTGTGGATAGTCTTGCAATAGTGTCCAAGTTTGCGTGTCCTAGACCTATATGTCATGCCCCAGTCCCAAAAATACGTAGGACTAGGACATGTAAGCATGCCAGCCGCATGGATATGGCAACTCTAATATATGGAAACCAAATCCATACGTACGCTGTATTATGAATATCAAATCCACAAGTGGTAAAAATGTAATACAAGTCACAGGGTAAAATCTAAATCTCATCCACCAAAATTATATAAAAATAAATAACCAGTATCTATAAAACTAGATCTCAATAAGAAGGATCTAAAGATAATAGTTGGGTGGAAACAAATCCACTACCAACTCAAATGAGAAAAGTAAATACAATATAAGTACAACTCATTCAAACAATATAAGTATCAGCTACCAATCACGGCTCAAAGGAAAGACATCCATGAAGCTTCTATATCCTTCCAATCTACGCTCCTGCAAATACTCAAGAACAGGTACACCTGGCAGCGGACCAGGTCCTCAGAGGGACATAACAAGTATACTTAAACACATGCCAATAAAGTACTGAAATAAATATCCAATGGGTCGTCTAACCGTCTAAAGTGAATGCAGTTAAGAACAACTTTCCCCACAAGTGAGCTATCTGGCTGAAAACCTGGGATTTGGCATGGTTCTCTATTGGAGATCCAGGGGCCTACAAAGGCACGACGACTTTCGAACGCCGGAGCCCGCTTGATAATAATATAATATATAGTAGTCATCACCACCCGTATCTCCAGGGGAGAATCCGGGCGCACAATAGAAAAAGTGTAAAGGAGCTCAAATGCGGTACTTGTTGTTCTCCCCACTCCATGCTCTAAGCATGTCACATCCATGACACGATTTGGTCCATAGCCTATTCTTAGTACCTAGCCCAATCCTGCAACCAGACAAGGACAAGGATGGGACCACCGTACTATAATAGACTATGTCCATAGACCTCTAATAACTGCTAAGTCTTCTAGCATGCAAAGTTTCTAACAGCAGTTATTCCTAACGCACGTCCCACACGTACCGATGATCAGTCAATACGTGCGTCCGTGGTCTATATGAGACTCACCACTCGTGTAAAAATATGTGTCACAGTCAAATGAAATCTAATGGTGCTACATGATAATGGGGTAGTCTCATGAACAAGGTCAATGCAATACATAAATAAAAACATAACGCGACAACACCGTCGCGCGTATTTTGTATAACAGTTAAAATATATGAACTAAGGACAGAAAATAAAGATGCATGCAACATATGGAGTATAAATAACAGTACAATGGCAAGGTATACTTGCCTGGCAAGGAAACTATAATGTACCAATAACCTGCTCCAGAAATCGCGCAGAACAATCCAATATCCTATGTACACATAAATATAATATAATAGAATCATTAGTCATTACACTAGCACATACTCAACCATATTTACACTGGAATTAGGGGGTATACTAGGGGTAACACTAGTCATCTAACACGGTCAATTACGCATTGAATTACGTGGGTGTCGCATCTTCAAGTACTGTATGAAATCAGTCAGTCAACTGACAGGTGTCTATGCCGGTACGTTAGTGTACGCAAGGCAGACAAATTTACAAGTTCTTAGGGTCAACATGGTCAAGGTAAGTATGGGATAGTCCACGATATCCTAGGGTCATACAGTCTGAATATTTAGTCATAATTATCAATTAACATTTACTTACATATATATTCATATAACTATATAATAATATAACCATTAATTTATTTTAATTTATTTAATTCTGGAATAATTACTCTAAAATCCTATTTTAATCTTATTATTCTTATTTTTATGTTAATTCCTAAATTTTGTCCAAAGAAACTAAATTTTATCAACTCGAGACTCATGGCACACAAATCGAGGCGATCTGTTGACCAAAAAGTCAACCGATACAAACTCGACTTTCATGCATGATTTCCTGTAGATTTCAGCATAAAAAATATACTGGAATTTATGGCTCGTCTGAGTTCAAATTTGTTTGGGAATTATGGCACATACAAATTTTGTATTGTACACCGATGGTTAAATTCTAACCTAGAAGTTCTACAGAATTAACAGTATGTAAATACTTTGAAATAAATTCTAGGAAAAATATATGTCGATGATCTCGATATTAGCTTTCCGAAACTTTAAACGGTTCATGATTCTGATTCCTGGTTCTCCCGAAATCGTGAAAACATCGAAACACGTCTATTTTTGGACATGCTGTGCTCTGCGAATTTTCCAGAATTTAATAGTAATAATTTAGAAAAACAATTTATATTATCAGAAAGCTAACCTCATTATCGTTCTAATAAAAAAAACTGGAGCGTGTTTGGAGTCCGGAGTTAGGAGATATCGTCTTTTTAATTCGTCATAACTAGTAGAAAATGTGGCTGAATTTATGACGAATTTTGAATATTTTTGGACGAAAAAGAGAGGAATTTGGGAAAGAAAAATATGAAGGATGAGGTATATATAATGGTGGACACTACTTAATTAAATAAGAATAGGATTGGTTAATTTGGATAGGATTATGATGAATTTAAATAAGAATAGGATTGGTTAATTTGGATAGGATTATGATGAATTTAAATAAGGATAGGATATGCATGAAGTTGATTTCCTAGTAGGTTCAGAATTTGAATTAATTTAAAATAGAATTTGAATTTATCTCAATAATTTATAATCTTAAATATAATTAAAGATAATACAAATAATTTATAAAATCTTATTAATATCTATTAACACTAAATTAGTATATATCTAATATTAAGACTATATATATCCAAATAAATTCTAAATAATTTTAAAATCTAAATAAATTTCTTAAAATTCTAAATAAATTACAAAAAAATATAATTAAATATTTTAAACTAAAATAAATATTTGGTAGGAACGACATGCAAGTATGGTCGTATAGTAAATCATAGAAGTCCTAGAAATTTATGTTTTCTAAGTTTTAATTACCAAAAAAATTCTAGAAAAATCTCCAAAAATCTAAAATAACCTAAAATAATTCTAAATAAATATTTATATAAGTAAATATATCAAGAAATTTATTTTCTAATTAACTAAGAGCATATTCTAAATAAATTCAACATATATATAATAAATATAATAATATAAAATATACACAAAATACCTATTTTGGGTGAGGGAGTTTACAATCTACCCAACTTAAAATAATTTCGTCCTCGAAATTAAAATAAGACATAATTTGTTAAATCCTTCACATTCGTACATAAGGTATGTCAATCGCAATCTCTTCCAAAAATTTAAATAACAAAATCTATTCGAATCTATCGCGATCACTTCAAAATTAATATAACCACTGTTTAAATCAAAATTCAACCTGTCGTAATCTCTTCTCGATTTTTAAATAATCAACATTCAAATCTGACTCAAGTCTATATGATATCCCACATCAAAATTTATATCATAATTTCCAACTATCATAATCTCCTCAAGACTTTGAACAATAAACAATTCTAATCAAATCTTATTCCTATTCTTAACTTAAGAATTTTATACTATTCGAATATTTAAACTCAATTTACATCCTCAATATTTTAAATAGGTGACCCAACAATCAAAATTAAACTTTTAATTCAAATCATCAAATTGTAAAATTTAAATCTAATTAACCAATTGTTCAAGTCTAAAATTATATATTTATCCTCAAAATTTAAATCGATGATTCATCCTTCAATATTCAAAATTTAAATCATGTTCTCAAAGTATAAATATTGGGTCCTCAATATCAAGATTTTTAAAATTCATTAAATCCTCATTATCTTAATCAACCTTCTAAATTTCTCAAAATTACAATGGCTTGAACCTCTCCCAATCTAGTCTTACTCGATCATAATCTAAAGAAATTCCTCCCGAGTTGACAATGCACTACTACCCAACTTAGAATTTATCCACCTATCACCTAAGGCTATATACCTTAAGAAAATATCCCTTAATTTATTTACTCATGTCGTTCAATCCTCGAAACTTCAACGTCGATCATATCACATATGATATGTCCTTAATTACGAAAGAATAATCCTCAAGTATGTGATCGGCCTATGGGGTATATCTAGTACTCTCTGTGTATCAAACTTTATACCCAGCACGAGGTTTCGTCTTTCCGAAATAAGGGAAGACGAAGATCAATAATAAAGAGTTCAAGGGCAGCGTAATAGAATAAAAGTATTAGGATCAAGGCGTTTAAAGAATTCAATTGGGAATTGTCAAAGCAGTTGTGGATTAAAATTCTATTTTGGTAATCCTTTGTTTGCCTGCTCGTATTAGTATAGTTATGTAACTGATACGATATGTCAGACATGCCTAGGGCAAGTATATTCGTCTACTAATCACTACATATCTCAATCCACGTAAAGTAGCGTTACGAAGGGCAAACCAAATGTACTAAGGTTGTCCAGACCGTAATACACTGATTCTGATTAGACAATTGCATCAACAGGCGTCCCCAATAATACATGTCTCATGATCAAGCTCGATAACAATAAGCTTGCAAAGACTAGGCTATAATAGCAGCATAATTCGAGGTAGCACAGAAAATATAACGCTGGATTATGATGAGAGAAGTCACAAATAATTCAAGTTGCAAAAACAAAACAACATAAGCAACAATAACAAAAGACTCTACAATCTCTACAGTTATCATATTAATTCCTTGTCTAAGTCGATAGTCGACAAAGTAGGGGTGTGAGCCTCTAAGTTCTATAGTCTGAATAAACACTATCATCTTATGTTAGCATACAATTAATACCATTCAGTTACACTTCATCAATGGATTCACAAGGGCTATATGATACCAGGTGGTGAGGTATACTACCCAACTTAAAATAATTAAACTAGTACTGTGACAGCCTTAAGAGGATCCTACAAAAATAACCTTGCACATGTACATAGAACAAAAACTCTTATTAGGGTATATGAGGAAAGATCTTGGTATTGATTAGGGTATCCTTTTTATGTAGGTAATGGTCATCCTAAGTCTTAGTCATAGCACTTATAGAGCAAGTGTCAATAGTAAGGATAGAAGAGTTACTGGCTGTCACTACCATATTCCGAAAATAGGGGTATTTTCGACTTTTTACAATATTTAATATTAGGGTAGTTATAATTATGTAATTGCATGATAATTATTTATTTTAAATAATTATATGATGTGTAATTATATATATAATTATCTACAGTGTTCATTTGTGTTTGTGCTGGTAGACTTGACCTAGAAGCCAGTAGGTGAACACCTGTCCGAATTGTGGGATTCAGTATTTTAATTGTTTATTTTAGAATTAAATTCTTGGAGGTAATAATTAATTACCGTATTTATTTAATTATTGCGAATTGCCTTTGCTTCGATATTTGGAGCAGTACCCTGACTTTTGCCTTCCAAGAAATTCCACAACCTTGCCCTAGACATGCCCGCCTTCCATTCTGCTATTTTTGCAACTCATAATTATGCTCTCTGAACATTATTTCTGGCTGCACAAAAATCGTCGCGGACGTTTATTTTAAAATCCCTATTTTGCATCGTTGTGCGTTCCAATCGAAATTGGAGGCAATCTTGACCTATTTTTCGTGCGGCCCAAATTAGGGTAATATTCTGTTCTGAGTCTTCTTCATTATTGGTATTGATGACCTGACCTGATTTTGGCCCCATGTACTCCTAATTAATTTTTGAACACAACTTGTATTTTATTCTAATTAAATTGAGGATACTATTTTAACCGATTTTGAAATCTTAATTTAATTCCAGTGCCCTGCTAAATTGAGCCGTACCAAACTTACAGCGCCCCCTGACCCTACAAAACACCGGACCCCGAATCGCCCGCCAAATTTTTGTCATTTCATGCGCCTGTGCAAATACCCAAATTTAAGGGGGCTAATTTACAAATTTGCATTTTTGTGGCAACACCTCATTTGATTAAACCAATGAGGGAACCTAATATTTTTAACATCACCCTCATTCCCACATGAATTATTTTCTCTCCATGTCAAATCTGGACCACTCATTAGCAGGGTCTCATCCTCACCCTTCATTTATAAAACTCTCTCTCCCTATTTAATGACATGTTACATCAAACCCTAATCCCTAGACAACCTAGGTTTCCCCACCTCCTCACAAGCCTCCATCCTCTCCAACGTAGGAAACCAAATTCCTTCTCTTCTTCTTCTCTTTTCTTCTTCTTCTCCTTCTTCCTTTCTTCTTCTCTTTCCTTTCTTCTTCTCCATCTTTTAATTAAAATTTGAATAATAAAAGAGAGAGGGAAACCATCACCATCCCCCTTCCCTGTGCACTCCGACCTCCGGCCATCATTCCGGCGGCCCTCTGATCCCTCCGGCGGTCACTGCTCACCTCGGCGACTGAGTCCCCGACCTGCTGGCTGCTCCTCCCCCGCCTGTCATCATCCTCCAGTTCCCGCCGTCCACCGAAGTAACTCCGACCGGACAGCCTGTCCCCGGCCCCACAACCCGCACGACTCCGCTGACTGCACCTCCGGCAGACTCCCCGCTCCGGCCATTGCCCCGGCGCTGCATCTGCTACCGGCATCTTCTCCTCCATTTGCCCTGTCGATTAGTGGGTGGAAATCACTATAACACAACAATGGCCATGATTACTCAGTTTCAGTCCATCCACCTTCCATTCGTTGGAATGTATCATAGGAATCTGAATATTGAAAATGCAGGTTATGTACATGATTAGTAATCTGCAGACTCATCCTTGTTCAATATTGATCCCTAATACCACGCTCATCCATAATAGTAGTAGTAGTAGTAGGCATCATGGACCCCGAGCCTTTTGGTGCGACAAGAGAAGCTGTTGTTAGGAATGATTGTGCAAAGGTTGTGGGAATCCTTGTCAAGGATTTGTAAGTATTTGTGTCGTTCAATCAGGAGCTCTTCAAAGAGATTACTCAACTCCCGACTTTGGAAAACTTTAGGGGAAATGAACTTTCAAAAATGGGGACACAAAATCAGCAGGGGTGATAATTCTTGTTAAGCTAAAGAAGCTCCTCGAGGCAAACCCACTATTCCGAGACAAGTTGCACTTTCTCAACCTCAAAAATTTGAGGCTGTGTACTCTCATCAATCAAAGTTTTAGGTGGCATCTACTATAATCCTCATGGCAAAGTATGGACATGTGATAACCCCGTGGAGGCTTCTAGCAATAGATTTTTCTTGAGTTTCACAATACCTAAACTCTACTCTTGCTACTCTGAAAGGATACATAAATGAGCTGCGAGTTGCTAAAGGGGAACCTGGACAATCTGTGACCCAAGGTGCTTCTTTGAACAAATTGGCATTTTTTTAGAGTGGCAGTCTGCCCAGAAGCAGCTACTCAACAATCTCGTTCCTTATCAGTCTTGGGGCCCTGAAAAGTCTGGGGCATCAGAAGAGAATGTTGCACCTGAAGACGAAGGAAAGTGGTGTTCACTATGCTTTTGTTGAAATTGCACATGCTATCAGTCTTCAAAATGCACTGAAGGAATGTTGAATTTCATATACTACAGTTAGCTTTAATCATATGGAATATGCATTAGTACATAGACTGTCGGATTCTCCAGACGATACTCTGGGACAGGACATTGGTATTGACAGCTAAGGACCCAAGGCGAGTACATTCTCTGATTAGTTTCTAATTTATGATATCTTCTATGTTCACTGTATCTAGTATAGATATCCATGCTCTTGACACGTTGGTTACACAGATTGGTATACACGGATCTCGTCATGAGATGTTATTCCTTATTCATGGTGTAGCTTGTACAAGACTTGTTTCCTTGTTATCTTGTGCATGTACAGACACTGAGACCCGGGGAGATTTGCTGCCTCCCTAGGGAATCCCGTGCCATAGCGTACCATGATTGGATCCACTATACCAGTTGGGATGGGGAGTATTTTAGTGTAGATATGTGATCATACCCAACCTTACATGCATCATAGCTCACCCCACATCTCACGTCGGGTGCGGCCTGACCATCTCCATGCTTCATAGCTGTTACGTGTGATTAGCCTGACCTCTACATGCATCATAGCTAACCAACGGTTAGCCTGACCTTACATGAATCATAGCTAATCATATGTAACCAGCCTGATCAAGTTTCCAAGCCGATCACATGTTAAAGCTAGTACTCACACACTTAGTCATAGGTTTCTTGCTCATGGATATATTGTTTCTTTTCCTGCAGTTACTTACAGTATTTTCCAGTATTTCTTTCATTGTACATTTCTCGTACCTATACATGCATCTGGTATATTTCCATCTAGAACTGCTATATAGTTTATGTCATTTATATAGAACTGCTATTTAGAGATGTACTTTGCTCCTTCCTGACTGGAAAAAATATTTTTCCAGACTGTGACCTTAGTGGATTTGTTTCTGACACTTGGGGATTGGTTGTTACTGATTGCAGGTATGATTATTTTGTCATTAGACTTGTGTTGTATTCTTTTGTTTCTTCAAATTCTTATCGTGCTGTAGTTGTGATTGAGTATGTTGTTCATTTTATAGTAGTATCCGTGTCTCCTTATGGAGTTGGATACTAGTGTGAGATTATTTAGATAGTACTTGACCTAGACAGCGTTCTACCGCCGATGCTGCGGCGTAGGCTGGACGTACCCACGCTTTCGTGCCCTTATACCGGGTGCGGGTCGTGACACGTTTTTAGTGGTGGCCCATGCAGGTCAGACTTCGCTAGTGGTGCGATGTCGTAGTAGTGCGACGTCATAGTTGTACTACTACGTGCCTGCTATAGGATATAGGACATAGGATACTAGGATGAGAGAGGATACTCAATCATAAATTCTTGAGAGATTCCTGGGACGACCCTTTGAGAATCTTATTATAATTTACAATTTAAATCTTTCTTTGTTTCCGTCCGCTCTCGCTTGTTGTTATTGAACTTGATTCTTGTTGATCAGTTATTAAATTAAAATCTTGGTATCATTGTGAGTTTGATTCTTGTTGACCAGTTGTTAAATTTAAATTCTTGGTATCGTTGTCGAGTTGATTTCATATTGAGATGAATTTTACGGACTAGAATTTACGGTATCATCTGATGACATATGTTGATGAGGACAGTGAGAAAGGTAAAACGTCTACTTTAGTTATGGACCTTAGAGTTTATCGCAGCCATATTAGCTGTGGTGATGAGAACGTAGGAACCTGACTTGGATGTACATACTATAGTTATGAACTTAGAGTCTCTCGCAGCCATACCGGTTGGCGTGGCAAAGATTCTAGATGACCTGATTATAGGGTTGCATACCTTAGTTACGGAACCTGTCGTTTATCGCATCTATGCTTACTGGCGTGGCGAGGATTCTGAGTGTCATGATTTCGGATAGATGTGTATGATTATCAGGTTGTATCTTAAATTGGTTCTTAAAGTATCATCTCAAGACTTATCTATTTATGTTATTCCAGGACTTTGTTCCAACGCTTCTTTTCTTTACTAGCAGTAAAGATACCTTCAGTCCTTAACCCAGTTCTTTTGAGCCTTATTTCTTTAAGGATCCTTGTTAGTGTGATAATTAGTGACTTGCAATTTTGGTTGTGACTTGTATTAGTTGACTGAGTGTGACTTATGAGTTGTAAGTATTTCTTAGTTGGACATGGGAGCATTAGGCATTAATCTAAAGATATCCATAGCATAGTACCTTGTAGCAATAGTTCTATGATAGGTGTCATTATAATTAGTATTGGTATTATAGAAAGAGGAGTAAGAGTATCAGTGAAGGTTCCACAGAGCCAGCATACCCGTCCCGGATAGTCAATAAATTGTGTAATTGGGTGATCTATGTAAATAATTAAGTATCAAGGAATTGAGTTAAAGATTAATGGAGCATGATGTTCAATTTGATGATTGATACCGGGTGTGTAAAGAGTAAAGAAATGTATATACATAAAGGGTTTTAATGAGATGCCATGAGTAGAGAAATATCAAGATTGGTAATGGAAGTTGTTAAAAATATCACATAATAGTTTAACAGGCTGTAAAAGGTTTAAGAGATATGCTCATACATCAATCGAGATATGGAACCATATGCCTGCCCTTGAGATTGAAGTAAAGCATGGGTATTATAGAAAGTGCAAGTGATCGTAATTTGTAATCAGTTTGATGAGATAACCTAATGATGAAGCTAGTGTTACCTTACCAATAGTGCTAGTGATTCTATATAAAATAATTGTTGAGCAAGGTGCTAATGACAGTAAGTACTTCGTGTGATGATAATTAAGATTGGTGTATTTGTGTGGACCTTGAGTATTAGAGACTGGGAGTATCTATATGTATACTTGAGGATTTAAATTTATAATCTGAAGAGTGGGAATAAATTTTAATTTTTAAGAATTTAGAGGAGTTAAGATTTTATGTTATTTTGAGGATTTCAAATATGAATTCAATAAACATGGTTAAGGCTACAAAGATTTTAGAAGTGATTAAATTTTGTTTCGATGTTGAGTATCTAATTTTGAGGAGGTATATACAATTCATTTTTAAGTTGATCGAGAAGTTAAACCTTGACGATTATTTTGAGGACTAATTTTATGATAGATGAGAGATATAAATATTAATATATGAGTAGATGATATACATGTGTAAGGACCTGATGATTTGAGCATAATTGAGATGGCACCGCAGACTGACTTGGGGTGTCCATCTAGAGTTGTATTAGAAAGGGTTTAGCACTTAGTATGGTGTTACACTTGGTGTGCACTGGAGTGATGAGAACAAATAGTATGGACAATTGTAGTAGGAACGAGAACTGACAGAGAGTAGGGTACTAAAGAGATAGAGGTATCAAACCTTGGATGCATTATTGAATCATGGTTATATTAGAGATTCTTGGCATCAGATTTAGGTGTAAATAGACAGGTGTGTGCGATACAGATATATTCATGGATCTTGTGGATTAGTGATTAGTTGATAGGGGTACCAGTGTACAGGAATAGGAATTAGTTAGTGAATGTGCTAGAGTTAAGTGTTTGTTAGAGATAGGGATACTACAAGTAATACGTTAGCAGGTTCTTTCTTTCCTTCCTAATGTTCCTTTTTTCCGTCTTTCGATTGATTGATTTTCCTAGTACTGTAGTTCATACACATAATTTTTCTTGTTAGGATATAGTTAATAGTACACCCTGACAGAGAATGCAATACCATGATAAGACAGACCATAACCATGCTTGTTTCCTCTAAGTTATTATTGTATGACTGTAGGTAAACCTTTCTTAGACCATGACCGTTGGGGTTTTGACCATAGCAAGGATCTATGACAAGGTTATGACTTGACAAAATGGGACAAGATGATTAGAAATTCAAGGATAAGCATTCATGAGTTGATATAACAGAATTGCTGGATCATTGGTTTTACAAGGATCGAGGTATGATTGAAATTTGAGGATAAACGCTAATTTAAATAAAGGATTAAAAATTTAACATGGCAGAATTGATGATTGTTAATTTCAGGAAGGTTGATTGTGATATAATTTATCATTAGAATTGAGGAAAATTTGGAAAATTATCATTATATATATTTGATTGCAATATAGTAATTTAAAATTTTATATTGCGGACGTTACATTTGAAGGATCCATAAGTGTCGCATTGTTAAGTATTTTGAGAAAAAAGAAAAACTGAAGAACCAGATCATTGATGGATTATTGTGGCAATTCAGACTCTTTGGGACGAGAATAGATACATTGATCGAAATTCAATTTTGAGGAACAGACATCAAATTCCGAGTATTTAATTCTTATTTAAATTCGTAGAAATTGTGAGAAAATGGAAACTGATTTTTTATTTTTCGAGGATATTGCAAGAATACGGTAATTTCAAAAATTTTAAAAATTGCGAAACGATAAGGTGGATAATTTCAGGATTTTGTGGGTTGTTGAATTTCACTATTTATGGAAAATAATAATGTGTACGAGTAAACACTACTATGAGGATTTTAAATTTCGAGGACAAATTCTTTTAAGGTGGGTAGACTTGTCACTACCACGTTCCGAAAATAGGGGTATTTTCGACTTTTTACAATATTTAATATTAGGGTAGTTACAATTATGTAATTGCATGATAATTATTTGTTTTAAATAATTATGTGATATGTAATTATATATATAATTATCTACAGTCTTCATTTGTGTTTGTGCTAGTAGACTTGACCTAGAAGCCAGTAGGTGAACACCTGTCCGAATTGTGGGATTCGGTATTTTAATTGTTTATTTTAGAATTAAATTCTTGGAGGTAATAATTAATTACCGTATTTATTTAATTATTGTGCATTGCCTTTGCTTCGATATTTGGAGCAGTACCCTGACTTTTGTCTTCCAATAAATTTTACAACCTTGCCCTAGACATGCCCGCCTTCCATTCTGCTATTTTTGCAACTCATAATTATGCTCTCTGTACATTATTTCTGGCCGCACAAAAATTATCGCGGACGTTTATTTTAAAATCCCTATTTTGCATCGTTGTGCGTTCCAATCAAAATTGGAGGCAATCTTGACCTATTTTTCGTACAGCCCAAATTAGGATAATATTCTGTTCTGAGTCTTCTTCATTATTGGTATTGATGACCTGACCTGATTTTGGCCCCATGTACTCCTAATTAATTTTTGAACACAACTTGTATTTTATTCTAATTAAATTGAGGATACTATTTTAACCGATTTTGAAATCTTAATTTAATTCCAGTGCCCTGCTAAATTGAGCCATACCAAACTTACAGCGCCCCCTGACCCTACAAAACACCGGACACCGAATCGCCCGCCAAATTTTTGTCATTTCTTGCGCCTGTGCAAATACCCAAATTTAAGGGGGCTAATTTACAAATTTGCATTTTTGTGGCAACACCTCATTTGATTAAACCAATGAGGGAACCTAATATTTTTAACATCACCCTCATTCCCACATGAATTATTTTTCTCTCCATGTCAAATCTGGACCACTCATTAGCAGGGTCTCATCCTCACCCTTCATTTACAAAACTCTCTCTCCCTATTTAATGACATGTTACATCAAACCCTAATCCCTAGACAACCTAGGTTTCCCGACCTCCTCACAAGCCTCCATCCTCTCCAACGTAGGAAACCAAATTCCTTCTCTTCTTCTTCTCTTTTCTTCTTCTTCTCCTTCTTCCTTTCTTCTTCTCTTTCCTTTCTTCTTCTCCTTCTTTTAATTGAAATTTGAATAATAAAAGAGAGAGGGAAACCATCACCATCCCCCTTCCCTGTGCACTCCGACCTCCGGCCATCATTCCGGCGGCCCTCTGATCCCTCCGGCGGCCACTGCTCACCTCGGCGACTGAGTCCCCGACCCGCTGGCTGCTCCTCCCCCGCCTGTCATCATCCTCCAGCTCCCGCCGTCCACCGAAGTAACTCCGACCGGACAGCCTGTCCCCGGCCCCACAACCCGCACGACTCCGCTGACTGCACCTCCGGCAGACTCCCCGCTCCGGCCATTGCCCCGGCGCTGTATCTGCTACCGGCATCTTCTCCTCCATTTGCCCTGTTGATCAGTGGGTGGAAATCACTACAACACAACAATGGCCATGATTACTCAGTTTCAGTCCATCCACCTTCTATTCGTTGGAATGTATCAGAGGAATCTGAATATTGAAAATGCAGGTTATGTACATGATTAGTAATCTGCAGACTCATCCTTGTTCAATATTGATCCCTAATACCACGCTCATCCATAATAGTAGTAGTAGTAGTAGGCATCATGGACCCCGAGCCTTTTGGTGCGACAAGAGAAGCTGTTGTTAGGAATGATTGTGCAAAGGTTGTGGGAATCCTTGTCAAGGATTTGTAAGTATTTGTGTCGTTCAATCAGGAGCTCTTCAAAGAGATTACTCAACTCCTGACTTTGGAAACTTTAGGGGAAATGAACTTTTAAAAATGGGGACACAAAATCAGCAGGGGTGATAATTCTTGTTAAGCTAAAGAAGCTCCTCGAGGCAAACCCACTATTCCGAGACAAGTTGCACTTTCTCAACCTCAAAAATTTGAGGCTGTGTACTCTCATCAATCAAAGTTTTAGGTGGCATCTACTATAATCCTCATGGCAAAGTATGGACATGTGATAACCCCGTGGAGGCTTCTAGCAATAGGTTTTTCTTGAGTTTCACAATACCTAAACTCTACTCTTGCTACTCTGAAAGGATACATAAATGAGCTGCGAGTTGCTAAAGGGGAACCTGGACAATCTGTGACCCAAGGTGCTTCTTTTAACAAATTGGCCTTTTCTTTAGAGTGGCAGTCTGCCCAGAAGCAGCTACTCAACAATCTCGTTCCTTATCAGTCTTGGGGCCCTGAAAAGTCTGGGGCATCAGAAGAGAATGTTGCACCTGAAGACGAAGGAAAGTGGTGTTCACTATGCTTTTGTTGAAATTGCACATGCTATCAGTCTTCAAAATGCACTGAAGGAATGTTGAATTTCATATACTACAGTTAGCTTTAATCATATGGAATATGCATTAGTACATAGACTGTCGGATTCTCCAGACGATACTCTGGGACAGGACATTGGTATTGACAGCTAAGGACCCAAGGCGAGTACATTCTCTGATTAGTTTCTAATTTATGATATCTTCTATGTTGACTGTATCTAGTATAGATATCCATGCTCTTGACACGTTGGTTACACGGATTGGTATACACGGATCTCGTCATGAGATGTTATTCCTTATTCATGGTGTAGCTTGTACAAAACTTGTTTCCTTGTTATCTTGTGCATGTACAGATACTGAGACCAGGGGAGATTTGCTACCTCCCTAGGGAATCCCGTGCCATAGCGTACCATGATTGGATCCACTATACCAGTCGGGGTGGAGAGTATTTTAGTGTAGATATATGATCATACCCAACCTTACATGCATCATAGCTCACCCCACATCTCACGTCGGGTGCGGCCTGACCATCTCCATGCTTCATAGCTGTTACGTGTGATTAGCCTGACCTCTACATGCATCATAGCTAACCAACGGTTAGCCTGACCTTACATGAATCATAGCTAATCACATGTAACCAGCCTGATCAAGTTCCCAAGCCGATCACATGTTAAAGCTAGTACTCACACACTTAGTCATAGGTTTCTTGCTTATGGACATATTGTTTCTTTTCCTGCAGTTACTTACAGTATTTTCCAGTATTTCTTTCATTGTACATTTCTCGTACCTATACATGCATCTGGTATATTTCCATCTAGAACTGCTATATAGTTTATGTCATTTATATAGAACTGCTATTTAAAGATTTACTTTGCTCCTTCCTGACTGGAAAAAATATTTTTCCAGACTGTGACCTTAGTGGACTTGTTTCTGACACTTGGGGATTGGTTGTTACTGATTGCAGGTATGATTATTTTGTCATTAGACTTGTGTTGTATTCTTTTGTTTCTTCAAATTCTTATCGTGCTGTAGTTGTGATTGAGTATGTTGTTCATTTTATAGTAGTATCCGTGTCTCCTTATGGAGTTGGATTCTAGTGTGAGATTATTTAGATAGTACTTGACCTAGACAGCGTTCTACCGCCGATGATGCAGCGTAGGCTGGACGTACCCACGCTCTCGTGCCCTTATACCGGGTGCGGGTCGTGACACTGGCCGTTAGAGGGGAAAGAGGATATAGCCTACATTGAGGTGGGGTACATGTTACATGATTTAAAACTAAGGGTTAATCATCGGTCACAATCTACAAAACAACTTAAACTTATCAAGTTCTAACTACCAAGCATAAAAAAATTTCACATTCAAGGCTACAACTATAATCCTAGCAAACTATGAGCCCTTAACAAAGAATAATTACTTGGCCTACTATCCGAAGTGTCAGATGGCACGAGTTGAAAGATGAAGAGAAGAAACATAATTAGCCGTCGTAAAATAGCGAGTGCTATGGTCGCAGGGAACAATATATAAAATAAAGATAGAGGGCTCTAGATAGCATCATGGTTCTCTAAGGGGAGTGGGGTGTTGGTTGCTATATTCGGGGTATGATCAAGGGAGAAGTGTTGATTACATTCCTCTAGGCTTCCTAGGGTGCTGTCTACTAATAACAAGATAATGATATAAGTTTATAGTTCCAATATCATCTAACTATGAAGGTTAGGTTCAGTCCAAATATTAAGTTTTTGGTTTTCTATGGGTTCCTCAATGCTAGGGGCAACATTATGGTAACCTTCTAACTAACTCTAGTAGTGTCTATACTACTCTCAAGTCCTCATATTACATTCGGGGTAATGGTAAACCAATTATAGGGATAAGGGATTCTGGGGTTCGCTAGATATTCTAAGCTTAGTGGTGTATCTATAATCTCGTTGTATTCTAAATAGGTGTGCTACTCTAATTATCATCTAACAACAGGAACTTCTATATTCTAGGAGGAGGTTATACTTAAAGAACTATTAGGGAAGCACAAGAATCAAGCATGATACATTTGATCAAAATAGAATAGAGAGGAGGAAG
Source organism: Iris macrosiphon (assembly GCA_036927795.1). Classification (NCBI taxonomy): domain Eukaryota; kingdom Viridiplantae; phylum Streptophyta; class Magnoliopsida; order Asparagales; family Iridaceae; genus Iris; species Iris macrosiphon. The sequence continues at coordinate 90,631,733 of JAYESA010000018.1, forward strand.
ATGAATCAGGGTCAGTTGTGGATGAGATCCTATATTCTAGTCCTAGGTGCAGGCTTGTTCGGTACAATAACGTAACCGAGACAATATGCTCTTGACCTGCATGGGCCACCACAAAAACATGTCACGCCCCAGTCCCAAAAATACGTAGGACTAGGACACGTAAGCATGCCAGCCGCATGGATATGGCAACTCCAATATAAGGAAACCAAATCCATACGTACGCTGTATTATGAATATCAAATCCACAAGTGGTAAAAATGTAATACAAGTCACAGGGTAAAATCTAAATCTTATCTACCAAAATCATATAGAAATAAATAACCAGTATCTATGAAACTAGATCTCAATAAGAAGGATCTAAAGATAATAGTTGGGTGAAAACAAATCCACTACCAACTCAAATGGGAAAAGTAAATACAATATAAGTACAACTCACTCAAACAATATAAGTACCAGCTACCAATCACGGCTCGAAGGGAAGACATCCACGAAGCTTCTATATCCTTCCAATCTGCGCTCCTGCAAATACTCAAGAACAGGTACACCTGGCAGCGGACCAGGTCCTCAGAGGGACATAACAAGTATACTTAAACACATGCCAATAAAGTACTGAAATAAATATCTAATGGGTCGCCTAACCGTCTAAAGTGAATGCAGTTAAGAACAACTTTCCTCACAAGTAAACTATCTGGCTGAAAACCTGGGATTTGGCATGGTTCTCTATTGGAGATCCAGGGGCCTACAAAGGCACGACGACTTTCAAACGCTGGAGGCCCGCCTGATAATAATATAATATATAGTGGTCATCACCACCCGTATCTCCAGCGGAGAATCCGGGCGCACAATAGAAAAAGTGTAAAGGAGCTCAAATGCGGTACTTGTTGTTCTCCCTACTCCATGCTCTAAGCATGTCACATCCATGACACGATTTGGTTCATAGCCTATTTTTAGTACCTAGCCCAATCCTGCAACCAGACAAGGACAAGGATGGGACCACCATACTACAATAGACTATGTCCATAGACCTCTAATAACTGCTAAGTCTTCTAGCATGCAAAGTTTCTAACAGCAGTTATTCCTAACGCACGTCCCACACGTACCGATGATCAGTCAATACGTGCGTCCGTGATCTATATGAGACTCACCACTCGTGTAAAAATATGTGTCACAGTCAAATGAAATCTAATGGTGCTACATGATAATGGGGTAGTCTCATGAACAAGGTCAACGCAATACATAAATAAAAACATAATGCGACAACACCGTCGCGCGCATTTTATATAACAGTTAAAATATATGAACTAAGGACAGAAAATAAAGATGCATGCAACATATGGAGTATAAATAACAGTACAATGGCAAGGTATACTTGCCTGGCAAGGAAGCTGCAATGTACCAATAACCTGCTCCAGAAATCGGGCAGAACAATCCAATATCCTATGTACACATAAATATAATATAATAGAATCATTAGTCATTACACTAGCACATACTCAGCCATATTTACACTGGAATCAGGGGGTATACTAGGGGTAACACTAGTCATCTAACACGGTCAATTACGCATTGAATTACGTGGGTGTCGCGTCTTCAAGTACTGTACGAAATCAGTCAGTCAACTGACAGGTGTCTATGCCGGTACGTTAGTGTACGCAAGGCAGACAAATTCACAAGTTCTTAGGGTCAACATGGTCAAGGTAAGTATGGGATAGTCCACGATATCCTAGGGTCATACAGTCTGAATATTTAGTCATAATTATCAATTAGCATTTACTTACATATATATTCATATAACTATATAATAATATAACCATTAATTTATTTTAATTTATTTAATTCTGGAATAATTACTCTAAAATCCTATTTTAATCTTATTATTCTGATTTTTATGTTAATTCCTAAATTTTGTCCAAAGAAACTGAATTTTATCAACTCGAGACTCATGGCACGCAAATCGAGGCGATCTGTTGACCAAAAAGTCAACCGATACAAACTCGACTTTCATGCATGATTTCCTGTAGATTTCAGCATAAAAAATATACTAGAATTTACGGCTCATCTGAGTTCAAATTCGTTTGGAAATTATGGCACATACAAATTTTGTATTGTGCACCGATGGTTAAATTCTAACCTAGAAGTTCTACAGAATTAACAATATGTAAATACTTCGAAATAAATTCTGGGAAAAATATATGTGATGATCTCGACATTAGATTTCCGAAACTTTAAACGGTTCGTGATTCTGATTCCTGGTTCTCCCGGAATCGCGAAAACATCAAAACACGTCTATTTTTGGACATGCTGTGCTCTGCGAATTTTCCAGAATTTAATAGTAATAATTTAGAAAAACAATTTATATTATCAGAAAGCTAACCTCATTATCATTCTAACAAAAAAAACTGGAGCGTGTTTGGAGTCCGGAGTTAGGAGATATCGTCTTTTTAATTCGTCATAACTAGTAGAAAATGTGGCTGAATTTATGACGAATTTTGAATATTTTTGGACGAAAAAGAGAGGAATTTGGGAAAGAAAAATATGAAGGATGAGGTATATATAATGGTGGACACTACTTAATTAAATAAGAATATGATTGGTTAATTTGGATAGATTATGATGAATTTAAATAAGGATAGGATATGCATGAAGTTGATTTCCTAGTAGGTTCAGGATTTGAATTAATTTAAAATAGAGTTTGAATTTATCTCAATAATTTATAATCTTAAATATAATTAAAGATAATACAAATAATTTATAAAATCTTATTAATATCTATTAACACTAAATTAGTATATATCTAATATTAAGACTATATATATCCAAATAAATCCTAAATAATTTTAAAATCTAAATAAATTTCTTAAAATTCTAAATAAATTACAAAAAAATATAATTACATATTTTAAACTAAAATAAATATTTGGTAGGAACGACATGCAAGTATGGTCGTATAGTAAATCATAGAAGTCCTAGAAATTTATGTTTTCTAAGTTTTAATTACCAAAAAAATTCTAGAAAAATCTCCAAAAATCTAAAATAACCTAAAATAATTCTAAATAAATATTTATATAAGTAAATATATCAAGAAATTTATTTTTTAATTAACTAAGAGCATATTCTAAATAAATTCAACATATATAATAAATATAATAATATAAAATATACACAAAATACCTATTTTGGGTGAGGGAGTTTACAGTATATGCCATGGCCAGTTGTCATCTTTGTTGGCGTATAAATATTTGCCTGTGTTATTAGTATCTTTTGCAAGATAGAAAAAAATATATATATTGTCTTCCCTGATCCCTTCAAAGATAACTTTACCTGTGGATCTTTTATAAATAGAGCATTTATTTTTAACAAAGTTAATACCATAACCAAGGTCAGCTAGATGACTGATGCTGAGTAGGTTATGTTTTAATTCCGTTACTAGACAAACATCTTTAATGACAGGATAGGGAGGAACACCTATATTAATATTTTCAATAATATATCCTCTAGGGTTATTGTCGAAGGAGACATAACCTTTTTTCTTCATCTATAGTATTCCAAATAGGTTAGCATCACCAGTCATATGTCGTGAGCAACCACTATCGAGAATCCACTTGCTTTTAGCATGAGAGGGTTGGTCCACCTACCAAACGAGTTGTAGATGTGACCCTTGGTACCAATTTTGGGTCCTGCTGTGTTAGTTTTTGGTACCCATGCATAAATATTCATATCTACTAACTTCATCGTTTCTTACCACAGTAGTGACATATAGTTGTGTGATTGGTGGTTGGTGCAACATGATATATATTATTATGTGAAACAGTTCTTTGTGGTCTATGTGGATAAAATGTATGAATGTGTGGAACATTTTTTTGTGGCCTTCGTGGATATCTTTAATAGAATGCATGATTATGTTTGGTTCTATGTGTATGATTTGTTCTGAACATATGATTGCATGAGCTGTTTTGCATGTGGGTAGGAGCATAGCTGTGAGTGTTCTTTTGTCGTGCTACGTGTCTCGTGTTAGGTTGGGTGAAGGTTTGTTCGACCTATTTACCCAATCTAATCTCTAATCTTTTAGAAGTAACATATACTTCATCATATTTAGTAGTGAGAGCATCTATTCTACATGCAGCAATGGAATACTTCTTCTTTTCAGATTCGAGTTCTTCCTTAAGTTTAGCATTCTCCTGAGAGCTCTTATTAAGACTGGCAAGTGCCTCATAGAGATTAAGCTTAAGTCTAGAGTTCTCGTCTGAATTGTTATAGGTATCCTTTACTTCACTTAGTAGAGATGTTAATCATTCTATTTTAGTCTAACATTCTTGAATATCTTTCTTAGCATGATTGTACTTATTTCTAAGTTTCCTAAAATTATTAAGCAGATCACTAAAAGCATTACCTAGTTCATCAAAAGTAAAATTACCATAGGAGTTTTTATCCGTTACCTGATCAGCTAACGCCATGAAGCATAAGTTTGCTGCTTCTCGAGGATTCTCTTCCTCGGATTTACTAGCTTCACTTTCATGCCAGATACTAGTGTTTGCATTTTTTTTGATGATGTTCTTCTAGATGAGTGATTGTGGCAATTTTCATTTCTTAGGGTTGAAAAATCTTTCTTTATATGCCCTATCTTTTTACAGTTGTAGCATATAGGCTCTTCATCACTGTTGTCAGTTGGCTCTTTCTTCTTTGATCTCTCAATCTTTAAAGATTTTCAGAAGTTTCTAGTGATCAGGGCAACTTCCTCATCTTGAGACTCATTGTCGTCAGAGTTATAGTTTTTGACCTTTTTGTGATGTGCGTTGAGAGCAATCATCTTCTCCTTGGGAGTGTGTTCTTCAAATTCCTTGAGATCCAGCTTGTGTGTCATCAACTTGTCCATGAGCGTCTCGAGGGTCATCGTGGTAAGATCATTCTCTTCTATGATTGCAGTGGCCTTGGGATTCCAATTCTTGGTGAGTCCGCTGAGTACCTAATGAATCTTCTCGTGATTGCTGTACTCATTTCTAAGTTATAATAGAGGGTTGACGATGTCAAGGAATCTCGTGAACATATAAGTGATCGTCTCATTTTGCTTCATCTTGAATGCTTCATACACTTGTATTAGACGACTTATTTTTGATTCCTTCACTTGAGAGGTTCCTTTTTGAGTGACCTCAAGAAATTTTTATACTTCGTGCAAAGTTCCACAAGTGGAGACCCTGTTAAATTTAATTCTATCTACAGCACAAAATAGAGCGTTAATAGCTTTAGCATCACGACTAGCTTATTTTTTTCGGTGTCTGTGTACTTGTCATGAGATTTCTCTATAAGGTTACCATCTATGACTATTTTAGGTAACTTCTTGTATCATTCTACTACAACAGGCCAAAGATCAAAATCAAGTGATTTTAAATAGAAACTTATACGTATCTTCCAGTACATGTAGTTAGTACCATAAAATAGGGGTGACCTATTTGTGAACTATCCTTCACTAGTGTTGGTGTTGATAGATCTAACAATTGCCATAAGTCTCTTAAGATTTTAAGCCAAATATCAAGAGAACTAGCTCTGATACCAATTATAGGAGCAATTGGTATGAGCAATAGTTCCTATATAGAGAGTACTAGCTCTGATACCAATTATAGGAGCAATTGGTATAAGCAATAGTTTCTATATAAAGAGTACTAGCTCTGATACCAATTGAAGGACCGTAAGACAACTCTAGAGTGGTAGTGAATAGAGTGTAGTGAAATAATCTACTAAATTAAAAATTAAGCAGAGTGAAGGCAGCTACTAACTAACAGTGTATATGCAAGACAATTAAAAAAAAAGAGTAAGAGTAAGAGAGAGCAAACACAAACACCGCGATGTATATTGGTTTCCCTTTGAGAGAACTAGTCCAGTTCCGAGAACTCATGTTCAAAGTTTTATCCACTATAATCACCAATAGTGAATCACAAGCTTAGATCCAAAGGCTTGCCAATTCTTTACACCATGAGGTTCGAACCGAAGTCTCACAACTTCACAGCTAGAGAGAGAGAGTAACTGATGGAACAAAGCTCTTTTACTACTCTGTAGACTTCTAGACCGAGACCGCACTTGGCACTAGGAAGGCAGGGAGTTGCTCTTTGAGATGGGGAAGTTAAGTCTTAGATGTTTGCTCATAATAGGATAGAAGATTAAGAATGGTTGAGTGTGTAGGAATGTAAAATTCCAATCATATTTATAGTGTGTAGACAAACATAATTCAGCCAAAATTCAGATGGGGTTTAATTCAAATTTTTAATTATTGGGCCAAAAAATCAGTAGCTAATTGAACTGGTTGATTTCATACCAAAAGGGTAACCGAGTTCGGTCCGAGTTCGACATGAGTTCGACCCGAGTTCGATTTCTAAGTATGGTAGACTTTGTTAATGAATGTGGCATAATTTGGAGGATAGGTTCTTTGGTTTGTTTGGGTGGACTTGGTATCTGGGTATATGTACATGGAATTTTTAGTATAACCCAGATTACATCAATCCTAGACTCAAATAAATAAAAAAATTATATTTTAATAGATACAATACAGACGACATGTAATAGTAGTATTGAGGCTTCATATCGCGACATATCAATGCATGGTTTAGTTAACTATCAAAATCAAGTTGACTAAGACCGAATGGGCTAACACAAATCAATAACAAATGGTCAGGCGGAAGTGTTCAATAAAACCATCATCAAGCTCATCAAGCAATTTGTGTGTCTTCCAACAAACATGACTGGAATGAGAAGCTGGGTGAATGTCTCTAGCCCTACCGTATAACAGTCTAGGCAACTACGGGTAAGACGCCATTCTCTCTGGTGTACGGAAGCAAAGTGGTCCTTCTGTTCGAGATCCAGATCCCTTCACTACGTGTAACACTCTCCAATCGGATAACCACATACGACAACTACCGCCGAAAGTTACATGAGTTAGAAGCACTCGACGAGAAATGACTCTTAGTTCAATAACGCATAGAGCTGTATCAAGCGTGCCTATCTGGAGCCTTCAACTTACGGGTAAAACAGAGAACGTTCCCAGTGGGTGTCCTCATTTTAATAGTAAGAAGACCGATGGTTATGACTCACAAGACGGTCAAAAAATTCCAACATAAAAGGGAGGATCCGTTAATTGTGGAAACCATATTTTTCAACGACGCATACCGGCTAGTGAAACCCAACGGCAATTTGCTTATGATGCCTATCAACGATAAGTTAATAAAAAAGTACTACGTCTAAACTAGACTTGTACTCCCCTCATCCCCAGCGGGACAACCCAGATGTACTTCTCTATACTTTTGGTTTTTTATCCCCAGCAAGTTCCTATGTGCAATATTTTCCACTCTTTTATAATTTTTTGCAAAAGCCATCATCTGTATCCAAGTGTCCTGGATACGCAACGGATGATGGATCTTCATAGTCGCCCTAGCGAAGCAGTCCTCTGGTCCACTCGCATACTCCTATAGTGAATACTCCAAAACCAATCTCGTTAGACGCTAGTCATGTTCATATTACCTCTGAGCTATCTTTCTACCAATCTACCCAGCAGAGCAGTCCTCAGATCTATCTTCATTTTTGGATGACCATACTCAGCAAACTATCCCATAGCGAGTCATCAGGACTTTAGATCACGTCTATATTACCTCTGAAATATCATCCTAACATTTCTCCCCGGCAGAGTTTGCCATGTCCATATTACCTCTGAGAAAACCTCCCAAATTTTGTCTATCAATCTTCACGTCAATATTACCTCTGATATCGGTTGTCATCCCCACTTATCACCCGTACTCACCTAGGTACACCAACGGTGTTAAGTCCAAAAAAACTGCCACGTTCATATTACATTTGGCAGGGCTTATCTCAAACCTATTACTTGTACTAACATGAAAAAAAAGTAATGGGTCCACAAAATCTATCACGTCTATATTACCTTTGATAGGGTTTATTTCGAATCTATTACTTGCACCCCAAGTGCGCAAAAAGGGTAATACGTCCACCAAAAATCCACCCATGAAATGTCCTTACTATCTACAAAACCTATCACGTCCATATTATCTTTGATAGGGTTTGTTCCGAATCTATTACTTGTACCCCAAGTGCGCAAAAGGGTAATAGGTTCACTAAAATCCCCTAGTAGGATGTTCACACTAACTATAAATGTTGTACTACGACCGTTTTATCTCTAGTACAAGCGCCCCAAATGTCATAATATGCAAAGAAAGTGATTTCTCCTTTTATTAAAACAAAAAGAAGGAAGGAGCGATTATAAACATCATGAAGAAGAGGAATCAAAATCTTCCGAATTACTGATGTACATAGCAAGAAAATAAAAAATACAAGCATTTGAGGGTGCGGGCAATTAACATGGAGCATCTCCCACACTTTGCTCCCCCGAATCAGCTGTGGTTTGCAAGAGTTCTTGGAAGATGTCCGCTTTGTGTACTCGAACAGTGGACGTTTCTCCCTTCCTCTTAGTAGGAAGTAACTCGGGCTCGCTGGAGTATGGATCAGGGATAACCGATGCCGCAAAAATAAACGTATTGGTTTCCTTAGGAGAACCTCCTGAAGCTATCGCACTAAAATATGAATTTGTGTAAGTAGTTCCGAGATCATCTACCAATTATAAACAAGGAATCGATGGACTACTTCATGAGTCGTAACTGTTTACTCCACAAGATGCGACAATTTTCCCCTGCATAACCTAAGAAGTGATTACTAGGATTTGGTATAATCCTATCAGAGACCAGGACTGACACATCGGTGTGAAGACATCAGGCGCATGCCAAGCACATAAAGCGCAGGAAGTGGTCATTTCTCTCTTAGGATGCAAATCAAACCAAGCCAAACGGACAATCAAAAAAAAAAAGATTTTATTTTATTTTACTAAAGTGAAAAGAGCGAACTACACTTAAAGGGCTACTAGCGCCCCAATTAAAAAACAAACTTAAAAATAAGAAGAGAAGGGGGATATTCTCAGAAAAGGAAACACAAACTATTGTGGCTCGTCATTGGAGCACAACTCTGCTATCCGCCTATGAAGATAGGCAAATTGACCATCTAGGCGCGCTTTAACTCGACGCTTAACTTCTTTTTCCATGACCTCGGGATCCTCGTAGTGAATATAGGATTCATATCGGTTGTCCACCTTTTGGACCGTCACAGTAACAACATTCGTGTTTTTTGCTACCCGGCTTGCCTCGGTTCGAATAGCCTCTTCTTTCTGATGGGCCTTCGAGAGATTGTTCCCCAGCACATCGAGCTTGGCTCGGAGTTGTTTGATCTCTTCGATCAAGCCCTTTTGCCTGGTAAGACATTTCTCCCTGAGGGTAACCAACCTATCCCGCTCCCGCTGTTGTTTGTGGTATTAAACGAAAGAATGGAAAATGTATTCAGGATAGGGTTTATACGAAACCCGCCTTCTTTGGTTTACAAACAAACTTGTACAGTTTGATCCTATACGAGGATATGGGAGTACAATTTATTTTATCTGGGTAAATATTGCAATAGGTGTCTGATCTGCAGTCGATCACTTTAGCCCTTTGACCACACGATGTTGAAGAAGTGCCGTAGAAGACAGGAAGCAGCTTCGAAGGTTGCAAAAGAGGGTGGATGTACGATGCCAAAGTCGTCGATTCCTACTCTCTGCCTGAGCTCCGGGTTCTCTCTCTCTCCCTCTCTCTCTCTCTCTCGACCGTTGAATCTGGTACTGGATCTCTTGATCAGTTTTCAGACCTAACTTCTTTGACCCTCCAATTTGTCGACCTTGTTCTTTATTGATAGAGGTCTCTATTTACAGAGTTTTAGTGACAATGACCACTCCGTCGGTATAGAAACCGAGGAGTGGAAAGTACAACACCCTTTTACACAATGGTTAAAGTAACCAATGCCTGCGTATAGATGATCCTTTGAATGAGCGTGTGACGCGGGTCCAACTAAGGGACAAAACACGTATAATCGCTACGAAGATCATGGCGTAGAAGCCACGTAGGTAGGTATCCATAGTGTAGAAGAGGTTGGCATAGAAGCCAAATGGTTATCAAACCGGCATAGAAGCCGAATAGGCATAGAAGCCGAACAGGCGTAGAAGCCAAGTGGTCATAGAGGCCGAGCAGGCATGGAAGCCGAATGGGCGTTGAAGCCGAGCAGGCGTAGAAGCCGAGTGGTCATAGAGACCGAGTAGGCGTAGAAGCCGAGTGGTCACAAAGGCCGAGCAGGCGTAGAAGCCAAATGGGCGTTGGAGCCGGATGGGCGTAGAAGCCGAGCAGGCGTAGAAGCCGAGTAGGCGTAGAGGCCGAGCAGGTGTAGGAGCTGGATGGGCGTAGAAGCCGCTGCGTACCGTACCAGAGTGCTGATGGGGACGTCTTAGCCGGAATTACGGCTTTTGAAGATATAATCAAATCTCTTGCATTAAATGCCGAGATTTGCCACCTTCCTGTGCATTAAATATGGAGGTGTGTCTTTGAAGGTCTGCAACCCCTTCTGCGCATCAGTCGCAGAGAAGTGCCTTGAGAAACTGTCACCGTTCTGTGCATTAGACGTAGAGACGTGCCTCGACCCCGTACAGAGTGCAGCTTTTGATGTGGCATGCGGTTTATCTACTGCAGAACGTAAACAGCTCGTGTCTGCCTATGTAAAACAAGGCAGCGTATCCCTTCGTGCTTGTAAAAGCAGTTTATGCAAAGGGGATGGCGATATTTGACAGCCTGGGTCACAGTGCTGTGCCATCATTATAGCCGTCGTTTGGGTAGTCAAGCCGTATCCCTTTGTCAGAAGTCCAAACGTCAGGTTCATTGCAGGATCTTCATTGTAGGGTCTAACAGGTTCACTTCGGAGAATACGAAGCGTCTCTTGTACACCTCAATGCTGCGTCTGAAAGAGGATGAGTTTTATGCCCTGCAGGCGATGGAGCACCCTGTTTACGCTGAAGCGGCTTGGACGTACTGCCTTAGCGGATGGTCCTTTGAGCTTTCATATTTTATGCTGCGTTTTAGCAGAAAGAGCTCTGTTGCACGCTTGATGGCTCTGAAGGCTTCTGCTTACGCTGCTCTGCACCAATATGCCGCGTATAGTCATCCAGCGTATTTTTCATGCTTCTACAAGACCCCCTTCAAAGCTTTCAAATTCTTCGAAATTTGGAACGCTTTGAATGAAGCATGAACCGCTCCTCGTGACTCGAAACGTTTCTGAATGGAGCGTTGAAACGGTCGATGCTGACTTTATGGCAGATTTATTGGGGACCGGTGTGACCTCTTTCGCCTATAAAAAGGCTGGGGGAGTTAACCTGTTCTCCCCATATTCCTATCACCACGCAGAGATGATCGCCGAAGTTCGTCGGGTCGATCTGAGGAAGAAGGAGATCATGTTCTTCCAGCGTGTAAGGAGCCGAAAAAAATGGCATCTTCGAGCAAGTGTCCACTGCAATGATGGATCATGGAAGGATATCTTAGACTCCCTTGCTCGGGATAATCAGCAACTTTGTATGGTGGTTCTTCGGGAGAGGGGAAGGGTCGTATTTAACCACACGGCTTGCAAGCGGTATTTTTCCCTGAGACCTCCGCGGACAAGAGCAGACAAACTGTAACTGCTGTCCTCGATCGAGTTGTTTCTTAAAGAAGCCTCAACTGGATTGGTCATGGCGTACGGAGCATGGGATCTGCATCATTTATGCAGGCCCAGTTCTGTATCCTCCCGCCATCGATCTTCTTGTTCATGACTGTGGTGCTCGATGAACTGCCATGGAAGAAGAGGAAGACCTGCGCCGATGCGAGAACCCGGTAGAACGGATTCTGGGGGCGATCTTCCGACGACGATGATGAGGAAGACCTTTGTAGACGGGATTTTCCTCATATGTAGTCATGAAAAATAAAAAAAAAACCCTTTGTAGACAGGATTTCCCTCATATGTAATCATGACTTTAATCTTTAATAAAAATCATCTTTCTTCTCTGCATATGATCGTTTTGCCATACGTTGCTGTGAAGTCTGAATATGTGTAGCTTCGACACGTCTGATTCTTTACGCTGACTCCGTTAAAAGAGTGCTAGGTCCTGTCCTTTTGTGCATAGCGAATAGTCCATAGAACGCTGTTGAGCATTTTGAATGTTTAGAACTATCTTGTTGCTAGAACTGAGGAACCGCGTAGAGCTCTGAACTGTTGTTTTTTACTTCTGATGAACAGAATTTTTGTTCAGACTTCATCTTCAAGAATAATTTCTTAAAAATCCCTTGGAACAGGGTCGAGAAATGGTTGTCAAACTGAGTTGCCATCTTGAGAGACGAGATATTCAGACTGGAGTCTGGATGATCCTCCAATTCGACCCGAGAAGAGTTATTTCTCAATGCTTGAACTCTGTATGCTTCGGGTACTTGGGATATGTTGAGGTCAAGAAGGAGTATTTTCTGTGTGAACTCCTGTAATCGACCGCCTTGCTATTCGGATATGCGGAAAGTCAGAGATCCGTAGTGTAGATGAGCTGAGAATCCTGAGTTCGTAGTCTATTGAGCGTAGAAAGCCACCGAGCGTGAGATCGTAGATTCGGAGCTGCTGAGCATGAAGTCGTAGGTTTGTAGCCTCTCGAGCGTAAAAGCTACCGAGCACAAAGGCTTCCGGGCATAAAACCATAGACTGATAGCTTGCGAGCGTAAAACCGTAGATCTGTTGCTGTCGAGCGTAGAAAGCTCCTTAGCGTAGAACTGTAGATTTGTAACCTGTGAAGAAGAAATCTTCCGAGCGGAAGGTTGCGGATCTGTTGCCTCCGAGCATAAACTAAACGCCATCGAGCGTGAGATCATCGATTTGGTATTTGCTAAGCGTAAAGTCGTAGGTTTGTAGCCTCTCAAGCATAAAAGCTACCGAGCACAAAGGCATCCGGGCATAAAACCATAGACTTGTAACTTGCGAGCGTAAAATCGTAGATCTATTACTGTCCAGCGTAGAAAGCTCTTTGGCATAGGAACCGCTGACCTGCTTTTGCACGAAAAACTCTTCGAATTTGCTGACTATCCGTCTTTCGAGAGTAGTGGGCTGACGTAGTACCCAATCATAACCAAATATTTAATTTGTGAGATTTGGTTGGGGTTTCGAGGAGCCCATCTGAGGATTCGAGGAGTCGACCCAAACTCTATATATATTCCAAGCTTTTGAGAGAAAAACTTTTTATCCGTCTTCTGCGAAAGAGAGCCTCGATTGTTTGAGTTTTTCCCCTCTTTCTTTCTTCGAGCACTCCGAGTTTTCAGAAATGGCGCCGAAACGAACCCCCTCCACCAAGGGAAAGAGCACAGGCTCTTCTTCTCGTTCTTCTGCCCCAGCGAGAGAGTCTTCGGTCGGGCAAGGTGAACTTCCTTCTGAGCGAAGGCTCCTGCCGACGAGTAGCGCACCTGGCCTTAGAGGTATAGCCATTGGGGATGACAAAGAATGATGAAAAATCCTTCGCACACCTTGAACGTGACCGCGCTAGGTCATCTTCTGTGCTGATAGCCTCTTTGAGGAAGATGACGCACGGAGACGTTTTTATCTTTTACGCCCATATTTCTAATGTGCCAGCGTAAAAACTCCATGTTTTTCGCAGTTATGAGCGTAAAAGCTCTGACTGCCGAAAACTTGTTGTATACTATAAAATTTTAGTTCTACGCTTTGGATGCGACCTCCGACGTAATAACTAGAATTTTGGCAGTCTGGCGTAAAGCACGGACAGTATACCGCCAATTACGCTTCAGGATGTGACTTCCGGCGTAAAATGACCAAATTTTGTACAGTCTTGGCGTAAAGCACAGACTGTCATTTCTTGGTCTTTGTGTTGCAAGATTTGTAATAACGTATTTTCCTTGCACTTTCACAGTTAACTTGCATGAGTCTCCACTGGATTAGGTGATGGGTTCTGCTGCCGGGATGATGCACTCGAACTACCTGGAGGATCTGTCGCACGTGACATTTCCTATCTCCGGACCCCAGTATCCTGAAGGAAGGGGGATCTTGATATCGGCTCAGGGCGAGCGAATGCTGCTGAGCATGATCAACGGGGAGCCCCTAACGTACGTAGACGGGGAGTAGTACATCAAGCCGACCTTTCTCTTTGGGGATATGATAGACAAACAGTCCCAGACGAAGCCCAAGAGAGAACCCTGGGTTTTTCCCGCCGAGAGCGTGGTCTTGTATCTGCCCACGATGTCGAGAGATTATCCCATCTTGGCTTTCTTCTATGCCACACATTCCAGGAGGATGTCGTGGATGCTGACTCCCGATCTTCACGGCAAGCCGGGGAAGATCTTTCACCTGAAAGGAGCTGACTGACCAGGGGTCGTTTGTCAGCCGCCCTTCTGGCGTCGTGACGTTGTTCAGGAGACTGTGCCCGGGCAGCGTCCCGAGTGAAGACAGTTCAGTGAACCAGCCGGTTCAATTGTCGACTTTCTGCAACGACTTCATGGTGCGAGGGGGAGTATACCCCAAGGAGAATCCTCGGTGCAATGGGTGGATCACTCCAGCAAACTTTCGATGGACTTGCCTAGTTAACTGGGCTCTGAAGCATTTTCGAAGAGAGCTGGAGGTCATAGGACTGTATGCTGCCGTGAGCGCGACGAGTGTTGGGTTGCCTCCCAACCCTAACCTATTTTTGGCACTGATGGAGCGATACATTTTGCTCACCGGGACCTTTGCCACTCCACTGGGGGAGTTGGGATTGGCCCTCCACGAAATGGCAACGATCTCGAGACTGCCGATGGGGGATACCCCGTATGAAGAGTATGTTCCCACCAACCGGGAGTTGGAGGACTCGGACCCTCGGGTTGTAGAGGTGTATCAGGAGCTGATGTGCCACTATTTCGTGTGCACTACTTTTTATAATAAGCCTTCTGATTTGGCTCACACCACTAAGTAGATGTCCTACCTCTTCTTCCATCGGGCCAGGACCGTCAAGTCGGAGAAAGTTTCGGGGGGCAAGAATGAGCCCGTGAACTGTTTGGGCGTGCTCAGTGCCCAGGTTGTCGAGGATCTTATGGAGGAGGCTAAAGCTCCAGATCAGTTTCTCAATGATGGGGTAGGAAAGTACCCTGAAGGCACTAAGGCCTATAGTTATTTGAGGCGCTGCTGCAAGCCTTTGTCTAAGGAAGCCAAGCTGGCTGGCTTTCTCTCCTTATGGCTGCGTCGAGTAGTGGTGCCCGGCATCGCGTCCGCGGACTGCATTCACCGGAACATCCTGTGGCCCGCCGTTCGTCTGGTATTCGGGGCAAGACTGGGCTTGCTCCCTGCCATGGTGTACCGTATACAGGCTGGCCTGAGAGCCATGACTGACGGACTGCTCGTCGATGAAGCTCGACGTGATAGCTTTCCCCGGGTAGAGTTACCAAACCTGTACTTGATGAGATGGTTAATCCTCCACAACCCCATGGTGATATCTCCCGGCCCTGGTAGTAGTGCGGGGGTTAGTTTCTTGCTGAACTACAAGGACTCCCTCTGGAATGTGAACACAGTCTTAGACTGTCGGCTGGCGCTGAGCCTCGGTCACTGCTGGAAGCTCCTCTGCACTGTCCCCTCTGTACATCACAATTAGTCGGGGATTAGGCTTGAGGATTTAGGTGAAGAAGAGACCAATCTTTCTCCGGAAGCTTTTAATTGGTTGGTCTGCATCAGACCCTCCCATCTGCTATACAGAAGCGAAGATCATTGCTTCTTCGAGCCTTACTTGCCCAGTCGGTTCGCCAGGCAGTTTGGGTACGATCAGCTGTACGTGGGCAATACCATCACCAGCTTCAGGTCCAGGGGCGGACTCATTGATGGAGCTAGGGGATGGCGGTATTTTATCATGGGCTGCACGGGAGCGATCTTCATCGTGCCGGTCGCCAGCCTCTCCACGGAGCAGCGGATCCTCTATTCGTACGCTCAGTTTTACATAGCGATCAACACCTTCCATCACGATTTTGATATTCGTGGAAGCTTTAGGGTGCCCTCTCCCAAGCCTGGGGGAAGAATCGAAGTCCCCTCGGTTTCATCTGACGAGGGTAAGGAGTCCGTCACTCCGGATGAGCCTCTGGTGTCGGTGCCGAGGTGTGAAGTGCCTCCGCCTGTGGGGGCTTTGGCGGTATCTGGGAAGCGAAGGGCTCCTGCTTCGAAGCAGACTTCCCCTCGCAAGAGGAAGAAGAAGACGGTTGATCGCCCTCTCCGGATTCCTGGCATTGAGGCTCCTTGGGAGGGACCTGCTGTCCCTCCTGTTGGGGATGTCTCTTTGACTGGAGGTTCCCCGCCTCTCGGAGAGGGACCCTTAGTTTCGACTGGCGGCGCCGGAGAACTCCTGCTTGAGGCTGCCGTTGTTGCTACTGCCTCCGGTAGTGGAATGAACTCGCCTGCGTGGCCGAGGCAAATGGGAGAATCTTTCCCTAGACCGGCAACGGATGAAACTCCTGCCACGTCCGCGAGCATGACCAGCGAGGTTCCAGCTGACGAACCCCGACCGCGTCTTTGTGAAGGCTTGATAGAGCTCCTGGCGATGTCGGTTGGCCCACCTTCTTCTCCAGGTTTGACAGTTCGTATTGCGTCATTAAGGAGTGATATAGCTACATCGGTTGCAGACACGGCATATATACCGTTGGCTACGGGTAAAGGTCATCTTTATGTCTCCTCTTAGAAAGATTACTATCATATTGATATCAACTTTTTTGTCCTCTTCTCATGGGATGGCGTCCACGGGAAGTATGGCGCTGAAGCGTCTTCTGGCTCTGCTCGGGCTCCTGACGATGATACAGAGGCGTTCGACTTCGAGGAGGAAATACCTTCGGGGGCCAGCTCGCCTGGAGTAGTTTCGTCACCTCAAGAGGAGGACGAACCCATCATCGTCACCTCGCCTCTAGCGAGTATGCCGATGACTTCGACCGTCGTTGTCGCACCTTCTTCGATCGTACCACCTGTCGAGGGGGCGGCTGTGGCCACCTCGTTTGCAATCATTCCTGGAGGGGAACTTGCCAATATCACGGCCACTCCTGGCGTCCAACCAGATCTGGTTGCGCTGACCGAGCTGTATACCAGCCTCTTTTACACCAGTTTGAACACGCTGATATCAATGGTGTTGGCGAAGAACCTGGATTTTGATCGTCTGAAGAAGGCTTCCCAGTTTTTGATTGGGGTGGTCAGGGAGTTTGGCGATTCTGGGGTAGCTGACGCCCTGGAAGCGATGGTTAATGGGTTGGAGCAACCTATTAACGAATACTTGTGGCTGACTCGGGGCAGTTTCAAAGCTGAGGTCCAGGCCAGATACGACTTCATGACTGTGCGGCTTACCAAACAGCTGGAGAGCCTAGATAACTCCATCAAAGCACATAAGCTGGAGATGGATAAAAGAAAAGCTATCGTGGAGGAGGCTCTTGCTCTTCAGACGAAGTGCTAATCCGAGCATGAAGGGAATGTAGCGAGGGCTCGCAAGTTGAAGGAGAAACTCGCTCAGGCAGAGGAGTGGGCTTCTCAGTCGTTGGCAGGTCTAGACGTAGCGACTAGTCGACTGAGCACAGCACGACGAAACCTGAAGCGTGCAGAAGCTGCCCGAGCTAGCTCTCTTCGGGCAAGGGCCGAACTGTCCTTTACGAACAATCCCGAGGCACGGCTGGAACAGGCCCAAGCTGATGCATTGGTTTCCAGAGACGAGAGGGTGGCTGCACTGGCGAAGCTGATTCGCGATCTGACCGCTCCCCCACAATGATGTGCCCTTCCTTCTTTTTGCTTCCCCAATGTAATTCTGCTCTTTTCGGGAATAAATAAAGCGAATCTTTTCTGACTTTTGTGGACCCATCATTTCGGAATGTAAATGACAGGTTTGGGTGAGAGTGATATCAGAGGTAGTATGGACGTGATAGACTCTCGATAAACTTCTAGCAGGACATACCTATTTAGAGGTCATACTGACATGATAAAATATGACCTAACTAGTTTCGTTTTGGAGGTAGTTTGGTCAAATTTTGAGATTCTCGCTATATTCTACTTGAGCAGAGGAGGTTAAGCATAGTACCTCTTCAGAAATTTATCGTTGATAGGAGCCATTAACAGGTCTCCATTAGGCTGGGCTAACCTGTAAGCGCCGTTCGAGAACGTTGTCTCGATCACATAAGGGCCTTCCCACTTGGGCTGGAATTTGCCTTTACTCCTGTGAGTAAGAATCATCGGCCTTCTTACGGCTAAGACTAGCTCGCTGACTTTGAACACTCTTTCCTTTACTTTGTGATTGAAAGCTCTGAAAATGCGTGCTTGGTAGAGCGCGATTTGCTGTTGAACTTGGAGGCGTTTCTCGTCTAATCCTTCTAGCTCTTGAAGCCTTAGCAGGTCGTTCTTTTCTTTGGTCAGCTCATTAGTCACGGCTATCCTGAGCGACGGGATCTGGATTTCAATGGGAAGAACTGCCTCGCTCCCGTAGACCAATAAAAATAGGGTACAACCTGTCGGTGTCCGTACCGTTGTGCGGTATGCCCAGAGACATTCGCCCAGCTTCTCATTCCAGTCTCTTTTGTTTGAAGAGACGAACTTCTTTAAGAGCTTGATCATGGTTTTGTTGAAAGCTTCTGCCAAACCATTAGCAGTTGGATAATATGCCGTAGAGGCAATATTATGTATCCGATTTTTATCGTAAAATCGATGAAACGCTTGGCTGATGAACTGAGGCCCATTGTCATGGATTATCCTTCGGGGAATCCCAAAGCGATAAACGACGTGATGCTTGATGAAGCTGATTACGTCAGACGCTTTTACCTCAGCAAGAGGGATTGCCTCTGCCCATTTGGAGAAGTAATCCGTGATGGCCAGTATGAACCGGTGACCTCTGGAAGAAGACGGGTGAATAGGACCAATGATATCCATACCCCATGCTTCGAAAGGCCAGGATGCAACCGTAGGATGTAGATATTCAGACAGTTGATGTATGAAGTCTGCATGAACCTGACAGGCTCTGCATTGTCTTGCATAGTTGATCGCGTCTGTGATCATAGTGGGCCAGTAATAGCCCATTCTCCTGATACGATCCTGTAGCTTAGGACCGGGCTGATGTGTAAACCCCCTTACCCAAAATTAGGGCTACTTGGCTTAGATAGTAAAATTAGGGCTAAATTGAACCAATTAGAATTAGAACACGACATTTAATTTAATTACGAAATAATTATGACACGTAGCGCACCTTACCGTTGCCCGATAATTGGAGCACCTCACGAGCCGTTGCCTATCTACGAATTTCACAACATTGACCTAGACATGCCCGCCTACCTTTCTGGCCCTTGTGCGACTTATAATATTTCTCTCTGATACTATATTATAGCCGCACAACAAACGTCGCAGACGTTATTTATTAATTATAAATAAATTCCCAATTTTGTACCCTTGTGCGTCCCAATTGAAATTGGGGACACAATCTGGACCATTTTGAGCAAACCGAATTTTATTAATATTCTACACTGTCCCCTCTACGCCCCTGACAATTTTGGCCGCCTGATTTAATCCCATGTACTCCTAATTAATTTTAGAACATCGTGCGCGCTTCGATTTAATTAATTAAATTCAATTTCTGCCTTTGTGCAATTTTCCAATTGTTGGGGGGCTTTTATGCAAAAATGCATTGTGACATCCCCGTCATTGGACAATTCTTGAAGAAACTCAATTTTCCCTTCATGTAGATTTTTCCCATAATTTTCACGAGGTACAACGCGCGCACATCGCTCTCGTATATTTAAACCCCATCCTTGCATTTTAAATCATGTAATTTCTAGCCTATCACCCTCATGTAAGCCCAAGGCCATCCATAGGAGATGTTGACCAAGCCCAACAAAGTTTAGGTCAAACTCACCTAGGTCAAACCCTAAAACCCACATGAGTATTTAATATAATTTTCTTCTTCCTTTTCTATTGGAAAACCAAACCAATACAAATATTCAGCCGACTTCTATTTCCTCTTCCCTCTCCCTGTGCCCGAACTCCTCCCTGCCTGGCCTCGCCGGAGCAGTCACGGCCATCTCCGCTCACAACCAGCCGAGCCTCCTCCCTGGAGCTCCTCCCTCTCTTCCTCCTCCCTTGCTGTCGTAGACCGGAGCCACCACAGCCGGCTAAACTCACCGCTGCTCCTCCCCAACTTCCCCGACTTCATCTCCTTCCTCTCGACGAACTCCACCTCATGGCCGACCATGCAGCCGATGACCCCTCCGCCTAGCCGGCCGAGCACCTCCACAGCATCCCCTACTCCGCCGGAGGCAAATACCACCAGCGAGCAGCCCGCTCACCATCCGCAGCGGTCACCATTTTTCGGCCTGCACCGCCACACCTTGTTACACGAACCACCATTGTCATCTCGATGACTCGCCGCCATCACCCTCGTCTCTGACGACGGGATCCGGCCACCACGACCACCCCCACGTCATCCCGACCCCATCACGACCACCTAGCCTCTCCTCCCCCTGCTCTCCTCCTCAATCACCCCCTCCTCATCGACATCCCCATGCTGCCCCACCTCTGTCATCAACTCCCCTCGCCGGATCGATCATCACCACCACCGCCATTGCAGTCGCTATCATCACCCCGACCTCTCCACCTCTTTTCCAACTACCTGCCACCCGGGCCAACGACATCACGACCACCACACCTCCATCAATTCTGGCCATCTCCCCCTGACTCAACTCCTCCACCCTCTTCCAACAGCCCCCGACCAGACTCCTCTTCCCCTCGAGCCACAACCGTCATCACCATCACCATTGCCACCCCCTGGAGGAGCTCCTCCTTCCTCCTTGGCCGGAGCTCCCCTGGCCGGGCCTCCCCCGGTCGACACTACTCACCACCACAGTGAGTTTCTTCCCCTTCTTCCCTCCTTCGTTATGTTTATATATATTTTATATGTATATATGTGTATATACGTATATGTGTGCGTATATGTATATATGTGTATATACGTATATGTGTATGTATATGTGTATGTGCGTATACGGGTGTGCGTATAAATAAATACGCGTATGTGTATAAATAGTGTATTTACTTAATGTATATGTATATGTATATGTATATATTTAATATAATTGGTATATATATAAATACGTATTTTAGTATATGTATTATTGGTATATGTATATATATATATATGTAGGTCTTGTATATACGTAATATAGTTTCAATATATAAATTGTATATATGTATAAATATATATTTTTATATGCTTTTAATATATCCTTAATATATATAGTATAAACTTAATTTGGTGTATTAGTATTAGAATATTTTAATAATAATGTTGACAATATAATTATATATATTTTCAAGGGTATTTTGGCATATATATATGAGTACATATATATTGTTCACCTAGTATATATTAGATATGTGATTAAATGGTACATATATAAATATTGTAAATATATTTGATTTGGTGCATGTATAAAGTGTAAGTATTAATGCTAGTTAATAATAGGTATAATATGTTGACCATAGTTGACTGGTGTTACCTTAGTATACCCCCTGAGTCCCGTGTAAATATTGTTGTGTGTGTGCACCAGTGTAATGGCTAATAATTTTATTGTATTATATTCATATGTATATAGGATGTTGGATTTATTCCGCACGACTTTTGGAGCAGGTTATTGGTACATCGCAGCTCTCTGGCCAGACAAGTATACCTTGCCATTGTACTGTTATTTATATTCCATATGTTGCACGCATCTTTATTTTCTGTCTTTAGTTTATATATTTTAATTGTTATATAAAATGCGTGCAACGGTGACGTCGCGAATGTTTTATTTATGTATTGCATTGACCTTGTTCATGAGACTACCCCATTATCATGTAGCACCATTAGGTTCATTGGCCGTGACACAGTGGTTACACGAGTAAGAGTCTCATATAGATCACGGACTGCGTGACAGGTCTGGCCTCCTGTACGTATGGGCCGTGCGATAGGGATAACTGCCAATAGAAACTTTGCATGCTAGTAGACCTGGCGGTTATTAGAGGTTTATCGTGTCATGGACATGACATGCTTAGAGCATTGGGTGGGGAGAACAACAAGTACCGCATTTGAGCTCCTTTACACTTTTTCTCCTGTACGTTCGGATTCTCCGCTGGAGATACGGGTCATGATGACCACTATATATTATGTACTATCAGGCGGGCCACGGGCGTTCAAAAGACGACGTGCCTTTTAGGCCCCTGGATCTCCAAAAGAGAACCATGCCAAATCCCAGTTTTCAGCCAGATAGCTCACTTGTGGGGAAAGTTGTTCTTAACTGCATTCACATAGATGGTTAGTCGACCCCAATGGATGTTTATTTTTACTACTTTATTGGCATGTGTTTAAGTATCTTGTTACGTCCCTCTGAGGACCTGGTCTGCTGCCAGGTGTGCCTGTTCTTGAGTATTTGCAGGAGCGCAGAATTGGAAGGATATAGATGCTTCGTGGATGTCTTCTCTTCGAGCCATGATTGGTAGCTGGTACTTATATTGTTTGAGTGAGTTGTACTTATATTGTATTTACTTTTCCTATTTGAGTTGGTAGTGGATTTGTTTCCATCCAACAGTCATCCTTAGATACTTCTTATTGAGATCTAGTTTCATAGATACTGGTTATTATTTCTATATAATTTTGGTGGATGAGATTTAGATTATACCCCGTGACTTGTATTACATTTTATACCACTTGTGGATTTGATATTCATATTACAGCGTACGTATGGATTTGGCTTCCATATATTGGAGTTGTCATATTCATGCGGCTGGCATGCTTACGTGTCCTAGTCCTACATATTTTTGGGACTGGGGCGTGACATGATGCGCTCCGCATACGCCATCGTGAGCTTCCCGGATAATCTGCTGTGCTTCGGTGTCAGAGAGACATCTTAATAGCAGTCCGTCGTATTTCCGGCAATATAGGCATTGTGAAGATGCATCGAAGTAGAAGCGTAATGATCGTCTTTTGACGGATACTGCTTCTTTGGGGTCCTCCGACAAGATTTCGTATGCGACAAAATCTATGAAGGGACTCCTCCAGTCTCTTCTAGGGGATCCGTGTTCACAGCGTAGCTGCGTTCTATGTGAAAGTTGTTCTTCACGCAGAATAAATCTCTGTTAAGAAGGATTACCGAATCCTGCCTTCTTATAGGAGTGGCTAAATCTGCAGCTAGACTGGCTAGGGCATCAGCTTACAGGTTCTGAGACCGAGGTACATGCTCTATGAAGAACCCTTTGAATGTCATGGCTATCTCGACCGTTGTTTGGTGATAGGGGATGAGGTCTGGATTCCGGACTTCATATATTCTACTGACTTGATTGACGATAAGCAGAGAATCACCGAAAGCTTCCAGGGACTCGACCCCCAGCTCTTTAGCGACTTGGAGCCCGATTAACAGAGCGTTATATTCTGCCACATTGTTGGAACATGGTTCGTTAAGAGAATATGCTCGGTAGATGACAGTTTATCAGGAGTGACCAGGACGATCCCTTTCCCTGAAACTACGTTTCCCTGGGGACCAGTCCTGGAGGCGCTGTCGAAGAACAGTTGCCATACGTCACTTTCCATTGCGGAATTATATTCTACAACTTCGTCGGGAATGTCTTCGTATAATTTGGAGGCCTCCGGGATCGGATGAGCAGCTAGGAAGTCGGCCAGCGCTTGGCCTTTGATGGACTTCTGCGGGACGTATACCATGTCATATGGTGTTAATAGCATCGCCCAAGTTGCGAGCCAGGAATTAAGAACACTTGGCTTGCTCATCAGTACTCGAAGAGGGTTGATCCTGGAGATGATATGGATAGTCTGGCCGGTGACATAGTGCCGCGTCTTCTGGATAGCGAACATAAGAGCCAAGCATTCCTTTTCCACTGGATTATACCGGTGTTCGGCTCCAACCATCATCCTGTTGAGGTAGTAGATAGCCTGTTCATGCCCCACATTGTTTTTCTGCGCGAGAAGAGCTCCTAGCGAATGATCCATTGTTTGAACGTATAGCAATAATGGTCTTCCCATAATGGGAGGCACCAGAACCGGTGGACTGGTGAGGTAGCGTTTGATATCCCCGAATGCTTGCTGACAGGTTTCGTCCCATACGAAGGATACTACTTTCTTCATGAGATGCGAAAAGGGCTGACATCTTCCCGAGAGGTTGGATATGAACCTCCGGATATAAGCCAGACGGCCTTGAAATCCTCGGAGTTCCCTCAGATTACGGGGCGATCGTATTTCTACTATGGCCTGGACTTTGTCAGGGTCCACCTGGATGCCTTTTGCGGTAATAACAAATCCCAGGAATTTGCCACTAGATACACCCAGGAAGGACTTCGTAGGGTTCATCTTAAGTTGATGTTGGCGCATTAACTCGAATACCGTCTTCAAATCTTGAATGTGATCATTTTTGAGGCGGCTCTTGACGGCTATGTCGTCCACGTAACATTCTACTATTTTGCGTAAATGTTCATGGAATATGCTACTCATAGCTCGTTGGTATGTAGCCCCGGCGTTCTTTAATCCGAAGGGCATGACTGTATAGCAATATACTCCCAACGGGGTCCGGAAGGCAGTGTGCTTCTCGTCTTCAGGATGCATCTTGATCTGATTATATCCTGAGAATCCGTCCATGAAAGACATGCGTTCAAAATTGTATGTGTTGTCGATCATGATGTCCGTGATGGGAAGAGGAAACTCATCCTTGGGGCAGGCTGCATTCAGATCTCGGTCATCGATGCAGATACGTATTTTCCTATTTTTCTTTATGACTGGGACAACGTTGGCGACCCAGTCGGGATGTTGTTCTTCCCGGATGAAACCGTAGGCTATCAAATTCTTGACTTCAGCTTCGATGGCGTCCATCATGTTCGGGCGGAACCGGCGTTGGTGCTGCTTCATAGGCTTCGAGTCGGTCAATATATTGAGCTTATGAGTAGCCACCTTCAGTTCAAGGCCCGGCATGTCCTCATAATTCCACGCAAAGACGTCGATATATTCTTTTATCAGCTGGATAACTTCTTCCCGTTCAGCTGGGGAAAGATTGTTACTGATGAATATCGGTTTTGGCGAAAGTTCACCCCCAACATCAACCTGGATAACTTCGTCTTTGGTGGGAGGTTCCCTCTGCTCGAAGCAGAATTCCTACTGCGTATCCATTTGTTGTGACCAAGAGTCATTCTCAAACGGCTCAGAATCCTGTTCGTCTGCTTCAAAGGGATCTGCCACTACCATATTCACTGATAGTGTTTGTTCGAGTGCATCAGGTGAGTCGGAGGATGACGAGCCATTCTGAGAAGATGAAAAGATACCCTCGTCCGATTTAGAGGAGGTGGCATATCCCAACCCGAAATGAGTTCGTTGATAGCAGGGGTCGCCGTGCAGCGGTGTTCGTCTGCCTCTTCCGTAGTTGAGGCCTGGCTTCCGCTCCAAGTCATAGCCCATGTTTTGCATGATCCTCAACGCTTGCGGGCTGTATCGGTAAACCTACATTTTTCTAGTACCGTCATCGAAAGGATCTTCCTGGATAGCCTGTTGATTGCACATGCGGTCGAAGACTATTGAACGCTGGCTGCTGCCGGTAGGCGGGACAATGAAGATAGAATCCTCCTGTGGTCCATATGTCGTGACGACGTTGGATGATGACGCTACTTCCCAGACATACGGATGGTGGGAGTTCATAACTTCCAAGAATTTTCGTGCTATGGGTTCTACCTCGTCACGGGGAGTGGATTCCTGATTTGGAATTTGAGCGTTAACGTACTGGAAAAGAGGATGTTTATTATCATCTGGAATACCGTTCCTGGTCGCATTTACATCGGTCGGCTGCCCGTTGCGCCGAAGGTTGATGACCAAAGGTGGAGGCATCTGGTTCGGAGTGACCGCTAGAGGATCGCTCTCTTTTCCTGACCTGGATTTGTTCAGGTGAATAGCCATAGGCTCCATGGCTTCTGGACTAGTGGTTTGCCCTTTCACTCTGATTGACAGCGGTAGTGCGGCAGAGGGTTCTCCTGGCTCCCGGTGGGATTCCTTCTCCGTCTCGCCCGACACTTCTTCCGTGTGGTCTTAAGAGTACAACACGACATCGGAATAGTAGGATTCTACTCCTTTAAATGGGTTTAGGTCGACAACCTCCGTTTGTACCGTTCCTTGGGGGTCTACATATTTAAGACATTGATGTAGAGTTGAAGGAACGATGTTGTGGTCGTGGATCCACGGTCTTCCCAGTAAAATGTTGTAGGACACCTCTGAATCGATGACATAACACGTGGCCGCCGATCTGAGATTGCCAATCTGGATCCTCAGGCGAATCTTCCCCAACGGCTTACTTCTTTCGGCGTTGAAACCCACGATTGTAGTGGAGATGTAAGCCAGTTCGCTGGTAGGAATCCTCAATAGTCTGAGCAGACTGTGAGGGATGATGCTGATCGACGATCCCGGATCTATGTGAATTCGCTCGACCTCCATGGAACCTACGTACCCGGTGTAATAAAGGGGCCTGTCATGCTTGTTATGCTTTAACAGCATATCGTCTTGGGTAAAAGTGATATTTGGGACCACCTCCATCACACTGTGGCATTGAGGACATGCCACTGGTTCTTCGTCGGGGGACTTGAGCTGGGTCTACTGCAGAACGTAAATAGCTCGTGTTTGCCTGTGTAAAACAAGGCAGCGTATCCCTTCGTGCTTGTAAAAGCAGTTTACGCAAAGGGATGGCGGTATTTGACAGCCTGGGTCGTAGTGCTGTGCCATCAATATAGCCGTCGTCTGGGTAGTCGAGCCGTATCCCTTTGTCAGAAATCCAGATGTCAGGTTCAATGCAGGATCTTCATTGCAGGGTCTGACAGGTTCACTTCGAAGAATACGAAGCGTCTCTTGTACACCTCAATGCTGCGTCTGAAAGAGGATGAGTTTTATGCCCTGGAGGCGATGGAGCACCCTGTTTACGCTGAAGCGGCTTGGACGTACTGCCTTACGCGGATGGTCCTTTGAGATTTCGTATTTCTTGCTGCATTTTAGTGAAAAGAGCTCTGTTGCACACTTGATGGCTCTGAAGGCTTCTGCTTACGCTGCTCTGCACTAATATGCCGCGTATAGTCATCCGGCGTATTTTTCATGCTTCTACAGCTGTAACTTATGGAGGTCCTGTTACAAGCCTTCCTTAGAGGAAGCAAAGAGTGGCTTCTTTGTATCTAGTCTAAAGGAGAACACCCCATATTCATGGGATATCAGTATCCCTATAACGGCCTGTTGATGCCGTCATAGCTCCATCATGCATTGCTCTACCTTTGCCAAACGTTGGTCCAGGAGGTCCGCCGCCTCTTTTAGGCCAGGGATGCTCCTTAGTGAATTTGCTCGAATCTCGGCAAAGCACTTCACCCAGTCGAAGGGCCTTTATCGCTTCAGTACACTCCGGACCCCTGCCTCTAAAATATGTAGAAGCTCCGAAGCGAGATATGGACATTTTCATCAATCTCCTCTAGTGTTGCCGGAGTCAAAGGCGGCTGGTACGAGGAAGAAGTCGCGGAAGCAGGAGGTTGTATAACAACACCCGATGACCTTGAAGGGGAGGTAGTAGCGGAGGAGCGACTAGGGGCATGGCTCACATTCCAATCCCTCATAGCTATCTCAAATGCCCGGATACCCCTCAGCTACTAGGGCGCCCAGCTACCTCTGCTCTCGCCTATACGACAACCCCATGTCGTCACCGCAACCTCAGATTATGACCCAACCATCATGGTGTCACGGACATCGGGAACAGCCTTCTCGATATGGACTGATACCCCACCATCTAAAGGGACATCAACGAAGGGAGGGGAAAGCACCTCCACACTAGAGGAATGCGCAACAGACCCTACAGAGTGCTCCTCAACTCTAGAAGGACTCGAGAGAGAATAAGGCCTTCTCTGAACCAACCCGTAGTCCTGATCCTCTGCCTCATCCTCTTCGACGGCCACATTTACAGTTTTCAAGGGAAAAAGCAGTGCCTGCACAGCTAGAACAACCAGTAATCAGCTTCGCCCGAAGAACGTAAAGCTGAATCCAGAATATCTCTTCATTTATAAGCATACAGGAAAATATACCAGAAGAATGCGACAAGTATTCTGGCTCGCCCAGTACAGTCATAGCCCTCCCTACGGCTTCCACATCATCCACAGAGACGTGCCCAAAATGAGTGAAGGGCTCTGCCACCGCTCCACCCATCTCCTGGTCCCCATGAGTTTCTAAAGCCGGCTTTGGCATGCCTGCACCAGTCTCTTGGGCCCCCAACTATTCAAAAGCAGGCTTTGACAAGCCTGCATTCACATCCTAGAACCCCGAGGTTTCAGGTGCAGGCTCCGAGGTGCCCGCATCATACCCCAGGGAAGTCTTCTTCTCCGGCTCCTGGTTAGAGACCGCCGGGGCGACCGACCGTCGAAAATGATCCCTCTTCTCTTGCGTCTGCAAATTGTCAAATAGACCAGGACCAAGATATTTATATAATGGACCAGGAAGAATTAAATAGGGAGGGTCCATAAATACTGCCTCAGCTTCCAAAGTAGGGTCTATTTTAGAATCCATTGTGAAGGGTCCTACCTCCTCCAATCCTTCAGTTTTCTCTTCTTCTTTTTTTCTTCTTCCTTGCTCGCTCGTACAGGGGCGTTGACACCACCTGTTTCCTGTAACACGACCTCGTAGCCGTGGATGTGTCACGCCCCAGTCCCAAATATATATGGAACCAGGCCACGTGGCATTGGCCAGCTGACACATCTCTGAGGATATCCCAATTTAATGGATCCTAACGAAGCATGCTACGCTGTCCTAAATCTAACAAGTCTAATATCAACAACAGGCAGAGTCTAATCTCATCCACAATAACAAGTAAAATACTAAAATAAAAGACTGAAATATAAGAACATAGTCGAATGCCATAGTACAAACCGAAATATGTCCGGTGGGAACAAACCCACTACAATGATGAAAATAGAGTACTGAAGACTGAAATAAGAGTGTGACTGAAACAACTGCTAACTAGATAAGAAGCTCCAGTCATAGGCGGAAGGCCTACCAAGATGATCAGGGGTACTCCGCTGGTAAAATCTCAAGCTCCTCGTCAAGAGCGAATCTCGTCTCCATACCTGGTCCGTACACAGTGGGGTAATAGGCCTCGTCCAGATCTGGAAGATAAACAGGTCCTGAGAGGGACGTAACAAGATACAAAATGCATGCCAGATATAGTACTGAATAAAATAAAGAGGGTGTGCTAACCATCTAATTGAATGCAATATTAGGACAACCTCGGAACGTATAGGTAGGTATAGGCATAACATCCAACGTCCTCTAGAGTGTGGTATCTGTATCGTCCATCATTCCGAAGAATGAGGTATCCGTATATATATAACGTCCAACACTCTAAGGGATGTGGTATCTGCAATGTATATACGTCCGTAACACTCCGAAGAGCGCGGTGTCTGAATGTAGGAAGTCATCGGGTCTGTGACTCCTCTGGATACCACGGAGTCCGATGTGTGTATCCCATATGTTTATCAGTTGTCCTCCCCGCCCAATGTAGGTACACAAGTCGAATACACGACGTGTGTATCCCGTATCTATATGCCAAGTCACATATAATTTTATTACTCTAGATTACGTGCTAGTCCGTGATGCATATCGTACGCACCGATAGCAAATCGGGTACGCGAACCCATATCCCAATATGAATGTACCATCGTGATACGTGTAAAGTGTCACGGTCTAGGAAGATATTAAAATATCCTCACAGTAGTAGGTGAGTCATCTAGCAGCTAGGTCAAGTACACTACTCATCGACGCATTGTCGACTGCACCCGAGTCAATCTTGGACGCGCATAGTTTATGTATATTGCAATATTTATCCTTTAATTTAAACAGTAATCCAGCAAGGTATACTTGCCTGTCCCGGGTAGCTGCGAAAGCCAATGTCCTGCTCCTGAAGCCTCGGCTGTAAGGTCCAGCAGTCCTATATATGATATAATATTGTCACATCAGTCGCTACAATAGCACGACCAAGACATACTACTTGTAGCAATAACTGACACCGGGTCTGGATTGTACAATTAGTGGAACCCCTTA
Organism: Iris macrosiphon; assembly: GCA_036927795.1. Lineage (NCBI taxonomy): Eukaryota > Viridiplantae > Streptophyta > Magnoliopsida > Asparagales > Iridaceae > Iris > Iris macrosiphon. The sequence goes on from JAYESA010000018.1 coordinate 90,661,746, forward strand.
GTACATATATTTATATATAGATATCACAAATATGTATATCTATGTATACTAATACATATTTAAATATATTAAAGTAATATGTATGTTTAATAGTATATTTAAAAATAGCACCTATGTATTATTTAGTAATACACCAATAATTATGTACATATACACATATTCAATAAATATATATAAACACATAATACCATATATATAATTTAATACATAAACATATATTTACATATATTTATATAATCATTTATATAAATATAGGTACATATATACAACAGTTATTTATATATACATATACATTTATGTGTACAAGAATAGAAAGTGTACTTATATACCATATACACTAATATTTATTATATTAATACACAAGTATAATTATATTTATAAATATTTTCATATATATATTTAATATTCTAAATACTAAATACACAATATATATATATATATATATATATATATATATATATATATATATATATATATATGCTAATAATAGGTATAGTGTATTTAATACCAATAAATAACATATAAAATAATAAAATACAGAATATATATATACCATATATATTAACTGTATAATATTCCAAATATATTACAATTATACATACATACATACATACATACATACATACATACATACATACATACATATAATAATTATGTAATATATTAATACATAAAACGTATTTGAAATATATATATATATATATATATATATATATATATATATACATATACCTATTAGGTATTTAATAAATATTTATACACAAGTATATATATACTAGGTATATACATACATTTATATTTATAAAATACGTACTTATATATTTATATTATATATAAAATATACTTAGAATATAGTAATACAGTATATACATACATTTATATTTATAAATATTAAGAAATACAGAATAATACATATAATATACTGAATACGTATTCAAATACAGAAAAATACAGAAACTATATATATATGCATGTATATAACCCTTGCAACATTAAATACATATAAAACTAATAGTATAAATACATAAAATGTTATACCTATACGATGCTCAGGCCGAGGGGGACCCGGTGGCTGACCGTCGACGGCGGGATGGGCAGACGGAGCACCGGCAGGGCTCGGGGGGTTCGGCAGCAACAACAGCGGTTTGGAGTCGTCGGCACTGCGGGGGCGAGTGCGGCCATGTGCGGCGTCGACCGGCGCTGGAAGTTGGCGGGGACGGAGGTGGTTGGTCGGGGGAGAGGTCAGTGGTGTTGGGCGGCCGGGCGTGCATCGGTGGTGGAGAAATAGGAGGTCGGGTGGTCGGCTCGAGCTCGGGGAGGGTGGAGCTCGGGTTGAGGACGGGGTTGCTGGGGGTGGCTGTAGGCGGCTAGGAGGCGGGTGGTGGTGGCTGGAGTTAGGGGATAGGTCACCGGAGGGGACCGAGTGGTTGTAGGGGTGGCCGGAGGCGGTGGCCGGACGGGAGAGGGCGGCGGGGGTGATGGGCAGGGTTCGGGCTGTTGGTGAAGGGTTAGGGAGAATAGGGTTTTAGGTAGTGTATTGCCTTGGTTTGTGTGCATTAAATGAGATGTAAGGAGCCCTATATGTAGAAGAGAGAGTGGGGATCCTGCCTAGGGATTAGGGCCGGCTGTGGGAAATTTTTGGGGAGTTGGGGAGCTCCATCATGATGAGGGGAGGGCTAGAAATTGAGCATTTCAAATGGAGGGTCATGATGTGCCCATCCAAAAGTGATGCAAGTACATGACAAATGGAGAGAAAATACATGGTGAACCGGTTCAAGAATGTAGGCTCTTTCTCCATGTGGTTGGGCCAATGAGAGGGGGGCACCTCATTGCAATTTTGCACAAAGGCCCCTGAACAAATTTGAATTTGCACAAATTTTAGAATTGGAGATTTGATGTAACAAAATACCATGTTTGGTATTTTGTATTGGGCTAGGATGGTGTATGGTATTTTGTATGAGGCTTGTGGGTGTGTGTGTGGTTTTGGGTTGGAGTTGGGTTCAATTCAAATAAGGTTAGGTCACCACATTAATTAATTCATAATTAATGCACCGGGTGTCTCTAATTTAATTTAATAAATATCGGGGGTCTAAATTTAGGTTGGACAAGGGTCATTAGTGTGGTAGGCTCAGGGTACAATAATGTCATGATCTGGGTTGGTCAAAACGGGTTGAGGTTGGATCTCAATTTCGATTGGAACGGACAACGAACGTAAATACGCAATTTATTTAATTTGCGTACGGACGTTTGTAACGACTTTTGTGCGACTAAAATCAGGCACAAAATCAGTATCCGGGAGTTGCTCAAGGTTCATTATGATAGATTAGTATGTTTAGACCAAGTATGTGGAATTTGTTTCAGGGTAACAGCTAGGATAGTGTCCTAAATAACAAACACTGCACAAATATTATAATACTATATAATAAATCTTAATTATATCTAGTTAACCCTAATTAAGCTATTTAAGTTAATTAACCCTAATTTCTGGTCGAGGGGGTTTACAACATACCCTCCTTAGAGCATTTTGTCCTCGAAATTAAAACAGACATATAGAAAAACTATTTAATGAAATAAATACTATCACATACCTAGGCCTTCGAAGAGATGGGGAAAGCGTTGCTGAATATCGTCCTCTCGTTCCCAGGTTGATTCACCTGGTGCATGATGCCTCCATGCGACACGAACTAGAGGGATAGTCTGGCCTCGCAGTACCTTCTTACTTCGGTCTAGGATCTCTACCGGCTCCTCCTGGTATGACAAACTTGGACTGACAATGATCTCTGAGTGGTCAAGCACATAACTCGGATCCGGTATGTACCTCCTCAGCTGAGATACATGGAAGACGTCGTGAACTCCTTCCAGTGTCTGCGGCAAGGCCAATCTGTAAGCAACTTCTTCGACGCGCTCTAGCATATCGAATGGTCCGATGTACCTCGGACTCAGCTTACCTCTGCCTCCAAATCTGATGGTTCCTCGGGTAGGTGAGATCTTCAGGAACACATGTTCTCCCACCTGGAACTCTAGGGGTCGTCGATGCACATTTGCCCAATGCTTCTGCCTGTCCTGTGCTGCTCGTAGATGCCCTTGGATCTTCTTCACCTTCTCTACTGTACGGATGACCAACTCTGGCCCTAGAATCTGCCTCTCGCCTATATCGCTCCAACATACTGGGGAACGACACTTTCTACCATACAATGCCTCATAGGGAGCTATCTGAATGCACACCTGATAGCTATTATTGTAGGAAAATTTGACCAAGTGCAAGTGGTCCTCCCATGAACCGCTGAAGTCAAGCATGCATGCCCTCAACATGTCCTCCAGCGTCTGAATGGTGCGCTCGGATTGGCCATCTGTCTGCGGGTGGTACGAAGTACTGAACTTAAGGCGGGTACCAAGACTCTCTTGCATACTCCTCTAAAAGTACGATGTGAACCTCGTATCCCTGTCAGACACGATACTGACTGGCACTCCATGCAGTCGCACTATCTCCCTCATGTACATGTCTGCCAAGACTTCTGTAGATTGCCCAACCCTGAAGGGTAAAAAGTGGGCAGACTTGGTGAGTCTATCTACGATTACCCATACCGCATTACGACCACTAGGACTCCTCGGGAAACCCGTAACGAAGTCCATGGTGATGTGCTCCCATTTCCACTCCGGTATCGGGAGCGGTTGAAGTAATCCGGCAGAGCTCTGATGCTCAGCCTTGACTTGCTGACACACCAGACACTTAGCCACAAAGCGGGCTATCTCTCTCTTCATCCCATGCCACCAATAGTACTGCCTCAGGTCTCGGTACATCTTCGTGCCTCCCGGATGAATAAAGTAGGTCGAACTGTGCGCCTCCGTCATTACCTCCTAGCGAAGCTCTCCATTCGGAACATAGAGACGATCTCCGCATCTCAAAGTCTCATCCTCGTGTATACGCAGTCCCGTCTGTATTCCAGCCTCTGTCCTCTATCGAAGCCTCTGAAATTTGGCATTTGTCGGCAAAGCAGCCTTGATTCTCTCAACCAATGTCGATTGCATCTAGAAACTCGACATCTGGCCGTCTACTCCGGGCATAATGACTTCGATACCCAACTGCTCTAGATCTCTCAACAGATATTGTTGGGTAGTCAGGAAAAATGCTATGGGCTTCCTACTTAAAGCATCGGCTACCACATTAGCCTTTCCCGGGTGGTATTGTAGCTTAATCTCGAAGTCCGCCATCACTTCGAGCCAATGTCTCTGCCTCTGGTTCAGGTCCTTCTGGGTGTAGACGTACTTCAAACTCTTGTGATCGGTGAATATCTCCACGTGCTCTCCGTACAGGTAGTGCCTCCAAAGCTTCAAAACAAAGATCACTGCGGCAAGCTCCAAGTCGTGGGTAGGATAATTCTTCTCATGGGTCCTCAGTTGTCTAGAGGCATAGGCCACAACCTTCCTATGCTGCATCAAGACGCATCCTAATCCTTTCCCGGACGCATCGCTATAGATCACGAATCCACCGGGTCCAGAAGGTATGGTCAAGATGGGTGCTGTAGTCAGACGCTTCTTCAGCTCATCAAACACCGTCTGACACTCCTCTGTCCAGGTGAACTCCTGATCCTTGCGGGTCAAGCGGGTCATCGGCTCTGCGATCCTTGTGAAGTTCTCTACGAACCTCTGGTAATATCCGGTAAGTCCTAGGAAACTCCTCACCTCCGAGACGTTGGTAGGGGTCGGCCACGTCTCAATTGACGTAATCTTTGCAGGATCTACTGAAATGCCTTCTCCTGAGATAACATGTCCAATAAATGCCACACGATCTAGAAGAAACTTGCACTTGCTCAGCTTGGCATAAACTCTTACGTCTCAGCGTCTCAAGCACTAGCCTCAAGTGTTCCCCGTGCTCCTCGTGGCTCTTCGAATACACTAAGATGGCGTCGATGAAGACTACCACAAACTGGTCCAGATACTCATGGAAGACTCGGTTTATCAGGTTTATAAACACAGCAGGCACATTTGTCAATCTAAAAGGCATCACTAAGAACTCGTAGTGACCATAACGAGTCCTAAATGCTGTCTTTGGAATGTCTTCCCTTCGCACCTTTACCTGGTGATAGCCCGATCTCAAGTAGATCTTCGTGAATACCACTGCTCCTGTCAGCTGGTTGAACAGATCGTCGATTCGCGGTAGAGGGTACTTGTTCTTAATAGTCAGAGCATTAAGGGCTCTGTAATCAATACACATCCGGAATATCCCATCCTTCTTCGGTACAAACAACACTTGTGCTCCCCATGGTGATGCACTAGCACGGACGAATCCCTTGATCGGCAACTCCTCTAACTGTAGCTTCAGCTCGTCAAGCTCCTTCTTCGCCAACCGGTACAAATTTGATGATACCGGTACTGCTCCAGGTACTAGCTCAATAGTGAACTCCACCTCTTTATCAGGTGGTAGGCCTGGCAACTCCTCTGGGAAAACATCCTCGAACTCTGCAACAATTTCTGGGGGTGTCGTCTCCATCGCCATGTAAGCTCCCATTGCGTGTCCTACTCCTCGCTCGATGGTGCCTCGCATGTACTCAAACTACGGGTGTCCTGGCAGTCTAAAAGTAACGCTACCCTTCCAGCAATCTAGTACGGCATTGTACTGGTTTAACCAGTCCATGCCCAGAACTACGTCGAAAGCTGGCATTGGGAGTACCAACAATTGCGCTCTCATCTCTCTACCACAAACTTCTACCGAGCACGTTCTAATGGTGCTGGTAACCGGTACGATGCCTCCTCCGGTAAGTATCTTCTAACTCTTAGGTAAGGGGGAAGTTGCTACTCTATGCATGGCTACGAAGCTACTAGATATGAATGACAGTGTAGCTCCAAAATTAAATAGTGCAGTTGCAGGTAATGATGCAACTAAAATTGTAACTGTAATCGCCTCCCCTTCTGGTTTCTCCTCGATAGAAGCTAAAGCAAAGGCTTTCCCGCGCCTCTGCCCTCCAGCCTGCTGTTGGGCCTGGTTGAAATGTGCCTCATGTGGGACCAAGGGTGGTCCTCTCTGCTGTCCTCCGGTAGCTGGTAGACGCTGGCCTCCTGCTGGGGGTAGTATCCTCAAGGGTGGTGCTGCTGGCCTCTACCCGGTCTGGGGTGCTACATCTCTGCGCTGGGGGCAGTCTCTGGCTAGGTGTTGGCTCGCTCCACAGACCATGCAAAGCCCGAGCTTCTTTCGGCAGTCTCTGATAATTTGTCCCCTCTTGCCACAAAAGTGACAAGTCGGTAGCTCCTTCTGCTGGTACGGCACTGTCCTCTGCTGTGCCTACGCTCATGGACGACGGATCGGTCCTCCTGCTCATTGCTGGGTTCTGGCTGGAACGTCTCGCTCCTCCGCCTATAGCCTCCTGGATCCTCGACTCTGATAGGACCTCTTCATAAGAGATCCTTGCATGGGTAGTGGTGTTCCTCTGAAGCTCGAAAGAGAGGCCATGGTAGAATCTTTTGGCCTTCTCCAGGTCGTTGGGGATCAGGGCTGCACCGAATCAGCTGAGTCTGCTGAACTCCCCGTCGTAGGCGTCCACAGTCAAGTTCCCTTGCTCCAGGTGCAGGAACAGGGAGTACAGGGCGTTCCTCACCGTAGTGGGGAAATACTTCGCATTGAAGTATTCCAGAAATTCCTCCCAAGTTTGTGCCCTGCCGATGCTGCGCTCCATAAAATCCTACCAGTGATGGGCGTTGCCGGTGAGTTGGGCCCTCACGGCGGTCATCCAGAGGTCGGGGTGTAGCTGCGAACCCTCTAACAGCATCTCAGTGTTGGAGACCCAGTTTGAGATCTCCTCTGCAGTCTCCTTGCCCGAGAAGGTTCCCGGGCCCATCTGTCGGAAGCCTCGTACAGTGCCCACTTGCTAGACAGGTGCAGGTGCTGATGCTGCTGCTTGGGCAGGTGCCCTCTCCAGTACTGCCATCAGGCCCTGTCTCAGGGTCTCCATCTGTTGCTACTGGGCCTGCATCATCATCTGGAAGAACTGCATCATCTCGGGCTGTCCCTCCGCTGGTGGCATCTGAGGTGGAAATGGTGGAGGTGGTGGTAGTGGTACCTCCGGCTGTCTCATCGGTGTCTCCTCGAATGTTGGCCTCTCGAATTACGGCATCGGAGTGGCCCTCGGGGTCTGTCCCTCGAAGTGCTGCATCGGGATCGTCTGTGATGTCTGGCCCTCTGGCTGCTGCGTCCTCTCGTCGGGAGAGATCTGATGCCAGTATACCATCGGGGCCTGGGGGATCACCCATGCCTGTGGCTGAGGCTGCTCTGTGGGTGGTCCCTGGGATGTCTCCTCCCTTCGTGCGGGGGATGATGGTGCTAGGGCACCAAGTGTCTCACGTCTGCTGCGAAGGTTCATCTCGCTGTAAGAGATAGAACGTCATTAAAAAGAGTACATAATCAATCAAACAGGATGTAGATATTTTAAAGCACGGAAGAGGTTCAAAGGCGTAATCAAGTGGATGAGATCTTGTAATTTCTATCCTATTGCAGGCTCGCTGGGCAAGTTACCATACCATAAGCGATAAACATTTGATGTTTACAGACCTGCATGGGCCAACACTAAAACCATGTCACGCCCCAGTCCCAAATATATATGGAACCAGGCCACGTGGCATTGACCAGCTGACACATCTCCGAGGATATCCCAATTTAATGGATCATAACGAAGGGTGCTACGCTGTCCTAAATCTAACAAGTCTAATATCAACAACAGGCAGAGTCTAATCTCATCCACAATAACAAGTAAAATACTGAAATGAAAGACTGGAATATAAGAACATAGTCGAATGTCATAGTACAAACCAAAATATGTCCGGTGGGAACAAACCCACTACAATGATGAAAATGGAGTACTGAAGACTGAAATAAGAGTGTGACTGAAACAACTGCTAACTAGATAAGAAGCTCCAGTCATAGGCGGAAGGCCTACCAAGATGATTAGGGATACTCCGATGGTAAAACCTCAAGCTCTTCGTCAAGAGCGAATCTCGTCTCCACACCTGGTCCGTACACAGTGGGGTAATAGGCCTCGTCCAGATCTGGAAGATAACTAGGTCCTCGGAGGGACATAACAAGATACAAAATGCATGCCAGATATAGTACTGAATAAAATAAAGAGGGTATTTTAACCATCTAAGTGAATGCAATGTAAGGACAACCTCGGAACGTATAGGTAGGTGTAGGTATAACGTCCAATATCCTCTAGAGTGTGGTATCTGTATCGTCCATCATTACAAAGAATGAGGTATCTGTATATATATAACTTCTAACACTTTAAGGGACATGGTATCTACAATGTATATACGTCCGTAATACTCCGAAGAGCGCGGTGTCTGAATATAGGAAGTCATCGGGTCTGTGGCTCCTCTGGATACCACGGAGTCCGATATGTGTATCCCATACGTTTATCAGTTGTCCTTCCCGCCCAATGTAGGTACACAAGTCGAATACACGACGTGTGTATCCCGTATCTATATGCCAAGTCACATCTAATTTTATTACTCTAGATTGCGTGCTTGTCCGTGATGCATGTCGTACGCACCGATAACGAATCGGGTATGCGAACCCACATCCCAATATAAATGTACCATCGTGATACATGTAAAGTGTCACGGTCTAGGAAGATATGAAAATATCCTCACAGTAGTAGGTGAGTCATCTAGCAGCTAGGTCAAGTACACTACTCATCGACGTATTGTCGACTGCACCCGAGTCAATCTCAACATTTATCCTTTAATTTAAACAGTAATCCAGCAAGGTATACTTGCCTGTCCCGGGTAGCTGCGAAAGCCAATTTCCTGCTCCTGAAGCCTCGACTGTATGGTCCAGCAGTTCTATATATGATATAATATTGTCATATCAGTCGCTACAATAGCACGACCAAGACACACTACTTGTAGCAATAACTGACACCGGGTCTGGATTGTACAATTAGTGGAACCCCTTAGTACATATATTTATATATAGATATCTCAAATATATATATATATATATATATATATATATATATATATGTGTACTAATACATATTTAAATATATTAAAGTAATATGTATGTTTAATAGTATATTTAAAAATAGCACCTATGTATTATTTAGTAATACACCAATAATTATGTACATATACACATATTCAATAAATATATATAAAAACATAATACCATATATATAATTTAATACATAAACATATATTTACATATATTTATATAATCATTTATATAAATATAGGTACATATATACAACAGTTATTTATATATACATATACATTTATGTGTACAAGAATAGGAAGTGTACTTATATACCATATACACTAATATTTATTATATTAATACACAAGTATAATTATATTTATAAATATTTTCATATATATATTTAATATTCTAAACACTAAATACACAATATATATATATATATATATATATATATATATATATATATATATGCTAATAATAGGTATAGTGTATTTAATACCAATAAATAACATATAAAATAATAAAATACAGAATATATATATACCATATATATTAACTGTATAATATTCCAAATATATTACAATTATACATACATACATACATACATATAATAATTATGTAATATATTAATACATAAAACGTATTTGAAATTTATACATTTATATATATATATATACATATACCTATTAGGTATTTAATAAATATTTATACACAAGTATATATATACTAGGTATATACATACATTTATATTTATAAAATACGTACTTATATATTTATATTATATATAAAATATACTTAGAATACAGTAATACTGTATATACATATATTTATACTTATAAATATTAAGAAATACAGAATAATACATATAATATACTGAATACGTATTCAAATACAGAAAAATACAGAAACTATATATATATGCATGTATATAACACTTGCAACATTAAATACATGTAAAACTAATAGTATAAATACATAAAATGTTATACGTATACGATGCTCAGGCCGAGGGGGACCCGGTGGCTGACCGTCGACGGCGGGGATGGCCGTACGGAGCTCCGGCAAGGCTCGGGGGGTTTGGCAGCAACAACAGCGGTCTGGAGTCGTCGGCGCTGCGGGGGCGAGTGCGGCCAGGTTCGGCGTCGACCGGCGCTGGAAGTTGGCGGGGACGGAGGTGGTTGGTCGGGGGAGAGGTCAGTGGAGTTGGGCGGCCGGGAGTGCAACGGTGGTGGAGAAATAGAATGTCGGGTGGTCGGCTCGAGCCCGGGGAGGGTGGAGCTCGGGTTGAGGACGGGGTTGCGGGGGGTGGTTGTAGGCGGCTAGGCGGCGGGTGGCGGTGGTTGAAGGTAGGGGATAGGTCGTCGGAGGGGACCGAGTGGTTGCGGGGGTGGCCGAAGGCGGTGGCCTGACGGGAGAGGGCGACGGGGGTGATGGGCAGGGGTCGGGCTGTTGGTGAAGGGTTAGGGAGAATAGGGTTTTAGGTAGTGTATTGCCTTGGTTTGTGTGCATTAAATGAGATGTAAGGAGCCCTATATGTAGGAGAGAGAGTGGGGATCCTGCCAAGGGATTAGGGCCGGCTGTGGGAAATTTTTGGGGAGTTGGGGAGCTCCATCATGATGAGGGGAGGTCTAGGAATTGAGCATTTCAAATGGAGGGTCATGATGTGCCCATCCAAAAGTGATGCAAGTACATGAAAAATGGGGAGAAAATACATGGTAAACCGATTCAAGAATGTAGGCTCTTTCTCCATGTGGTTGGGCCAATGAGAGGGGGGCACCTCATTGCAGTTTTGCACAAAGGCCCCTGAACAAATTAGAATTTGCACAAATTCTGGAATTGGGTATTTGATGTAACAAAATACCATGTTTGGTATTTTGTATTGGGCTAGGATGGTGTATGATGTTTTGTATGAGGCTTGTGGGTGTGTGTGTGGGTTTGGGTTGGAGTTGGGTTTAATTCAAATGAGGTTAGGTCACCACATTAATTAATTCATAATTAATGCACCGGTTGTCTCTAATTTAATTTAATAAATACTGGAGGTCTAAATTTGGGTTGGACAAGGGTCATTAGTGTGGTAGGCTTAGAGTACAATAATGTCATGATCTGGGTTGGTCAAAACGGGTTGAGGTTGGGTCTCAATTTTGATTGGAACGGACAACGAACGTAAATACGCAATTTATTTAATTTGCGTACGGACGTTTGTCACGACTTTTGTGCGACTAAAATCAGGCACAAAAATCAGTATCCGGGGGTTGCTCAAGGTTCATTATGCTAGGTTAGTATGTCTAGGCCAAGTATGTGGAATTTGTTTTAGGGTAATAGCTAGGGTAGTGTCCTAAATAACAAACACTGCACAAATATTATAATACTATATAATAAATCTTAATTATATCTAGTTAACCCTAATTAGGCTATTTAAGTTAATTAACCCTAATTTCTGGTCGAGGGGGTTTACAGGATGAATCCTGTCTTCTCCTCTTAGGCGGAGGGCTCCTTATTGGGGAAGTCCCGTGCTGCGCCGAATAATTTACGGGAGGTGAAGGGTTGTCAAAAGTGTCCTCTTCCCCCATAACAGAGTCAGAGTCGGCAGAGACAATTTCTACCTTGCCCTTCCCCTGACCTTTTTGTGGCTTCTTGTGCCGGTTATCGAACTTGGTGCCTGCAATGAAGCTGGTTTCCGGATCAAAGTCAGGTGGAGGTGTGTTCACGGTCACAAAGAAAATAGCCGCTGCATGGATGATGCGACCCCGAACTTTAGCATCAGGCAGAGTAAACCGGACCTGGGTGCTGGTCGTAGAGAAATAATTCCAGGCTCAGACTTCATCCAGAGCGCTGCCCTCAAAGCCGGGACACGAGCTGGGGTTACCCAAAAAGAGCTGGATATAGCCGAACTGCCGGGAAAACCTACTCGGCAAGTATGGTCCCAAGAAAAAGAGGTTCTGATTCAGGTACACCAAATACGAGGACTAGATGGAAAGTAACCAGTCAAAAAGCTTCAGGGACAAAACTTGATGATCGGCACCTACATCACAATGAACCCTTCTCAACTCTTCCTCAGTGAACTTTGTGACAAAAAAGAAGAGTCAGTAGTCTGGCACGCAAGAAAGCGAACGTCGACATGCGGGAACCCCATTATGAACCTAGGGTATTGTGCCATATCGATGGATAAAAGCGTCAGCCTCCGTCGTCGACCCCTTAGTACCAGTGCGCATCAAAGATGGGTAATGGATTAGCAACCAACCCATCAGATAATGGTAAAGCATTATAACCCGATTGAAATCTTTCGGGATATCACAGTGTAAACCCCCTGAATTTTCAAAAAAAAATATTAAACTTGGATTTTTCACAATTTTCTGGAATTTTTTGAGAATTTTCCGTAATTAAAATCAGGGTTTTAAATTATTAAATGATTTTTATTTGATAATAAATAATATTAAAATATTATGGAAATAATAATTTTGGGTGTAAAATGGAAAACTGGACTTAGGGTAATTTTTTGGAAATTTTTGAGCCCCGGACCTATTTTAAAAACCTAAAAACCATTATATTAATTAATTAATTATTTATCTATTTATTTATTTAATTATTTATTTAATTTAATTTTTAAATCCTAAATCTAACCCCGGCCCATTGGGCCCAGCCCAGCCCCCGCGGCCCAGCCGCCTTAACGGGTCGGGTCCACCCGAACCCGACCCGCCGCCTGCCCGACCCGGGCGACCGTCTCCTCCCCCGACCCTGTCCTCCTCTCCGGCGCCCGATTTCTCCGGCCACGTCGCCTGGCCGCTCCGCCTCTCCCGGTCCACGCCCCACGACCTCCTCCTCCGCCTCGCCCGGTCGCCACGATCCCCTCCTCCCCGCCATTTCCGGCCTACCCCCTCGCCCGCCTGCCCTATAAAACCTCTCCCCTTTCTCCCCTCCGGCCACCACGAACCCCTCCGGCTCATCCCACCACCACCTAGCGCCGCCGCCCGTTTTCGCCGCACCCCGCCGAGAGCCGCCAGCCTCCTCCTCCTTCTCCCCTCTCCTCCAGCACCCGCCTCCGGCCTCCCCACGAGCAACAGCCGCCGTCCCCGGAGCCACCCCGCTCCGCCGTGCCTCCGCCCGACATCGCCTCGGCTTCCCCGGCCGCCTCCGGCTAGCACCGCCTCGGGCCAGCACCGCCTCGTCTCAGCCCTCCTCCGGTCGGCCCCCGCCTGAGTCCAGAAACCCTAACCCTAACCCTAATTTCCTGTGTCGGCTCGTGTCGGACACGACAAGGACACGAGAAATTCCAATTTCTCGAGCCCTGTTCAGGTACGTATAACTTTCTCCTCGCTGCCACGTTTTTAATTCCGTAAATTGAGTTGAGAAGCCTGTATGACCCTCTCGGTGCACGGACAAACCGCTCGGGGCATCGCGTCCTGTGGTAATCGCACACCGCGATTCAAAAACAGGAAAAACAACGACCCGATTCACCCAGAAACTGGGTACGCTCCACCAAACGGGACGACTTGGTCGTGCGCGTCGTTGATACGGACGTGTGGGATTTCGTAGAAGTCGATTCGGGTGTGCGTGCACACCGGGATCAACGCGTATCCGCGGACAACGCCCGTATCCGACTTTTCTGAATTATGCCCTAACTTTCTGTGTACACGTCGGATCGAAACGAAACTTGCGCCATCGGACTCGTAGCGATACGCTGGTCCTGTGACCCATGTTTGGTTTGATTCTGAGAACGTTGACGAAATCGCATGTCGTGGGCCCCACAGGCCCCACTCGACGGGCGATTTTGTGATCAGCTCATCGGAATCCATTTCTGGAAGTTCCGTTGGGTTCGCATCATCGTTCCTGACCTGTTGACATTAAGTTTGGTAAATTTGGAGACCTTTGACCCTGACACATTTTTCGGTGCAAAACGGCCCACATGCGGACCCCGTTTTGACCCGAAATTACCGTTTTGCCCTTGTCTCCAAATTGGACTCAAGGACAGGCGTTTCTAGATATTTGATATCTTCTGAGCATGATGGTAATGTTTATTTCAGCATCCGGTGTCATTTTTGGAAATTTCTCCGAGACACAAAACCGTAGTGGGATCCAAACATCAGGCAAGTACCTGCACTTCAAGTTTAATCTTTATATTGTGATAATTAGTTCCTTGCTCTACTAGTACCATTGTATGATTACACTTAGTGTTGGGATTTGGAGTTCATGTCTTGCTTTTCGTGTCGGGTGAGAGAATACTAGGAGGCATGTAGTTTACCCTTCCCCCTGTCGTGACTGCAAGCTGTTGGTACGCGACTGTACCATCAGCCTTATACTTGATTATTCCTGACTGCTAGCCATCTATGGCGGCCTTATTAGCCTTATAAACCCCTACATACCAACTATGTATTCTAAATACACAATTTCACACACACATAGTTCCTGTTATCTTGTTGTAGTTTTATTTTCTTGTCTCATTATATTCCTGTTTTACTCATGTCTCTGGTTTATAGCAATTAATCCTATTTTACTTATATTCCTGATCTTTAGTGCTTAACTCTTAGTAAATTTCACTACTTGTTGTGCATATTATTATCATGATACTTAGTCAGTTTCTTTCTACTTGTCATAAATATTTAGTGTAATCTTGTTGTGTACTGGTACTTTGCTCCTTTTCTGACTGGATTCGTTGATATTAGGCGATGAAGAGGACTATGCCCCCACCTTTTATGGCCCATATGAGGTAGCAGATGATACTGTTGAGGAGCCTGTTCCCACTCAGGAGACTACTTTTGAGGAGTAGTAGCCAGTTAGTTAGTATTTTTCTTTCAGCATAGTAATCGGGTTTGTCCCCGATTTATCTTCTGGTTCTGTAATAAAATTATGGATTGTTGTCACATTTGTTTTATTTGAAATCGTAGCATTCCTATTTCCTGTTATCATCCTTGCCTATTTGTTATTGTGAATGAGCTAGATTTTAATTTAACTGTGAATATGACCTAGACAGCGTACTACCGCCGACACTGCGGCGTAGGCTGGACGTACCCACGTACTCGTGCCCGAATATCCGAGTGCGGGTTGTGACACATAGGTAATCACTTTGCTTGTGAAGCCACGAAGTCCGCGGTCGATGCCGTAGATCATCGCAGGGAGCAAGGCAAGCGCGTACTTAAAGACCAACTTCACAGCAGGAAGGATGAGGTTACGGCTAATCCTCTTAATCCCCCAGAGCCTCCCGAGACTAGACAAATTTATAGCTATATCATCAAGAAGCAAACCAAGGAAGCTTTATCAGACAACGATTGAGTATCCTGGTAGAAATAGCTGAAGGTGTCACAAGAACTACCAAACCCTTTACCGGTTGCGGCGGTTCTCTTGGTGCCATGCACCTGGTCGTCAACACCCCTCTGGGACTAGGGGATCCAAACATCGACCAGGCCTGAAGCCCCAATATTAAAGTGATAACTGGTCCAGGCCTTGATGTTTGGTAAATTCCCCTCCAAGCTATTGTCCTTCTTTTTCAAGATCGGTTGGCAAGTGATGTGGTGGCACAACACTTCCTGATACACAACATAAAATCCTGGATGTTGCTGCTATAAATTATAAAGCTCCTCATTTTTTAGGGTATAATCCTCATATGGTTCCTCACCCCAGGGTAACCATGAGACATCGTACATCTCATGAATGACAAGATCTATCTCTCCGTCGGAAGTAAAGAAGGTCCCGATACGACAATTGTACATCTCGGCCAAAGCCATAAACAACGTCGAGCTCTTCTCCACACCATAACAGGAACCCCTAATGGCATAATAGAGGTTGGCGTCCTTCAAAGTCTTCTCATACTTCCTTAACACCCATGCTTTTAGGTTGATCCATGGCGGTGAATGAGATACCCAGTTGAGCAAGCCAAATTTTCCCTAAGGATAGGATCATTTGGTTGCAAGCTGGTTCAAGAACGTGTCAGCCTCATAGTAATAGACATTCGACCCCATCTCACTCGAGAAGGTACCAGCGCCAATCCGTGAATGGAATAAGAAAATGATTCCTTGCTCGTTGTGGCTCTCTTCAGTTATGAATTAAAACTATTATAGCCGACCTGGGTTCCATTCTGGTCCGGGGTTGAGTCGCCCGACATCTTCCTTTGTAGGGGTAACATATTAAAAGCTAATAAGGGCAAATGATGCTCCATCATGGGTATATGCACCTTCGTCCCACCTAAGAAGTAATCCCAGGTCTCCTGAATCTTCACCTTGGGGTCCGAGATAGTAAGGGCATCCCCAAATAGGAAGATCGGCTTCAAATGAAAGTCGTCGATCCTCCCAAAATTCAGTTGGCTAAGGAGGTAGAACCAGGAATGGCGTGCTATAACTTTTAGCTTGCCTCAGACTGATCATTGTTGATCTGAGCTTGGACATTGGCTACTATATGATCAAGCCTAACACCTAGGGCAGCCTGAGTACGCCCAACAAGTACCTCCTCTAACGGAGCCACGGGTAGAATCACTACAAAAATCAAAGGCAGAAAGTCAGTTAGAAACACCAAGATGCCATGCGGCCAAGTTATGCATGGTGCATGCGGTCTAGTCATGAAGAGTACATATGGCTCAGTTATGCAGGGTCCATTCGACCATGTTATAAAGAGTATATGCGGCTCAATTATGCAGGGACCATGCGGCCAAGTCGTGAAGAGTACATCCGACTCAGTTATGCAGGGTCTATGTGGCCAAGTCATGAAGAGTATATACGACCCAGTAAGGCAGGGTACATGCGACAAGGTCATGAAGGGAGCATCCGGCCGGGTAAAGACCAGTGCTTGCAGCCAAAGCGAGACCCGTGCATAAAGCATGCGACATGGTCATGGGAAAACCCGTACAATGGATTGTGTACAGAGTGTTCGTGTGTCCAGAGTTTGCCTCCATCGATCCTTACCATGGATGTGCGCTTGAACGTCCGAATGGAAGAGGAGGGTTTCATCCTACGCCCTAGTCGAAGAAGCATGTAGCTTTCCCTTGTCAACAGCCTACTTGGCCTTGGACGAGGAAGATGAATCTTGGGGGCCATTGTAGAAGATAAGAGAGGATGATCGAAAGCAGAGGAAGAGGCGGAGACAACGGTGAAGGAGAGACTCAGATCGAGAAATAAAGTTTTCTCTCTTCAGCAAAATACAGATTTATAGGCTAAAGGGGAATAATAGTGACCATTTGGTTCCAGTGCCCCAATGTCAGCAGTAATGATGATGGCAGCCCTTGGGTCTTATCTTCTCAAAAAAACCATCACTTCGGGATCCGTATGAGGAGATAGTCCATAATCCTAAATAGATCTAATCAAATCAAGGTATTTAATGAGTGGGTGGCATCCTGGCAGTGCCCATCCATGTGTCCATGCGACCTAATATCCATATGACCTAATGTCCATGGGACATAATATCTATGCGGCCCAAATATACCCCATCCACTCTTCTGATTCAAAGTATTTCAAACTTATTAGTTTGAAAACTTTGAAGTGGGTCTTGTAGAAGCATAGAAAAATTGGATCCATGCATTTAACAATCATACAGCCCAGGGAAAAGATCAGTAGAAAATGGATCGCATAATCACCATGCGGCCCAATTAGGCGAGAGCTATGAGGACCAAACGACCAAAGGCAGTTTTGGCCGCAGATGGATCTAACATCATGCCCTGACAATGAGATTACATCTGACACAATATCTTGACAGAGAAGGATTTTTTAAATGTCTAAAAAGATGTAAACACACTAAAAGATAAAAGTTTCAAAAAGTGTACAACACAGCAAAAGACTCCCATACGTTCCAGACTCCATGCGTCCCATGCGACTTTGGTCCATGCGTCCCAGACTTCATGCGTCCCATATGGCTTTGGCCCATGCATCCCAGACTCCATGTGTCCCATGCATCTCTGGCCCCAAGCGTCCCAGACTCTATGTGGCTCTGGCTAATGCATCCCAGACTCCATGCGTCCTATGCGTCTCTAGCCACATGCATCCCAAATTTCATGCGTCCCATGCGACTCTGGTCCATGCTTCCAAGACTCCATGCGGCCCATGTGTATCTGGCCCCATGCGTCTTCGACTCCATGCGTCCCATGCGGCTCCGACCCATGCTTTCCAGACCCCATGCGGTCTCTACGATTCTTGGCTTCGTGTGTCCCAGATTCCTAAATAAACCAAATCATGCTCTTCTAACAAGGTGATCCTCTTCAATCAAGTGGCAGGCCAGGTGTCCAAATGACCGAGTCGCACCCACAAAGGACGAAAAGCCATCCAGATATTCATCAACAAAAAATCTTAACAAATGTCCACCTGACAGCTGAAGCCCAGATTCTCGTGCATATTTGTAATTACTATCTGATAAGGGAAGACATGTGGCAACTCCCAACGTCCATGTAGTCCAAAATCTATGCTGCCCCAGAATAACTATAAATAACAGGGTGCTACCCCTATATAACCCCCACTGGCTATTAGTGTCACGACCCAATTCCGTAGAATCAATTGAGGCATCCCCCGAATCGTGACTGCCGTGTGGGCCTGGGGTTGCGCCCGCACAAGGCTTTAATGATTTGCATAGCAAGCACATATTTAGAGTACGCAGATAAATTGAAACACAGATTTAAAACATGAAAAAGTTCTCTTTATTGATAAGGAATATCTATTACAAACTCCTGAACGAGTCAGCTAATATGTCGAACGGCTTACAAAAGTGTTGACTCAAAATGAGATAGCAGTCCTGTATATTACATCCCTTTATAAACTCAAAATGATAAAGACCTCCAGGCTGGAGGATAGCTTTGCCACGGAGCTGCATTTGTGTATGAAGAGTTGCAACTTCGGACTTCAAAAGGCTTCAAGGGCGCGGTAAAGATGCGCCAACAGTTGGACTGGATCGGGAAGACAACTTCGGCTCCTCGCTCTGTCCGCCTTGGTGCGGAGAACCTGTTTCAACGAAGGTCAGCATATCAAAACATGCTGGTGAAGGCGAGCTAACCGAACTATACCAATCAACACGTTGTTTTAGTGAAGCATGCATATTTGTGGGTTTCTATCTTGCCTTAGTTCATTTACAAGTAAGCAGCATATAGAATTTACTGAAATGAACGTGCCACCATTCGGTGGATTTTACCTGTCCGTCTGAATGACCTGCACAATACTTACCATGCCTTCCCTGCCACGAAGACACAAGTTAGTATGCAACAGGTTTAAATATACACAGGGATCACTGGCTTAATGCCACAAAGGGACGGGTTATAGTCTCGGGACAAGAATGTTATGTAACGCAGGTGGCGAGCCCCGCTATATAGCATCCCGTCCATGACAAACGACTATACGAACTCTTCCGCCCGGATCGGATCGGCCCTAGTGCCCTGGCGGCCGTCCGCGGAAGCCAAAATACCTTGTGCACAAGTTGTCCGTGATCAAGCACATTTAGTTTGAATTATTTCACACGAATTACAAACGAATTTCGAACGAATAGGAGCAAGCTCCATAGCCAAACGATTTTGCATAGTCTTACTGATCAATCTATGCCAAATTAAAGTGTGTTCCATATGCATAGCATAATTTATAGAAGAAACATGTATTCTAACTAAAATTGAAACATATGTTGAATATTCCAAACGAATAAGCATGCAGTGTAAGTAATCGTTCCCAAGTTGAATGACAAGCAATACAAACTAAGTCTATTCCCTTTTTATCTTGATCTCTTTTATTATTACTTGGTATTGTTTGATCGGGGCAAAGAAGAGTGTACGATTTTAGGGTGTGAAGCTTGGAAGCAGGGCTAGCTAATCGGGTTGGTAGCCACTCACTTAGAAGTTGGAAAGAAGAAGGAAAGAGGCACTTCACGACTCCGCTCGCAAGCCGCCTACTGCTCGTTCACCTGCACACGATCAGCTCGATTAATACTTCTTCCTCTCTTTCCAATCTCGGAATTGAAGTGCAGTTCAATGAACGAAAACAATGAAAACCATCGAAACCGTTCAAGGAAAACAAGCAAATCCCAAAACTAACTCAAAGCACGAAAGCAACAAGCGACATCGAAAACTGAAGCAATAAAAGATAGCACTGGAGAGGTCCCTCCTGACTCTGCCGCTAAGCCGATCCTTGGGGCACGGTCCACTAAATATGGGAATCGATTCCGAAGAAACAAATTTATAACGAGGACGAGTTCTTAATTCAATCTATCCCGATCGAACGATACCGTCTTGTGTTTCTTAGCCGCGCTCCTCGAATAGGAGGAACGGGGCGCTACATCCTACCCAACCAATTGGAAGTTTCGTCCCAAAACTTAGGAATAGAACCAACCGTTAGGGATTATTTTGTTGCTGGCGACGATCCGGGAGCGGACAGTTTCGAATCAAGTGTCCGTTGCCGCCACAGTTGTAACAAGACCCATTTTTCAAGTAACAATTAACGATGGTGTGCCCCGGCCTGTGGCAGTGCTCACAACGTACTCCTGCATTTGTCTTGTTCCGACCACCGTTGTTTTATCGCTTTGAAGTGTTGTTTCCTCTCTCGTTGCCCTGGCGTTTGTGATTGTAGGTATGCACAGTGCCGGTAGAAACGTGAGGATACTGCGGTTCGAGAGATAGGGCATGATTCATGACTTCACGCATTATCCCGTACTGATTATTGACTACGTGCCCATGAATGGCAGGGCGCAGACCGCCATCAAACCTTCTAGCTCGACTCGCTGCATCAGGTAAATAGGCCTTAGCGAATTTTGAGAGTCGGTTGAATTCGGCGGAGTACTGCTTCACCGTCATACTGCCCTGCCTCAGTTGCACGAAATCATTTTCCATTTGACGTTGTACTGGAGGGGGTATAAACTCCTCTTCGAACGCGGCACGAAAGGTCGTCCACGAGATCACCTCCTCTCCGTGATCAAATTGGAGAGATCGTCGATGCACGTTCCACCAATCGTGTGCGTTGAGGCGGAGCTGTAGTTGCGCGCAGGCGACGTGCTTATCTTTGGGGACCTCTAGCAGAGCGAAGTGATCTTCAAGCTCGGCTAGCCAATCTAGAGCTACCTCTGGGTCCTCAGTCCCATTGAATGGGGTATTACAGAATTTCTTGAAATGGCCCAAGTTGAAGGCAGTCACGTCCCTCGGCCTTGGGATTTGAGGCGTCTCCACTTCAAGCACGGGTTGTTCCACCGGAGTCGTTGCTGTTGCGACGGAATGGTTGGCAGCCAAAGTATAAACTATCTGTTGCAGGGTATCTACCTGCTTCTGTTGGACTGAGAATCGGGTCTCTAGATTGCTTTCAAACTTGGCTTGGCGAGCATCATCTCTTTGCCGTTGTAATTCTAACATTTGCATTACCCGCTCAAGCGGGTCGACTTGAGATATGCCACGCTGGCTCCCCGAGCTTCCCGAATTATCTGAACTGCTTTCTTGTGTTTCGTTCGAAGCTTGTGCTGCAGATTGCGCTGGTACCATTCCTTCAAAAGAAGGTAAATTATATTAGAATCATAATATATTATGGACTTATTGCATGAACGTATCTCATTTTGGCCTAGCGAGTTCAAGAGTTCGCACGGGAATTTGATCGTTAAAGGAACTTTTCCAGCACAAAGTCTAAGGAACTTTGAATCTGTGCTCTGAGACCACTATGTCATGACCCAATTCCGTAGAATCAATTGAGGCGTCCCCCGAATCGTGACCGCCGTGCGGGCCTGGGGTTGCGCCCGCACAAGGCTTTAATGATTTGCATAGCAAGCACATATTCAGAGTACGCAGATAAATTGAAACACAGATTTAAAACATGGAAAAGTTCTCTTTATTGATAATGAACATCTATTACAAACTCCTGAACGAGTTCAGCTAATATGCCGAACGGCTTACAAAAGTGTTAACTCAAAATGAGATAGCAGTCCTGTACATTACATCCCTTTATAAACTCAAAATAATAAAGACCTCCAGGCTGGAGGATAGCTTTGCCACGGAGCTGCATTTGTGTATGAAGAGTTGCAGCTTCGGACTTCAAAAGGCTTCAAGGGCGCGGTGAAAATGCGCCAACAGTTGGACTGGATCGGGAAGACGACTTCGGCTCCTAGCTCGGTTCGCCTTGGTGCGGAGAACCTGTTTAAACGAGGGTCAGCATATCGAAACATGCTGGTGAAGGCGAGCTAACCGAACTATACCAATCAACACATTGTTTTAGTGAAGCATGCATATTTGTGGGTTTCTATCTTGCCTTAGTTCATTTACAAGTAAGCAGCATATAGAATTTACTGAAATGAACGTGCCACCGTTCGGTGGATTTACCTGTCCGTCTGAATGACCTGCATAATACTTACCATGCCTTCCCTGCCACGAAGACACAAGTTAGTATGCAACAGGTTTAAATATACACAGGGATCACTGGCTTAATGCCACAAAGGGACGGGTTATAGTCTCGGGACAAGAATGTTATGCAACGCAGGTGGCGAGCCCCGCTACATAGCATCCCATCCATGACAAACGACTATACGAACTCTTCCGCCCGGATCGGATCGGCCCCAGTGCCCTGGCGGCCGTCCGCGAAAGCCAAAATACCTTGTGCACAAGTTGTCCGTGATCAAGCACATTTAGTTCGAATTATTTCACACGAATTACAAACGAATTTCGAACGAATAGGAGCAAGCTCCATAGCCAAACGGTTTTGCATAGTCTTACTGATCAATCTATGCCAAATTAAAGTGTGTTCCATATGCATAGCATAATTTATAGAAGAAACATGTATTCTAACTAAAATTGAAACATACGTTGAACATTCCAAACGAATAAGCATGCAGTGTAAGTAATCGTTCCCAAGTTGAATGACAAGCAATACAAACTAAGTCTATTCCCTTTTTATCTTGATCTCTTTTATTATTACTTGGTATCGTTTGATCGGGGCAAAGAAGAGTGCACGATTTTAGGGTGTGAAGCTTGGAAGCAGGGCTAGCTAATCGGGTTGGTAGCCACTCACTTAGAAGTTGGAAAGAAGAAGGAAAGAGGTGCTTCATGACTCCGCTCGTAAGCCGCCTACTGCTCGTTCACCTGCACACGAACAGTTCGATTAATACTTCTTCCTCTCTTTCCAATCTCGGAATTGAAGTACAGTTCAATGAACGAAAACAATGAAAACCATCGAAACCGTTCAAGGAAAACAAGCAAATCCCAAAACCAACTCAAAGCACGAAAGCAACAAGCGACATCGAATATTAAAGCAATAAAAGATAGCGGCGGAGAGATCCCTCCTGACTCTGCCGCTAAGCCGATCCTTGGGGCGCGGTCCACTGAATATGGGAATCGATTCCGAAGAAACAAATCCATAACGAGGACGAGTTCTTAATTCAATCTATCCCGATCGAACGATACCGTCTTGTGTTTCTTAGCCGCGCTCCTCGAATAGGAGGAACGGGGCGCTACAATTAGCAAACCTATACTCGAGCAAGAGAGAATAGCTTCTGTATCGGATCGTCAATGGAGTAAAGAGAGTTGCTACACTCATAACCCTCCATCGTCACCCCCTGAACATAAAATTTGTATTTAGATTGTCTTCTAGAAATTCTCTATACACTCTTTAGTTTGTTAATCAAATAAAGTTCTTTTACTTCTCCTTTTGATTTAATGGAAAATACTATGCTCTCATCCATCCTCTCCAAAATATGGAAAGTATCTGAGCCTATCATGGTGTATGATCTTGATCAAGAGGCAGGTTCCTTCCTAGTTTGACTGGCTAACCCAGCGGAGATTGATCGCTTGCTGCTCGATGCCCCATGGAGCATTAATGAAGATATCCTTGCTGTTGAGCGTTGCGACCGAGGAAAGTTGGCGGAGGAGTACTGCTTTTGCTTTGCCTACTTGTGGGTTCAACTGCAGAGGTTGACTCCAAAATTCCTTAATTGTACTATAGTTAATCAGATCGCGGAGGCCATCGGATTACCCAGATCGTGCTTGGTGATAGATGAAGCTAAGTGGAAAACCTATGTTAGAGTTAAAATTCTCATCGATATATCGAAGCCATTAAAGAAACACATATCTACCATCGTGGATGGGTTCTCCCTGGGAGAGGTGGTCATTAAATATGAGCGGATGCCTCGTATGTGCTCTTTCTGCACTAGGGTTGGACACTACTTCTCTGGTTGTAGAGAAAATGAGGGTTTTATGTCTCTTATCCTCGATGACTGGTTTGATGAAGAGAAGTTGTGCATTACTTCATTACTCTAGCCACGAGTCAAGGAGGAAGACTATCGTGTAGAGCCGTAAAGAACCGTGGGCCGCAAGAGGGGGTAAGTTGTAGATGGTAAACCAGGGGCTCAGCAGAATGCCCCGCTTGGGACGTTATTTAGGAGGGATGACTAATACGAACCCCCTCCCCTATAGCATCTGGCTGATACGCCTTTTGCTGCCCAACCCACAGGGCCCATCCCACATGGCACCCATGCAGTTCAGTGCTCCAGGCTACAACTGACCAAATATCTGCCCCCGTATAGGAGGGGATCTGATCAGCCTATCCACTTTCCCCCTGTTGTTAACCCAAGACCCTATAACCAACAGTTCTGGGATCCTTTCGATCTGATATACTCTGATCCACATGATTATCCTTTGAATTATGCGTCCCCGCTACAGCAAGAAGATCTGGGACTGCATGATAAAAATGAGAAGATCATCCCCACCAACCATATCCACTAGCATCTTCCTATTATTATCTTCCATTACCAAGTCCCCGACCACACCCTTCCCTTAATATCCCTATCCTCTGATAAGAAGATCCTCCCATCTCCAATCACTTCCCAATCATTATTTCCCCCAACCCCACCTTAGCCATCATTAAACCCTAGCTTCGTCATTCATAATCATTCCTTACACAATATCTATTGTAAGAGACGGGCCCGTAAGGCAATCCCTTACCCACTGTCATCTCTAACTGCACCCCTCAACGCCGAAGAAACGGAAGATGACCTGTGTCCCTGCCTCCTACCCCTCCAAACTCTCTCTGGTGTCCATCAACTCCTACTATTCTCTTGTTAAGGCCATGGCGGCTGACCTCCAAAAGTCGCAAAAGAAATGTTAATACTTGCTTGGAACTGTCGAGGTTTAGGGAATGCCTCGACACTCCAAACATTACGCTCATTCCTCTCTGCCACCCATTCCTCCATATTCTTCATTTCAGAAACCATTTCTCCGCCAACTCGCACCACCCTCATCCTCCCCGCCCTTGGTTACCCAGCATGTTCTTAGTTCCGCCGTTATACCACTTGGGTGGCCTTTGGCTGGGTTGGGACGATACCATCTCGCCTTCTGTTACCTACTCCTCTAGAAACCTTATCCTCCTAGCTATCAACAATAACAAAAACACAGCTGCTTGGAACCTGCTATGTATCTATGGATGCCCTAAGAGAAAAGACAGAGACCAGCTATGGGATATCATTAAGGAACTATCGGCCTCCTTTACTGCACCATGGTGTTGCATCGGGGACTTCCATGCCATGTCTAAGTCAGAGGACAAGATATCAGGTCTCCCCTTTGAACAATGCCCCGCTGCCTCCTTCATCCAAATGGTAAATCATTGTGGCCTTCTCGATCTGGGATACATAGGTCTGGCGTATACCTGGTCCAATGGGCACAGCCCTGCCTTCCACATCAGATAATGATTAGACCGTGCGTTTGCTGATGCTGACTAGTTCAGTACTCACCCCCATGCCACCGTCTCTACCCTCCCCTATTACAACAGTGATCACGCCCCTATCCTGCTTAATACGAGCAATAAACCTCACTACAAGAAATGACTCCTTCACTTTGAATCTTATTGGATATCTAGTGATATGTATCCAGAGATCCTTTCCTCCTTTTAGAGGGGCATATGCCTCCGTCTAGACTCGTCCAACATCCTTCAGAAACTCAACTCTATATTGGAGAAACTTCATAAATGGGGTCGTTCTAATTTTAGGAACATTAAAGTGCTGATCGCGGCCCTCCATGAGAAACTTCTATTAATCCAATCTTCTGGAGTATCCATGGTGAATTTAAGCGAAGAAGGGCGATATGTGCTGAGCTCAACGACCTGCTATCTATCGAGGAAACATACTTGAGGCAGCGTGCGAAATGTCAGTAGATCAATGATGGGGTTAGGAATACCAAGTATTTTCATGTTAAAGCCACAGCTAGATGGAAGAGAAATGAGATACGCTCCCTGCAACTCCCTGATGGAAACCGGACGTCTAATCATTCTGTTATCTCTACTACCATTATTAATCTTTTCAAGTCTTTATTTTGTGCAGACGAATCTATCACGATTGACCCTTCATTCGTCATTTTCTCCCATCCAGTTTCCATGGAAGATAATATCGCCCTTAGGACTGTCCCAAGACTTGAAGAGATTGAGCACACTATTAGGAATATGGGTTCGATGAAGACCCCTGGCCCTGACGGGTTCCTAGCCTTATTCTATAAAAAAAACTAGCAGATTATGGGCAGTGACATTGTTAGCTCTATAAAATAATTCTTTGCTAATAGGACTTTACCTCATGGTATTAAGTACACCCATCTTGCTATCATTCTTATACAGCCATCGCCTGCAACCCTAGTGGACTTCCGTCCCATTTCACTCTGTAATATGTCCTACAAGATTATCTCTAAGATTTTGATGGCTCATCTTCGTCCTATGATGGACACTATGATCTCTCCATTTCAGAATGCGTTTATTCCGGGTAGACACATCACTGATATATTATCATTGCTTAGGAGATTTTTTATGCTATTAAGACCTTCCCCCAAACAAAAAACTCTTATGACCTGAAGATCGACATGGTGATCGCATTGCATATTCATCAAGGCTGTACTCCATGGGATGGGGATTCAATGGCACTCGAATGATATCATTATAAAGTTTATTACTACTCCATCATTTTCCATCCTCATTAATGGCTCCCCAGAAGGCTTCTTCAGGCCAAAGCATGGAATCCGGCAAGGCTTCCCACTATTCCTGTTTATATTCATCCTATGTTCGGAGGTCCTCTCTCGTCTCTTCTATTGCTAAGAGCGAGATGACCTTATATGCAACATTCGTATCAATGGGTATGCACCTTCTATCACCCATATTTTGTTTGTCGAGGATGTATTCATATTTGTCCAGGCTTCCCCCTCCTCCCTAACGGCTATTCAGGACATCCTTAATACTTTTTCTTGCTGGTCGGGACAGATGATTATTTACACGAAGTTTAGCATCCATTTCAACAAATTTTTCGCTGTGCTAGATCAGACTTCCTTGGCCGCTTTGCTTCATCTCTCCATCATAAATAATGACGACAAGTATCTGGGCTATTCGCTTCTCTTTCTAAAAGCCGGATGACCATCTACACTCAGCTTACTACCAAGTTCAATAATCGTCTCCAAGGTTGGAAAGGTAATCTCCTTTCCCATACATGATGTGTCGTGCTCATCAACTCGACTTTGGGTTCCATTCCCATCTACTTCATGTCGGCCTACAAACTTCCTAAATCCATTACTCGAGAGTTGGGCTCTCAACAAAGATCCTTCTGGTGGGGGGTACGATCCTGCGCAGAGGAAGATGCACTTTTTATCTTGGGACAGATTCACAAAACCCAAAAGGGAAGGTGGGCTGGGGTTTAGGAATCCAAATTTTGTCAATGAGTCCCTGGATGGTAAACTATTGTGGAGATTCCTGAAGCCTCTACATTAGCTTTGGGCACGCCTCCTTCGGAGTGTCTACCTGGAAAACAATAATTTATGGACTGTGTCGAAACGCAAGAGAGTATCATCTACTTGGCTGAGAATCCTTGGTATGACGCATCACATGGCTAGTCATATTTGCTGGAAGGTGAATGGTAGATGGTTGGACATTGCCACGGAGCCATGGATACCAAACCTTCCAGGGTATAAATTGTCTATTGTAGGAGCCCTACAGGTCCTAGACTTGCTCGAGAGCTCATGGATCCCCATTTGAGAACTTGGAACCTTCCCCTCATTAATTCTCTCTTTGATCCGTTGGAGGCCAAGGCTATTGCTTCCATTAGCCTTCGGGAGGGGGACGATCCAGGTAATCTTCTTTGGACTTGTAACCGTTATGGTCGTTTCTCCTCAAAATCCCTATACGAATACATTCGTAGACAAGCACCAAGTACTTCCTCACCTCTCGTCAATCCTGATATGTGAAAACGCCTCTGGAAGATCACCAACTGCCCTCCTCGAATCATAATTTTTGTGTGGATACTGCTTAATGATGTGCTACCATTATTCCCTACCATCAATAAGAGGATCCCTAACGAACCCAAGTTGCCCATTCTGTCTCTTGCTTGACGAAGATATAAACCACATATTCTTGCACTGTCATGTTGCTCGAGAGGTTTGGTTTATCTATCCGCTTGGGCTGTGGATGAGAAACTACTATGATGTTCATTCCCTCCTCAAAGGATGGCTCAAACACGCTCAATCAAATGAGGTCTTTAGCTTTGTCGCCTCTATGCTGTGGGCTATTTGGAAAGCTAGAGGAGATTTTGTGTTAAGAAGACATTTCTCCTTCCTCACCTCACATTGTGAACAAGGTCACTATCCTTCTTTAGACGTTCCAAGGTGGGCTAGCGCATAACCTTAATGAGATCGAGAAGCTGTGCAGCGTCGTCACCCTGCCAACCACTTGGATGCCCCCAACTGGTGATTTTATCAAGATCAACATGGATAGGGCCACATCCCCCTCGTCTATTGCAGTGGCTGCCACCGCAAGGAACTTAAATGGTGAATTCCTAAAGGCGGCTACCTGGCACTCTCCAATCTTTTATGCAGATAACTGCAGTCTGGTGGAGATTCATGCCGTTCGTAATGGGATCCTCCTTGCTGGACGCTTCCGCCCTGTCGACGTCGTCATTGAAGGGGACTCTCTAATGGTTCATAGGATCTTCAAGGGAGACAATAGCTTGTTGCCATGGAAATTTCAAGACCTTGTCCTGTCCATATAGGAACAAATCCCCTCTTTCAATCCACCTACATTCACCTTCGTCAGAAGAGCAGGGAACAAAGTTGCACATGCCTTAGCCAAGTTTGTACTCCATACTTCGTGTTCATCCTCTTTTTCCTATCCTCCTGAATGTATTTTCCAGCACTTAGCTGAGGATATCTTAGTTCCTGTTGCTAACATTCAGTCTTCCGATTAATAAAGGTACCACAATATTTGAAAAATAACCAAAAGAAATATGTACAACCGTTCAAATTTTAAATTTAGGATATACACAGTAACACCAATTTTATTAATTTTCCTTGTCCTTATCATAATCATGCATTATCATAAAAATATGTATGAACAATGCGCCTTCATCTCTGCTCCCTGTCACGATTAAGTATATATAGAGCTTCCCCTCTCCTCACCCTTTTACCTCTCAAACCTACCAAATTCATCACCACCAGACCCACCATCCCAAACTTGACCTATCCCGTGCCTCCTCTACGAGATGCTCGATAGAGCAATCTAGATATAGCCTCCACGAGACAAAGTCTCCGTACGTTGTGACCTCTCCATCGCAAACTCGGGAACTCGACCATCACCATGGCCTCACCGTTCGATGCAGCAAAGACCAGACCCAGCCATGCTAGATGGAAGTCGACGTCTGCCAGTGCGAGGCCGACCAAGTGCCGACCACCGCTTGCATGATCCCCACTCGTCTCTGGTCCGAGCTTTCGTCGAGTTGATGCGGCTATTCCGAACAACGTTGCCATTTCCGTGAACCATCTGCGGACCTTCGAGAACCCGGATCATGTTGGACGACCTCTGCCGATGCTTCCTCTGGGACTCGCCAAGCCTGCCAACTTATTCTGCTATTGCTATGGAACTATATTCTTGTTCTTCGTGAGTTAAGGTAAAACCTCCCCTCTCTTAAAGTAAGAAATAACAAAAAGAAGAAGAAAACAACTTTGAAGACACAGAGAGAATAGGAAGAATAGGTAATAAGCAAAGGTTAATTTTCAACTATATAGTATTAGAGAAAGAAGAGTAGATAATGCTATAATATAAAAACAACCCAATATAACTATTCACGTGTAAAGAAGAAGCAGAATATACTTTGCTTATGTGATTAAATATTTAGGTAAGAGAAGTTTGTAATAACACCCTAGCCATATGAGTTATTATAAGTTAACCTCCCTTTCTAAACTTATTTCAAATCAAACCTTTTTGCATATGAATTAATTACAAATAGAACCTTGTTAAAATAAATAAATAAACATAAACTTAGTAAAAGTGTATAACCTAAATATATAGTTGAAGTAAGTAAATAAATAATTTACCAAGCTAAATCAAGTGATATTCTATTTGAAACATAGGATTCTTGGATAAGCGATGTTTTGGGATCAGACCATAGTACCCGCGACCTCAGAGTGTATTTGGACGAACTTACATGTTAGATACCTTGCCAACTTGTATAATATTTATTTGCATTCTTTCCTTTTCATTTGCTATTTTCTTTGTTATGTATATTTTTCTATTATTCTTTGTCATATATGATTTGTCTCATAATGCTCTAGTCTCACTTTCTCGTTTTATGTGCACATACTTTATTTATGTATCACTGCTTGTTCATGGTCATATTGTGATGATATCTGCTTAGTCCTACGTGTACGTCCCCTTGACTTGACCTGACTCATACTACTTATGAGAGATTGAGTTCTAGTTATTGACATATGTTCCTCTATGAACGAGGGTGTCCTATGGCATTGCGGTAGTAGAGATTGCCTTTCGTTTCTAGGACTGGGAGTGTCCCATGGCAATATGGTATTAGAGACTTGTTATTTCATCGATAGTAGAGATTGTCTTCCATCTCTAGGATCGAGAGTGTCCCATGGCATTACGGTGTTAGAGACTCGTTATTTCGTCAGTATTAGATATTATTTTTATCTCAAGTTTGTGAGCGTCCCATGGCATTACAGTATTGAGATATATTCTTAAGCATCATATGGTGATATGGTATATTAATTTCCTTATTGATTGTACATCCTTTGTAGTAGTTGTTTGTATTAGTTGTCTATCAATTTGCATATTTTATAGTATACTTTTTGGTTCGCATGTTGTATCTTGTTACGTTCCACTGAGGACCTGAATTCGTTCTCCAGAGTGCAGGATTACTCGGAGTCCTAAGGATAGGCACCAGACGAGGGTACAACAACAGTTGACGGCTCAACTATTGCTTAGTTTTTTTAGCATGGATTTTGTATATATTTTCTTGTCTTTATCTTTGCGTCTACTAGTAGTGGATTTGTCTCCACCGGAAGTCTTTTGGATTCTTGGTGAAATTAATTTAATTGTAATTACATTCATTATTATCCATTATTATACTGGTTTCACTTATTCTGCTGTATTTCCTAGTTTTGTAAGCTTATTCTTTTATCAAGCTTGTTTATGACATATGTGTTATTGGGGGCCCACTCTAATATATTTGTCTATTTAGAATCAGTGTATTACGGTCTGATCAACTTTAGTGCACTTAGTTCGCTCTTCATATGACTATTTTATGTGGATTGAGATATAGATGACCTGGCTTACTAGACGAATATACTTGCCCTCTAGACAGCTTATACGTATTCGAGATGGGATGGGGTCCACTTGATACGTAGTTGGCATATTTTATACTCCTAGTCCTACGTATTTTGGGACTGAGGAATGACAGTACTAAGTGTTCCCATGTGCCAAGCAGCGCCATGTGTCACTACCGTACTAAGTGTTCCCATGTTCCAAGCAGCAACATACGTCGCTATCATACTAACTATTCCCATGTGCCAAGCAGCACCATGCGCCACCATTGTACTATGTGTTCCCATGTGCCAAGCAGCGTCATGCGCTACTATTATACTAAGTGTTCTCATGTGCCAAACAATACCATGCGCCACTATTTCTCCATTGACTTCCACGTGCTAGGCAGACATACACCCAAGGTGTAATCAGAATCGTCATATGACACGTGTCATGAGTGTTATGGGCATCAACAACCCTAAATCGTTAACGACCACGTGGAAACTTATAGCCGCATGCGTCGTCGATTGCAACACATGCCACTACTCGGCAACTTTTGATGCGTGCATGCATTCCCCCTGAAAACAATAAATAGTGGGCGTTTCCCACGTAAACGAGAGGACCCCCATTGTAAAAAAAGAAGGCAAAAGAGCACACACGCACAAAAATGCATGCAGCTCATAGAAGAGGAGAAGAATACGGAAGCGCAAGCCTCGTCGCCCTTCTTGGTCCCAGATCATCAACGGAGTAAAGGAGACGATGTAGTGCTCGATCTCTACCATTATAATTTTCCCAGAATCTTTTATTTTATTATACTTAGACTCTACGCATTAGATTCTTTTGTACTATTTATCAAATCCCAAATCAATAAAAAGTTCGCATAAATTTTTTCCTCTCCCGACAGGTGTTGATCTGATTTTCTGCGATGTAGACAAAAATGATGACTCTGTTGGGGAAGTGCTTCTTCTCCGACAAGAAGATGATGACGCAATACGATATGACCATTTTGGGTTCGACTAAGAAGATGTTGGTTAATCGTTTCGACCAACATGCATTCGAAGATATGCTGGACAAGCCAAATTCTACAACGAGGCCCACACACCCTCGCCAGATGTGCAAGACTTGCGTTACCAAGGCCGCTGCACCATGCCCAAATTCGGTACCCGATGCATCACCAACCTCCACCAAAAATTTACATAAGGTTGTCATGCATCCCGCCGAAAATTTGAGTTATGCGAAGAGGCCCACACGACCTCACAATACTCGCAAGATTTGGGTTGCCAAGGTTGCTGTGCCGAACCCCTAGTATGTTCCAGAAGCCTCACCAACCTCCGCCGCAGGTGCACATAAGGTTTGCGCGCATCCTATCTCCTTCTATGAAGTTTTTCTTGAGAGAAACAAATTTGAACCTCAAGAAGTGTGCCCGCAGTGCAGTTCAAACAGAAAAAATACGCTGCGCCCGTATATGGGTGCATGGAGTCTCCTTCGAGCAAAGCTGCATTCAGCAAGGACTTGTATAGTCCTAACTTGGATTCCCTATACTATGTGCCTAACAATGCTGGTTCAAGGAAATTAAAACAAACCTGAGCCATGCACGCCCAATGGGCTGCGCAACCAGCCCATCAAAAGCACCCATCGCTTCTTGTCACATGCGTTACTGACGGAAGACTATATAGGGTGGACCCAGGAACTCATGTGTCGAAAGTGGGTCGACCCTTGAAGCCATCCCAAGCCCACTTGGTCGTCATAGTTGCACTCAAACCAAGTCAGGAAACAAATACCATGATGACAAACCCATGCGCCATGTTCTTGCTGCACGCATAAGAAGGGTCCATCTCACAGCAAGTCTTCCGCCAATGATCCGGTTATAGTTTATTTAGAAGAACTGGATCAGGGAGCAAAATCTCTACTTTTACCTCCATATGCAATGGTTGCCTGAGAATATACAATGGGGGTGAAAGTGAATCTTCCATCATTTGATTTATGCAACGTGATTAGTCACAAGCATAAGACGAGAGAATCTACCCTTGCACAAGAACTTTCCCCTTATGGACTTATTTGTGCTAGCATCATCATCAACTGTTGCTGCACTCATTCACCAGGACCACAAAAAAGACAGTCGATATTTCAGCGATTGCAAACCTCGATACAAGCCCAACAACATCCCAAAAAATAGCCGTACGGTGAGAAGGAATTGCCCATCGCTTCATGTTGCTCAATGTGGAGATCTCCTCCTCTGATGAAAATATCGAAGAAAAGCTCATATAACCTAACAGTGTCAGTCGGCCCATCACGAAGCCATCCATAATGTAGCAAGCAGGTACCTACCGTGGGGGTATTTCAAGTCACGCGATCGAGAACAAAGGCTGGGGGTAGCCGTACTTCCCCGAATAAGGCTCTAATCGGAGCTGGGGGTAGCAACCCCCCGGTGTTCCAGTCCAACCTCGCATTTCAGGCGGACAATGAATCCTTGCGAACAGGGGATAACTTAACGGGGGATAACAGTACCACCTATAATGAACTCATAATTGAAGCTGGGGTAGAAATCCCCCGGGGTTCCACTCCAACCTCGCCTTTCAAGAGGATAGTGAATCCTTGCAAATAGAGGACAACTTAATAGGGGTAGCCGTACCACCAATAATGAGTCCGCAATCGAGACTGGGGGTAACAATCCTCCAAATTCCAAAGATGATGCAACAATACCCACTCTCCCATGAGACTCAGGCATCTGGGACTGAAAGTGAGGCGTCCATCTTTCCGTCTTCCTTATCCCACATAATACCAGTATACATTATGGGAGACGAGCATGGTGCAGAGTCCAGTAACCAACAATGTTTTGAGGCACTTGATGCCATGATGTAGGCTCTGAGTACTTTAATGCAGACTCAGACTCACACAGTTCTAGGACTCAAAGAAAACTTAGTCCTGATATAGCAAGAAGCCCCGGGATGAGTAAACCCATATCAAGGGACCAATAAGGAATCCGGCATGCCTGATCCGGCTCCTCATGTCGCAAGCAGCCAGACTGTACCTCGTTCTTCTGTCGCTCTTCTGCTAGATGATTTCCAGGAGACTCTTAGGGACTTCCGTGCCTGCATTGATGCTCGAGAAAATCAAGACAGGCTCAAGAAGCTTGAGATCTGGCAACCTTATCCTCTCGAGTAGGATAACGTGGTATACCCTCCCAAGTATAAGCCACTATCTCTGACTATATTTGATGGAAAGATATTACCTCGTCAATACATGAGATACTTCTAGTCCACAATGGGCCATTTACCTCGGGATGACGCTTTACTCACCAACTTGTTCATCGGAGCGCTATTCGGGGTAGCATTTGAGTGGTTCTATAGTATCCCAGATAAATGCATCTCATCCTTCGAGGACCTGAAATCCTTTTCCCTCTCCTGGTTCTATTAAGGAATAATGGATATGACTATGTCCTCTCTCATGGACATCACCCAAGCAGACATGGAACTTGCACAAAATTATATCGAACATTTCTGATAGGCGACAGTAAAACTGCCTCCCTATATCTCTGAATCTTTGCTAATGGACACATGTCGAAAGAACCTACTACCAGCAGTAAGACTCTAGATGGCATCTGGCCCATTCGGTGATTGTATAACATTTGTTATAAGTGTCGCTGTTGAAGAAAAAAGCGTTAAATATGCCCGCTTATTAGGATTCCAAGATTCCAGCATCGAAGATAAGGGAAAGCATCATTTCACCGCTAACAACAACCATAGAAATAAAGTGACGCAAGCCTTGACAATTAACTTGTGCAAAAGTTCGACCTTATCTGTTACCAAGCCAACAGAGCCGCCAAGAGTACATGTGTCTTATTCCTTTGATGATGATAATATCATGGAACTCTTCAAAGTAGTGATTAATGGCAACAAACTTAATCTACCTGACATCAAATGCCCCGATGAAGCAGGCAAGGTTGACATCCCTAAGTATTCCCAGTACCATCGATATGTCCATCATGCCACGCGATACTGTTATATATTAAAAAGGTAAATACAATAGTTAATTGACTCGTCCTTACTTTGGACTAGGAGGACAAGACAGTCATTTCAAACATATTATCCCTCCATTTTGGCACCTTCCTGACAACAGCGGCCCAAGATGGTGTCTTTCCCATACCTAGGACAACCATGCAGGTTTTCAACCTCCCTCAACCCAGAGCAAACGAGTTGGTTCCGCTCACTAATCCAAGAGGCTAAGTCATGTAGGTTCATCCAGACCTCGTCCCAGACATGTCACAGCTAACAGTGCCTTATGTTTCCAAGTCCAAAGGAAAGAAGACCAAGTCTTGTGACACGGTCTCCCAATCAACAGATGAAGCCCTCGTTGGCGTAACCAGGTCTGGACTAGCTTATCAATGCGACTATAATGCTCCCGATGACATTACTCCTCCGGTTGCCACACCCGTGGAAACCGCTGTATCTGATACGGGTCCATCCCAACCTCTCGTAGTGGACAAACAAAAGCAGAAGGAAATGTGCTTTGACAAATCTCTGCGAAAAGATGCAACTCAAGGACTAGAGATGACTTACAACTTTGATATTTTAGCATAGCTGGGCAATGCTTTCGCTAAGTTTTTACTCTTCAAGCTCCTCTGTCTCTCCAAGAAGACCCGCAACTCTCTGAGTGAGGCATTACAAAATGCCAACTCCTATTTGGCTAAAGTCAAGCCGCTGACCGAGAATCCCACCGTATGTCCTCACTATAACAGTGTGATGGAGGCAATCCCGAGCATCACATTCTCCCTGCTGGACATGTTGTTAAAAAATAATAGGCACGATTGCCCCCTGTATTATACATGATACATCAGAGCCATTAAGGTAGACCAGATGCATATCAACCCTGGATTATCTCTCAACATCATCCCACGAAGTCTTCTACAAACTTTGGGGTTCCCGATGCATCGGCTGGCAGCCACTAATAATACCTTCAGCGGCTTCAACGCCGATAGAAGCTACTCGCTAGGCAAGATTTGTCTGAAATGCCAAATAGACGATCTTCGAACAAATGTGGCCTGCTATGTTATCGACGTAGAGTTATCCTACAATTTCCTTCTCGGTCGTCCGTGGATACATGAGTATATGATTATTTCATCCACTCTCCACCAGTACTTAAAATACGTCAGTAAAGACGACGTTCTCAAAATAGAATTTACTGATATGGATCCTTTCAAAGGGATCGAGGCATACTACTCCTACTCAGTCTTGAATAAACAAATTCATCTAAACGAAGGTGGTAATGACGCCGATGATGAAGTTGTCACTGTTACAGCTTCATGCACTCCTCTAAGGATCCGTCTCAAAGGACGCCCTTGATGGCCCATTGTTTATATTGAGTTTTTGAATATGGCTAATCGATTAAGTTTATCAATATAAAAATTGATCAATCACTATAGTAAATTTTACTTAAACTCAACATTATTCATATATGTGTAAATGCGATCATATAATACTTATGTATATTGCTTTGTTCGTCTAACATGGATTTACATAAAAGCAATGGACATGTGCTATGAAGAAAGGATGATGAGCCAAAGACAACGTTATACCAAAGAATTTCTATGAACTGCCTATGACATATCCGGAGCCTTGTACTTGGGGGTTTCACTGCCCGGTCAGCGGACGGGGGTCGAGGGGCAGTGCCCCTTGTGGGGGTTCGGGTGGGTGGGAAATCCCCTGAAAGGTATTCAAATTTCTAAATTTGTCTATCTTTGGAAAACTGTCGTTAAGGAAAAATGTATCTTCAATCAGCGGACGTTTCAGAAGATTGGCGTCATCAGAGTTCTCTTATCTTTCGTATTTTTTATGTATTTTATATTTTATTTCTAGGACAAATTTGCATGGTATCGTATTAGCACTAGGATATCCAAACCCATCAATACAAAAGTCTAGTCCACAAACCAAACCAAAATCTACTAAACAAATCCCTGGATAGAGGGAACCGGACTCTGCCCGAACTCTAGGGGAACTCAGTCCAAACTCTGGGGCAACTCTCTCCGAACTTTGGGCCGAACTGGGTCAGGGTGAAAATTGATTCGACTCTGTATTCCGGATGACCAGGCTTTAACGTTCAAAATTTTGAGCGTTTGGCATCCGAACACTGTCCGAATTTGGTTTCTAAAAGCCCTATAAAGGGGGATTGTATTTTCCATTCCAAATCATTCATTCATTCACTTTTGTATCTCAACCTATCTGAGCTATAAACATTATTTATTCCCAAGTTTGACTTTCAGCCTTCTAGTGCCAACGTGGTTCTGATTTAGAAGTTCGATCGAGTTGTAAAGCTTGGTTTACAAGTTCGTCTTCTATAATGGACTGAAGTCTGCGAGCTCTTCGAATCAAAAGCTTATGTTTGTAGGAAGCCACGAGTCCTTCGGATCAAAGCTCGTGTTTTAAGAAATTGGCATGCTCTTCGGATCAAAGGCGCATACGTATCTGATTTCACAAATAGTAGATTAACATCGAGCAAGAGTTCTCTGACTTGGACTAATCCTCCACGAGGGAAAGCAGGATAAAAATTTTGATGTTTGAGTTTGCTTTTCTAAACTTTACTTATACTCTGCTTACACTCTAATTATTACTTATTACTGAAATTTATAAGTTTGCCTTAGACTTAACTTTTTTTATTGGGTGATTTTATTCTGCTGCATATATACTTACTCTATTCACCCCGTCTAGAGTTGTCATATGATTCTACAGCCCTGTACCCGTAGCTACTTCCCTCGTGTTCAAGCTTCGAAGAAAGGCCCCTGAACCCTTTATGGTCAAACTCCAAGGGACAGAGATGCTATCCGGACAAAGATCCTCTTTGTACAAAAACGATAGGACAACTGGTAGTCAAACTCCACAAAAAACTCTGGCACCATTTACGTCACTAACAGTCACCAAAGAAGATTAAATAGAAGAGTATGGCATGGCATCCACTAACATACCATCCCTCGATGATTTAATCCCTTTACAGGAAATATCGTACTTTCTCAATAAAGGCCTCTCTTTGAGTTATGTCATTGTTGCACGTTGGGGCACCATAAATTCTTTGGAGTATGGTATAGGTTTACACTTGCATACGCAAGTGTCCACAGCCCACACAGTAAATTGAATCCTTCTTAGCCAAGCCCTATTTCGTCA
This sequence comes from Iris macrosiphon, assembly GCA_036927795.1. Classification (NCBI taxonomy): domain Eukaryota; kingdom Viridiplantae; phylum Streptophyta; class Magnoliopsida; order Asparagales; family Iridaceae; genus Iris; species Iris macrosiphon. The sequence goes on from JAYESA010000018.1 coordinate 90,700,325, forward strand.
TTCCGGCAAGGAAGAAAGGGGACAAGTCCATCATTTTCAAGAAAGTTAAAGGTCGTCGGGGCTTCGTCTCACAAGAGCCAGAACCAAAAAGCGGCATGATGCTACTTTACCGCAATAGAATACGGACCAAGCGTATTCCCCAAAAAATATGATACGATATAAAGAGAGACCAAAGCCAGAACTACGGCAAGGGACGGTGCTTACTACTGCATCACTTCGTCCCCAAGGGCAAGCCAGAGACATACTACCAATGAATCGATCATGGTTTAGGGTATGTCACACTTCCTACAAGTCTCGAAAATTCGAAGGAAGATGATGAAACAAGCTCTAATTCTTCACAGTCTTTCACTTGGGACTCCGACATTAGCGTCAGTTACGTACTCAAGCAAACATTGTCCATCAACTTGGTATCAGCAAATCCAGAAGAGGACAACGAGCACCTCACGAACTCTTTGAAGTAGAATCATGGGTTCAAAAAATAGAATCTCTGTGGGAGTTACGATTCGAGCAGTGGGAACTACTTACTGAGGATGAGGTTATACAAGTTAATTTGGGTAACGACGCTGCTCCTAAACCCAACTTCATTAGTAAATACCTCTCGACATAAGATCAAGAATCCCTTGTCAAGATGGTAAGTGAATACATCAACGTCTTCGCATGGAACTACAAATATATGCCAGGTTTGGATCCACATATCACAATGCACAAAATCAATATCCAGCCAAAACCCAAGCCTGTAAAGCAACAACAACGACGATTTCGTCCGGACATTATGAACGCATATTATGAACGCCATCGAAGCGGACGTGAATAAGCTAATAGCAAGAAGCTTTTTTTATGAAGAACAATACCCATATTGGGTATCTAACATTGTACCCGTCATCGAATAGAATGGTGAAATCCGAGTCTGCATCGACTTTCATAATTTGAACTCAGTTTGCCCAAAGGATGAATTCTTGCTCCCGATCATAGACTTGATGATCGACAACACTTACAACTTCGAGCGTATGTCCTTTATGGACATGTTCTCAGGCTATAATCAGATCAAGATACTTCCATACGATTAGAAGAACACATTATTTTGGACACCAATAGGAGTGTACTGTTGCACTGTGATGCTCTTTGGTCTGAAGAATACAAGTGAGATATACCAACGAGTTCAGAGCACTATTTTTGTGACTATCTGCGCAAGACAGTAGAATATTACGTTGATGATATTACTATCAAGATCTATTTTCAAGATGACCATCTCCATGAACTGTAGACGATATTCGATTTAATACGAGAATACCAACTTAAGATGAATCCCACTAAATCATTCTTAGGAGTCTCCAGCGACAAGTGTCACGACTCACTCCCAAAATTTGGGCATGAGCCGTGGGTACGTCCAGCCTATGCCGCAGCATCGACGGTAGAACGTTGTCTAGGTCTCAAATATAACTCATCCTGTCAATAGTCTCAACTCCATAAGGAGGACAAAGATAATATATGAATCCACAGTTTAATAATATACTCAATCACAAGTCTATATGAAAGTAATTGGCACGATGAGAAATGAGAATAAAGAGTTCTATCATAAGTCAACACAAATATAAATACATCATAAGTCCTGAGTCTAGATGTCCTCAAAAGCTACAAATAATAATACAACTCAATCTCAGTCTAGTACAATGATACATAAAATAGGATAGTCTAAGTGCAAGTAAGTAAAGTCTCCTCTAGGATGGGTAACTCTTCGGGGATTTCTGGTATGTAATCTCCTTCTGGTCCCGGGCCGTAGTGGGTGGGGCCGCAATCCTCCAATTCCTCTGAAAATGTTATCCAATCAGGATTGGAGCGAAGCACAAACACTAAACAGCAGTTTCATTTATGTTGACAAAAACTATAAAATAATGTAAGGAATACAAGATGAAATAAATAATGGAAATACAGAATTCTAGAGAATATAAAATAGGCAATAGAACATCTAGCAATGAGTGGAAATATAATATAAATGCTAGAACAAGTAAATCTGAAATAAAGAATAAATATCTGGCTAAGTGTTTGAAATATCAGTTTATTATGTGATCGGCTTGGGGCAGATCAGGCTGGTTACATATGATTAGCTATGATTCTTGTAGGTCAGGCTAACCATCTGGTTAGCTATGATGTATGTAGTAGTCAGGCTAATCATATATAACAGCTATGAGGCATGTAATGGTCAGGCCGCACCCGACGTGAGATGTGGAGTGAGCTATGATGCATGTAGAGTTGGATATGATCACATAATCTACTAATATTTTCCCATCTCCAGCTAGCATGATGGATTCCAATCATGACTCCTTATGACGGGTATCTAGGGTGCTAACCCGTGTATCCACAATGTCAGAGTCAAGTATAGTATACAATTGAATTTATAGAATTAATCAACAAAACAAAAACTGTCAGAGAATGTACACGCATATGGTCCTGAGGAAGGCGCGAGGATCGATGTCCAAGATAAAATTATAGTGACCTAATTATGGAATATAAATGTCAAATACTGAATTAAAGGAAATAACATGTTTAATTAATTAAATGCGAGGCCTCTAGGTCAATTTTGAGGTTTACTGGTCAAAAATAGATTAATTAGTTAATACTTTGCCAACTTGACACTCCTAGTACCCACCTACTACTACTACTACCTCAATATTATGAACTAATCATACCTTGGTATCACTAGGCCCACGATACTAGGTATCTCAAGCTCAATAGATGTGTAAATACTGACTCATGTAGGTACTAGATAGACATAACTTATAAACCTAGTTATTTAGTCCTAACCATAATATCTATGTTATACTAGATACTACCAATACATATAACTTATATATGTTAATATATATCACATAATCCAGTACTTCTAACAATATACAACTAGCTAATTTAGTAAATAACTAGACCAACCAACCCAAATGCCTGAGACCCTGCTCTACTACACTGCCTCATGTCTACCCCCATACCCTGTTGCACTGCCCTGCACTGTATTACTGATAACAAAATAAACTAGTCTAGAACTGACACTCACTACACAAATTCACAGAATGATAACTGATATAGTGAACCATTCATAGTTTACACAGTCTGAAGTTGTTCAGACTTCAACTACATTTGAGACAAGCCTATGGCTACTGGCAGGAACAACAGGTAGTGTGACTTGTTCACTGATACACTCAGTTACTCACACAGGCATTCACACAGGAACACACACAGGTATTCACACTGGCAACACTCACTCAGGTACACTGATACCCAACTGCTCTACAAATCCCTTGGTACCTTAACCCATAATGTCAGTAATTTGCCCACTGCTCCCCACTCTATTTGCTCCCTAATACATTAACCCTACAATCCTACTGTTACTACCCCCAGAGATCCTACTGCTACTAAACATACTGACACATAACTCACACACATGCACACACACAGACATACACACTGGTACTCACACACAGCTACACACATACTGAATAATTCCCCAGACACCACATACTGTGATACATTCTGCACAAAAAACTTTTACTGAATCACTTGATACACAAGAACTCGACACTGATACAATATTACTCACTCACTGAGACACACTGATACTCAGACCTACACACCTACACATCACAGATACACACACACACATACATGCCCCCATCTGAATTTTATACACAGCACACACAAAACTGCTTACTGATACATAAACTTAATCCTACACTACCACACCCATAAGTTACTGACACATCACATCACATGCCCCCAACTAAACTGAATTGTTCAAGGTGATATACAATACTGCACTTAACATTCTCACTGAATACATATGCACAAACCTATCTACTGCCCACCACAACACACATAATCTCTCACAAGGATACACACAGAACTCGAGCTCACTGGGACCTTAATTCTCCAGTTCACAAAATCCATGATGCCAAAACTCAAGAGAAACCCAACAACCCTATGAATACCTTAACTCACCATTGGCACTGAACACATAATCCTAACTCACTGCCAATGCCCGACTGTGCACACAGAAAACTCCACCATGTCTGATACAATAAGACACTGCTACACCCAAACACAAAATATAACCCGACTGTGCACAGAACTCTCCCCAATGCATTCGACTGTACAGATTTGATCAAAACAAACAACACATCTACAACGTATGCTTATATATATATATATATATACATAAAAAACAATGCAAGATTTGAATACATAGATAGGTGAACCCCTAAGGGGCATTCCATCGAACACAAGAAGTGCAGAAAATGAATTTACCTAAGAACACATGAATCCTCAAATCAAAACCCTAAGAATCGAGATCTAACCTATACGTAAGAGATGAAATCAGTCTATATGCAAACCCTTATGATTTATGGTCCACGAGAATGGGGGAAATCCAACGTATGAACACCAAAACACTAGTTTCTCCTAGGTCTTCATGGAGAGACTCCAAAAACGAAATCTAAACAATTAGGTGGGCTCCTAATGGCCAAACACAAATGAAAAACAGAATTAAAATGGATTAAAATTTGGATTCTCACCTATTGGGAGATAGTTTCCCAATGAAGGTTCTCTTTCTCCAAGTCTTCTTGGTCCAAGCTCCTTGTTTCCCTTTGAAGGAGGAGGAAAATGAATTTTTAGGGTTTTAATTCTTGAAATTTGGGGAGGGAATGGTTTTTCTCTAATGGAGGCTAGGTTTAAGTTTTCTTCATGAAGAAAAAGGGTTGAGGGAGGCTTCCCTTCATTATATAGGGCTAGGGTTAGGGTTTCAAATGCAAGGGATTAGCTAACCCTTCATGTTTATTCATGAAGAGATTAATTAATTAGGGTTTTCCATTTCTAGGGTTTTAATTCTAAAACTAAAATAGAAATTTAGGGTTTCACTAAAACTAGAATGCCAACTAGGGTTTTATCACTAGGGTTGAACCTATTGGGATTTTAGGGTTTAAACTAAAACTATCATTTAGAACACCTCATAATTATTTAATAAAACTCATCATATTTAATTATTTACATAACTAAATTAAACAGGGGAAATTATACTAATGTCCTAAACTGGAAATGTGGTAGTGACAAGTCGACCCTCCTAAAAAAAATTTCGTCCTCGAAATTTGATTAAACTAGAACAAGAACGAAATCAGATAAGGAATTATACCTTAGGTCTCGAAGAGATACGGGTATTGCTCGCGCATTTCGTCCTCTCTCTCCCAGGTCGACTCCCCTGGAGAGTGATATCTCCATGCAACACGAACCAAAGGAATAGTCTGGTTCCGCAATACCTTCTCTCTGCGATCCAAGATCTCTACGGGCTGCTCAGGGTAGCTGAGAGTCGGACCAACCTCGATCTCCGAGTGATCTAGTATGTGACTAGGGTCTGCCACGTACAGCCTCAGCTGTGATATGTGGAACATGTCATGCACTCCCTCTAGTGCAGGTGGCAAGTCTAGTCTATACGCCACTGCACCGACCCTCGCAAGAATACCGAAGGGTCCGATGTAGCATGGACTAAGCTTCCCGCCTCCACCAAAATGAATCGTGCCACGCGTCGGAGAAATTCGTAGGAACACTAGATCGCCAACCTAGAACAAAAAAGTCTCAGCACGCAGTCTAAACAAAACAATCACAAGCCAAAAAAATAACAATCTATACCTGAAACTCAAGGGGTCTACGGTGGCTGTCGGACCAATGCCGTTGTCTGTCCTGCGCCACTCGTAGTCTATCTCTAATGAGTTTCACCTTTTCTGTTGCATCCATGACCATTTTTTGTCATAGCAAGGCTCACTCTCCAACGTCGTCCCAAGATAAAGGTGTACAACACCTTCGTCCATAAAGAGCCTCGAATGGCGATATCTCGATTCTCGCCTGGTAGCTGTTGTTGTAAGCAAACTCTACCAGGTGTAGATGATCCTCCCAAGAACCTCCGAGATCTAGAACACAAGTGCGTAGCATATTCTCGAGAGTCTGAATAGTCCTTTCAGGCTACCCGTCTGTCTGGGGTGGTATGCGGTACTGAACTTGAGCTGAGTGCCCAAGCTAGCCTGTAGACTCCTCCAAAAGTGGTAAGTGAAACGACTATCCTGATCTGAGACGATGCTCATATGAAATCCATGAAGTCTGACGATCTGCCGCACGTACATCTCTGCTAGCCTCTCTGTCGACGTGCCCACCTTGAAAGGTAAGAAGTGGGCTGATTTGGTCAACCTATCCACGATGACCAAAATCGTATCCTTCCCTCCAGGAGAATGCGGAAGCCCTGAAACGAAATCCATGGTCACGTGCTCCTATTTCCTCTCTGGGATAGGTAAAGGTTGAAGCAATCTACCTGGCCTCTGCCGGTCCGCCTCTACCTGCTGGCACACTAGACACTGGATACGAAGCGTGCTACCTCGTGCTTCATTCTATACCACCATACGTGCTCCCTCAAGTCTCGATTCATCTTGTTGGCACCGGGATGCATCGAGTACTGAGAGCGGTGTGCCTCCTGCAAAATCTTCTCTCGCAGCTCCCCGCTCGGCACACACATCCTCGTGCCGTGCCGTAAAGATCCATCATCTGCGATAGTAAAGTCGTCCGACAATCCTGTCCGAACCTGTGCCTTGATACTCTTCACAGCCTCATCATCATACTGCGCAACTCTGATTCTGTCCATCAACTCGGACTGTATCTATAATCCCCACATCTGAATCTCGGCTCCGGTAACTAACACCTCAATTTCCAAGCTTTCTAGATCAGCCAACAAATGTCTATTTGTCGTCAAGTACATAGCCATAGGATACCTGCTCAAGGCATCGGCGACTACGTTGGCCTTCCCTGGGTGGTACTGCAATGAGATGTCGAAGTCCTTCATCAACTCCAACCACCTCCTCTGCCTCATGTTCAGCTCCTTCTGTGTGAACACGTACTTTAAGCTCTTGTGGTCTGTGAAGATCTACATACGGTCTTCGTACAGGTAATGTTTCCACAACTTTAGAGCGAAGATAACCGCTGCCAACTCCAAATCGTGGGTGGGGTAGTTCTTTTCATGAGGGCATAACTGCCTGGAAGCATAGGCAATTACCTTTCCATGCGGCTGAAGAACATATCCCAGACCCTTCCCTGAAGCATCACTGTAGATAGTGAATCCACCTGTCCCCGCTGGCAACGTCAAAACTGGAGCTGTCGTCAATCTCTTCTTTAGCTCATCAATGCGGCCTGACAATCCTCCGTCCAGAAAAAATTCACATCTTTCCTGGTCAGCCTGGTCATCGGTACTGCAATTCTGGAGAAGTCTTGTACAAACCTCCTGTAGTATCCTGCTAGCCCGAGAAAACTCTTAATCTCAGCTACCGAACTGGGGGTAGCCCACGACTCCACTGCCTCGATCTTCTTCGGTTTAACCGAGATTTCGTCACCCGTCACCACATGCCCAAGAAATTCAACCTTGTCAAGGAAGAATTCGCACTTGGAGAGTTTCCCGTATAGGTCCTCCTTCCTGAGAGTCTCTAAGACCAACCTCAGGTGCTCTTCGTGTTCCTCTAGGGTCTTGGAATACACAAGAATATCGTCGATGAATACCACCACGAACTTGTCAAGGTACTGGTGGAACACCTTGTTCATCAGGTTCATGAATACTGCCGGTGCATTGGTTAAACCAAATGGCATTACCATAAACTCAAACTGGCCGAATCTGGTCCAAAAGGCTGTCTTCGGCGTGTCTTCTCTCTTCACCTTCACCTTCACCTGGTGATAGCCTGACCTCAAATCTAATTTCGAAAACACCTTCGCCCCGCTCAACTGATCGAAAAGATTATCTATCCTCGGCAGCGGTTATTTGTTCTTGATAGTGAGGTTGTTCAAAGCTTTATAATCGATGCATATGCGCACCGTGCCATCCTTCTTCGGTACGAATAATACCGGAGCTTCCCATGGTGATAAACTGGATTTGATGAAGCCTTTGTCCTGCAGCTCCTCAACTTGCTTTTTTAGTTCTGCCAGCTCGCTGTTGTTGACTCTATAGACATGTTGTGAAATGGGCTCCGCTCCTGGTACCAAGTCTATGGAGAATTCAACATCTTTGTCTGGCGGCAAGCTTGGCAACTCCTCTAGAAATACATCCAGGAACTTCGCTATCAGAGGATGTGGCAACTCCTCCTCTTCCATCCTAGCTCTACAAAATATGCTCCTGCTCTGCTCCGCTGCTCCTCTGGCGACCTCGAACTCCGGCTCTCCTGGTGGTCGATATAATACTCTACCTCAATGACAATCTATTGTAGCATGGTGCCTACTCAACCAGTCCATTCAAAGTACAATATCGTATCCCGGAAGTGGCATGACGAGTAAGAACACGCTCAACTCTCGGCCTCCCACTGACAATCTCCTGTCCTTGCAATAATCACGGACTAGGATAATACCTCCACCAGTCATGATCTTGCAAGTCTTAGCTAATGGTTCTGTCTCTAAATGATGTTGAAGTGCATAAGATACAGACACAAAACTATGGGAAGTGCCAGAGTTGAATAATGTAAATGCTGGAATGCAATCGAGAAGAACTGAACCTGTAATCAAGTCTCCTGCTGGCTCGACCTCCTCGACTGCCATGGCGTATGCTCGCCCCTGGGGTGCACCTCTCTGTTGCTGGTGCTAAGCAAACCTCTGCTGCTGCGGTGGAAGTGGTCCCCTCTGTTGGCCTCCTGGTACGACAGGTACCCTACCTGGTCCCCTCTGGGCGGCTGCTCTACCCTGGCCTGGACGAGTCTGGATGGTAGGGCAATCCCTCAGCTGATGTGTTGTCGATCCGTAGGACAAATATGTGCCCAACCTCTTCCTACAGATCTCTCTAGTGTGTCCTGCCTTCCCGCAGTACGCACACTGGATGGCGGGCTGAGTCTGCCTCTACTGCTGGTGCTGGGCCTGTCCTCGGGCTGGTGCCTGGTGCTGCCGATGCTGTTGCTGATATGGCCTCTGCTGTTGCTGGAAGTGTGGACGCTTGTCCGGCCCTGCACCACTGTTTGCTCCTCCTGAAACATCGCGTCCCCTCTTGGGCCTGAGGTCCAAGTCATCCTCGGCTATCTGGGAATCCATCAATATGCCCTCGAAGGTAGCAGTGCGACGTCCCGACGTACGAGACTTGATCTCCCTTGCCAGTCCCTTTCTGAACTTTCGGGTCCTGTCTCCTAGATCTCTAATCATCGATGGCGCGAAATGGCTCAGGCGGCAAAACTCCGCGGCGTACTCATCAACGGACAAGCTTCCTTGGACTAAGTCATGGAACTGACTCTCCAAGGCTCCCAGGGCAACATCTGGAAAGAACTTCTCCTTGAAGAGCTCCCTGAAAGCCTCCCAAGTGAGTCCCCCAACAAGTCTCGGCTCAGTGCGAAACCACGTCAGGGCGATGTCGAACATCTGGCTGCCGGCGGCCTCGATCTGAAGAGCCTCCGGAAGCTGCGCCAAGCGCAAGTTCCTCTCGATGTCCTCTAGCCAATCGCCAGCGTAGAGTATCCCCTCTGTTCGTTTGAACTCCCGAGGCATCATCCTCTTGAAGTCCACAATGGTGCCCGGCCTCTAGTGGTACTGGCCAGGATGCTGCTGCTGGACGACTATTTCCACAGCCTGGAGAGCCACCTGATGATCATTCTCCATGCTCACCCTCATCATCTCGGTTCGGGCCTGGTGCGCCTCCTCCTGGACCCTCTGGGCCTCTGCTGACGTCCTTTGGCCATCGACCATGCCCTGGATCAATGCGAACATCTGTGCCCCATCGATGGGCACACCTCTTGGAAACTGAGTCAGTGGTGGTGGAAGAGGCTCCGTCGTAGCTATGGGAACCATCAAACCAGGTGGGGGAGGAGGACCCCCGAACAGTGCAGACACTCCCACATGCATAGGAGACGTAGGAGGTGCTGCGGATGTCTGTCCAGCAGGGCGAGAGGTGGCAGACCTCTCTGAAGCTGCGGCTCTGAGTCTCAGGGACCTGGTCTTCGGCGGCATCCTGAAGACAGATTAAAAGATTCAATTAAGGCAATAGACACGATATCATCAAGGAAGGACAGTAAAATTCTAAGGAAATAGTCATTAAGAGTAGCATCATAAGAATCAGAAATTTCCTAATTTTGATTGAGCATATTCTCGGCCTAATCCTATTTCCTAAAACAGGCTCGTAGCAATACTCTAAGCGAGCACCACTACGATATCGCTCTAAATGCGAATCTAGACCTGCATGGGCTACCACTAAAAACGTATCACGACCCGCACCCAAAATTTGGACATGAGCCGTGGGTACGTCCAGCCTACGCCGCAGCATCGGCGGTAGAACGCTGTCTAGGTCTCAAATATAACTCATCCTGTCAATAGTCTCAACTCCATAAGGAGGACAAAGATAATACATGAATCCATAGTTTAATAATATACTCAATCACAAGTCTATATGAAAGTAATTGGCACGATGAGAAATGAGAATAAAGAGTTCTATCATAAGTCAACACAAATATAAATACATCATAAGTCCTGAGTCTAGATGTCCTCAAAAGCCACAAATAATAATACAACTCAATCTCAGTCTAGTACAATAATACATAAAATAGGATAGTCTAAGTGCAAGCAGGTAAAATCTCCTCTAGGATAGGTAACTCTTAGGGGATTTCTGGTATGTAATCTCCCTCTGGTCCCAGGCCGTAGTGGGTGGGGCAAAAATCCTCCAAGTCTTCTGAAAATGTTATCCAATCAGGATTGGAGCGAAGCACAAACACTAAACAATAATTTCATTTATGTTGACAAAAACTATAAAATAATATAAGGAATACAAGATGAAATAAATAATGGAAATATAGAATTCTAGAGAATATGAAATAGGCAATAGAACATCTAGCAATGAGTGGAAATATAATGTAAATGCTAGAACAAGTAAATCTGAAATAAAGAATAAACGTCTGGCTAAGTGTTTAAAATATCAGTTTATTATGTGATCGGCTTGGGACAGATCAGGCTGGTTACATATGATTAGCTATGATTCTTATAGGTCAGGCTAATCATATATAACAGCTATGAGGCATGTAATGGTCAGGCCGCACCCGACGTGAGATGTGGGGTGAGCTATGATGCATGTAGAGTTGGATATGATCACATAATCTACTAATATTTCCCCATCTCCAGCTAGCATGATGGATTCCAATCACGACTCCTTATGACGGGTATCTAGGGTGCTAACCCGTGTATCCACAGTGTGAGAGTCAAGTATAGTATACAATTAAATTTATAGAATTAATCAACAAAACAAAAACTGTCAGAGAATGTACTCGCATGTTGTTCCGAGGAATGTGCGAGGATCGATGTCCAAGATAAAATCACAGTGACCTAATTGTGGAATATAAATGTCAAATACTGAATTAAAGGAAATAACATGTTTAACTAATTAAATGCGAGGTCTCTAGGTCAATTCTGATGTTTACTGGTCAAAACTAGGTTAATTAGTTAATAATGTGCCAACTTGACACTCCTAGTACCCACCTACTACTACTACTACCTTACTATTATGCACTAATCATACCTTGGTGTCACTAGGCCCATGATACTAGGTATCTCAAGCTCAAAAGATGTGTAAATACTGACTCTTGTAGGTACTAGATAGACATAACTTATAAACCTAGTTATTTAGTCCTAACCTTAATATCTATATTATACTAGATACTACCAATACATATAACTTATATATGTATATATATATATATATCACATAAACCAGTACTTCTAACAATATACAACTAGCTATTTTAGTAAATAACTAGACCAACAAACCCAAATGCCTGAGACCCTACTCTACTACACTGCCTCTTGTCTACCCCCATACCCTGTTGCACTGCCCTGCACTGTATTACTGATAACAAAATACACTAGTCTAGAACTGACACTCACTACACAAATTCATAGAATGATAACTAATATAGTGAACCATTCATAGTTTACACAGTCAGAAGTTGTTCAAACTTCAACTACATTTGAGACAAGCCTATGGCTACTGGCAGGAACAACAGGTAGTATGACTTGTTCACTGATACACTCAGTTACTCACACATGCATTCACACAAGAACACACACAGGTATTCATACTGGCAATACTCACTCAGGTACACTGATACCCAACTACTCTACAAATCCCTTGGTACCTTAACCCATTATGTCAGTAATTTGCCCACTGCTCCCCACTCTATCTGCTCACAGATACATTAACCCTACAATCCTACTGTTACTAAGCCCAGAGATCCTAATGCTACTAAACATACTAACACAGAACTCACACACAGGCACACACACAGATCTATATACTGGTACTCACACACAGGTACACACATACTGAATAATTCCCCAGACACCACATACTGTGATACATTCTGCACACAAAACTTTCACTGAATCACTTGATACACAAGAACTCGACACTGATACAATATTACTCACTCACTGAGACACACTGATTCTGAGACCTACATACCTACACATCACAGATACACACACACACATGCCTCTATCTAAATTTTATACACAACACACACAAAACTGCTTACTGATACATAAACATAAATCCTACACTAGCACACCCATAAGTTAGTGACACATCACAGCACATGCCCCCAACTAAACTGAATTGCTAAAGGTGATACACAACACTGCACTTAACATTCTCACTGAATACATATGCACAAACCTATCTACTGCCCACCATAGCACACATAATCTCTCACAAGGATACACACAGAACTCGAGCTCACTGGGACCTTAATTCTCCAGTTCACAAAATCCCTGATGCCAAAACTCAAGAGAAACCCAACAACCCTATGAATACCTTAACTCACCACTGGCACTGAACACATAATCCTAACTCACTGTCAATGCCCGACTGTGCACACAGAATACTCCACCGTTTCTGATACAATAAGACACTGCTACACCCAAACACATAACATAACCCGACTGTGCACAGAACTCTCCCTAATGCATTCGACTGTACAGATTTGATCAAAACAAACAACACATCTACAACGTATGCTTATATATATATATACATAAAAAACAATACAAAATTTGAATACATAGATAGGTGAACCCCTAAGGGGCATTCCATCGAACACAAAAATTGCAGAAAACGAATTTACCTAAGAACACATGAATCCTCAAATCAAAACCATAAGAATCGAGATCAAACCTACATGTAGGAGATAAAATCAGTCTACATACAAACCCTTATGATTTAGGGTCCACGAGAATGGGGGAAATCCAACGTATGAACACCAAAACACTAGTTTCTCCTAAGTCTTCATGGAGAGACTCCAAAAACGAAATCTAAACAATTAGGTGGGCTCCTAATGGCCAAACACAAATGAAAAACAGAATTAAAATAGATTAAAATTCGGATTCTCACCTATTGGGAGATGGTTTCCCAATGAAGGTTCTCTTTCTCCAAGTCTTCTTGGTCTAAGCTCCTTGTTTCCCTTTAATGGAGGAGGAAAATGAATTTCTAGGATTTTAATTCCTGAAATTTGGGGAGGGAATGGTTTTTCTCTAATGGAGGCTAGGTTTAGGTTTTCTTCATGAAGGAAAAGGGTTGAGGGAGGCTTCCCTTCATTATATAGGGCTAGGGTTAGGGTTTCAAATGCAAGGGATTAGCTAACCCTTCATGTTTAGTCATGAAGAGATTAATTAATTAGGGTTTTCCATTTCTAGGGTTTTAGCTCTAAAACTAAAATGGAAATTTAGGGTTTCACTAAAACTATAATACCAACTAGGGTTTTATCACTAGGGTTGAACCTATTAGGATTTTAGGGTTTAAACTAAAACTATCATTTAGAACACCTCATAATTATTTAATAAAACTTATCATATTTAATTATTTACATAATTAAATTAAATAAGGGAAATTATACTAATGCCCTAAACTGGAAATGTGGTAGTGACAACAAGTTTTTAGGATTTATTATAATATCAAAAGGTATTCAAAACATTGACCCCTCGCAACCCCCTTCGCCACAGCTCCGGAGCTCCGAAGCCGACCACGGGAACACCCTCCTCCTCCTCCACCGAGCACCTCCTCCTCTCCTGGATCCTACTCCTCCACCGAGCTCCACCTCCTCCTTTTCGGGATAGCTCCTCCTCCGCTACCAAGTCCTCCTCCTCCTCCTCTCTGTGGTCCTCTTTTTACCTCCACTGAGGTCCTCCTCCTCCTCTCCGGACACGCCCTCCTTGTCAAACCCCTCCTCTCCGTCCACCCCTCCTTAGGTAAATCCTAACCCTAACTCGGACGCACACACAGGAAGACACTAACCCTAACCCCAAATCATACACACATATACACGTGCAGACACACTAACACACGCGAACACACACACACGTGGACACACACGGACACACACACACGCGGACATACACACACATGCAGACACACTAACACATATGGACATTAACTCTAATATGGACACCAACACACACACACAAGCGGAGACACACACACATACACGCGCGGACACACACACACACGCGGACACATGCAGACACACACACACTAACACACGCGGACACTAACCCTAATACAGACACGAACACAATAACATACGCGAACAAACACACAAGCAGATACACGCGGACACACACACACGTGGACACAATAACACACGCAAACACTAACCTGAATACGGATACGGATACGCAGACACGTACACACTGAGATGGTGTTGTGTATAGAATTAGATTGGGAGTTGTGTATGGAACTCACAAACAAACACACACACACACACTAACCCTATATATCAGTGAGTGTGTTGTGTGTGTAATTGGATTGGGGGTTAGGATTAAGTATATTATTTGTGGTTGTGACTTGAGGTTGCATATATGTGCATTGGTGTAAGTGTTCTTCTAGTATATAAAGTTATGTGTTGAGAGAGTTATTTACTAGTATTGAGTATCAAGTGTTGGTGTCTAAGTATAGATGTTAGCAATAGGTGAAAGATGTATCTTAGTATAGATATCATGGGTATGGTTGAGGATTGTAGGCAATGTGATAGGGTAGGTTGCTAACATAGGATATTTGGGTACTTGGTGTTGAGGTATCTTGATAGCTTGTAGCATATGTGTAAACTAATTAGATAGTGATATCTTAGTATCTATAGTCAAGTGTTAAGGTTTTAGGTCGATATGGATATTTGTATAAAGTATTATTTTGATATTTTAGTATATAGCTAGTTAATGGGTATTAGGCTAAGATATTGTAAGATATTTATTATATATAATCAATGTTAAGTATATGATACATAATATCGTCTTCATTAAATAGTATAACTTAGAAACCTAGTATAGCAAATGTATTGACCTATAATGACTTGATAAACCTAGTATTGACTAGTTTAACTATATAGGCCAATCTAGTTATCAACTTCCAACCCAAAGTACCGGAAGCCGTGAGACGTCCATTTACTAAAGTTTAAAATCTTTTGCTCTACTTTTCGATCTAGTACCGGAAGCCATGAGACATAAGTCTTCTCTTCTCTTTCATATTTCAGTCTCATGGCTTTCGACACCAGAGCGAAAGGTAGAGCCAAAGGTCTCATGGCTTCTAGGTTTATTTACTTATTTCTTATTATGTTTCTAGCAAGATCAAAATACAAGTGAGTATATTGAGTATGTGAGTATCCACGTGTTCCTTGTCCACATGTCTAGTAGATTTGGAAATCAATATTAAACTTATCTATTTACTTATTTTACGGATACTCTTGAGTAACGATATGGATACTCATGCATCACAACTCGAATATTAACGATATGACCTAAATACTCACTTTGATGAACATTTGGATAATATACTTAAATGATGTCTATTCATCTTTGTAGAAGTATCTAAAAATGGATCTGAATTACTACCTGCATTATCGTTCATGAATTTACAACTGTCATCCTGATGACATGTGCGGTGTGCAGGATGAATACATAGAGGGAGTAGAGCAGTTCATGTAGTTCGCCAAGGCACTCCCTGAGTACATGGACGGCCCAAAAATTAAGTGTCCGTGTGTAAAATATTATAAATTAAAATATCATCCAGAAATAGAAGTGAGATATCATTTATACTCGAGTGGTTTCACTCCGCATTACTATAAGTGGACCCCACACGGAGAGCTTGTGCCTTTAGCATCGGAGCATGAGCCTTATGTGAAGATATATATGAATGTCCACGAGTATGCTGATTTCGACGACGGGTACGTGAACCTGTTTTCGATACTGCGGGGTCTACTTTCGATCCGGATAATCATAAAGCAGCTGAAGAGGCATCGAATGTCAATGCTGCAAAGTTTATTGAGTTATTGGAGAATGCAAGGACTCCATTGTATCCTAGTTTTGAGGATTATTCACCGTTATAGGTAGTCACCAGGCTGTTGAGCATAAAGTTTGATTTTAACATGTCATAAGAATGCTACAACCGACTGATTGAGTTGATTATAAAGATCTTGTCGGAGGGTGCCAAGTTACCTAACAACTTCTACCGATCTAAGAGAATGGTTAGATCACTATGGATGGGACATGAGAAAATTGATTCATGTCACAATGGGTGCATGTTGTACTATAAAGAAGACAAAGATGAAGCAGTGTGCAGATTCTGTGGTGCTGATCGCTACAAGTTAATTGGTACTGGAAAGATTCTCGGTGCAAGGAAGTCGTCTGATTCGATACACTACATCCCTTTGATGCCGCAGTTACAGAGGTTATTTATGGTAAAGGAGAATGCCAAAAATATTAGTTGGCATACGCGGAAACAGATCTAATGAGTATTAGATCTTCCATCCGATGGAGAAGCATGGAAGCACTTTGATCGAGAGTATTCCAATTTTTCTTTGAATCCGCATAATGTCAGATTTGGGCTCTCCTCCGACGATTTTACACCATTTGGACTTTCGGGATCCTACTATTCGTGTTGGACTGTGATTGTCACCCCGTACAACTTATCACTTTGGATGTGCATGAAGACTCCGTATATGTTTTTAACTGTTATTATTCTGGGTTCGAACAATCTCAAGAGAAACATTGATGTGAACTTACATCCAATGATAGATGAGTTGAATCAGCTATGGAAAGTAGGCACCAACACGTATGATATTTCTAGAAAGAAAAATTTTCAGATGAGGGCAACACTTATGTGGACCATCAACAACTTTCCAGCCTATGGAATATTATCGGGATGGAGCACTCATGGTCATCTCTTATATCCGTATTGCATGGACCATACTAAGGCTTTCCGTTTAAAATACGAAGGAAAATCGTGCTTCTTTGATTGTCATCGATAGTTCCTGCCGAATGATTATATGTTCAGGAGGAACATGAATGCATTCCGTACAGGTGTTATGGTGAAGGCCGATCTACTGCCAAGGTGGTCCAGAGACACAATATGGGAGGAGGTCAGAGATTTTTCAAGTGTTATCGAAGATCCTACAAGGGGTAAAAGTGTGATGGATTTGGTCGAACTCATAACTGGAAGAAATTGAGCATATTCTCGGACCTGTCTTATTGGAGCACCAATATGATCAGACATAACCTTGATGTCATACTAATCAAAAAAAATATTTGACAACATAATTAATACTATGATGGACTTAAAGAGAAAGACGAAAGACAATCCTAAGGCCAGGTTGGACTTAGAAGAAATATGCAGACGACCTGTGTTGCATTTGATAGAGGAAGGAAATGGGAGGGCGATGCAACCTAAGTCAATTTTCTAATTGGACAAGGAGGACAAAGGAAGACTTTGTAGGTGGATCCAGGGCCTAAAATTTTTAGACGGGAACGTATCGAATCTAAGAAGATGCATCGACCCGAAGGAGAACAAACTGACGTGTATGTAGAGCCACGATTGTCACGTATCTATGGAGAGGTTAATTCTAGTTGCATTAAGTAATTCTTACCGCAGGTAGTTTGGGATCCATTGACAGATCTTAGCATATTCTTCAGAGATCTTTGTTATACTAAGTTGCTCGTCGCTCATCTAGAAAAGCAGCAAAAGGACAATGCGATAAAACTTTACAAGCTTGAGAGAGTGTTTTCTCCTGGATTCTATGACTCCATGGAGCATTTGTCGATTTATTTTTCCTATGAGACACATGTTGGTGGACCTATTGATTATCGATGGATGTACCCGATTGAGCGACATTTGAACCACCTCAAGAGGAAGGTAAAAAATAAGGCACGGGTGGAGGGTTCTATTTGTGAAGCCTATGTTCTCGAGGAGAGTACAAATTTTTGTTCAATGTATTTCAAGACTCATGTTGCTACTAATAAAACAAGAGCTCCCAGAAATGACGATGGGTATCAGGAATCTAATGAGGAAATAATGAAAGTATTCAATGCTTTCGAAAAGCCCTCAGGTAAAATAAAGAAGAGATATCTGAATGACGACGAGCTTAGGGCCACTCAGTTGTATGTATTACTCAAGAATGAGGTAGAGAAACTAGAGGGGTAAGTAATTAATATATCGACGTTTACGATATCTTAATACAACTATTACACTAATTCTCCTATGCTTCATTGTGTTTCAGCACATATAATAATGCTGTAAGGTCGAGTACACCATTCATAACAGATGATGAAGTAGAATAGGAAATGATACTTTATTTTCCTTCATATTTGACAGCATATGTAAGGATCTTGATAATTACTTTTTGTGTATTTATACTTGCAGAATAATTAATGTTAAACTTAATATCGCTTATTTGATATTTAGTTCGATCGTCTAGAGGCAATACTTAAGAATAAATCTATTAGAACTCTAGCGAAGGGACCAATTTATGCCGTCAAGATCTGGCCAACTTACTGTATGAATGGGTTTAGGTTCAAGTCAAAAAATGCCCCAATAAAAGATAGCTTCCTGGATATCGATTATACAAAAAATAGTTGTTTGTGTATCAAATCTTCGAACTACAAAGACATCGATCTAGGCACTGATTTCTTTGGCGTCTTACGAAAGATGGTGGAGTTAACATATAATTATGCCATAGAGCCTGCTAAGATCGTGTTATTCAATTATGAGTGGTTCGATCCCATCCAAGATTAAGGTGAGAAAATTTACAAGCATGATCTTGTGGATATAAACTACCGGCGTCGATATCAAGGATATGAACAATTTATTCTATCAAGTTAGGCTCAACTAGTGTACTTCATAACTTATCCTAAACGAGGAACCATGTAAACCCCCTCAAAATTTTATTTTTGGTAGACTAGATATGGTTAGAAATTTTGGGTTTAGTTGCGGCCTTGTTAAGGTTTAAAATTTTGGGTTGCGTA
Source organism: Iris macrosiphon (assembly GCA_036927795.1). Classification (NCBI taxonomy): domain Eukaryota; kingdom Viridiplantae; phylum Streptophyta; class Magnoliopsida; order Asparagales; family Iridaceae; genus Iris; species Iris macrosiphon. The sequence goes on from JAYESA010000018.1 coordinate 90,719,627, forward strand.
GATTGATTCTTTAATTTATACCCTTGGTGCACCTTACCGTTGCTACAATAATTGGAGCCCAATGATAGCCTTTAGTTTCCAACAAATCTTGACATCCTTGACTTGATAAGCCATCCTAGGCGCTGGATATTTCTATCACTCACAAACACACTTTCTTGTGCTCTAATTTAATTGCACAACTTTCCAGTCACGAAATCAATTCTTTAATCCTATGTCGCGTACCTATATCGTTGCCATCGATTTGGGGACACAAACTCAACCCGTTTCGCCGAACCAATTAAAGGGCCCAAGACTGACACAAAGCCTATACCGTTCATGACCTTTGTGTCACTCCTAATTGAGATCCCATGTGCCCCCATTTAATTTAAGAGCATATGATACTTTATTTAATTAAATTGGGGATACCAACTTAATCTAATCCCAACCTAACCCCAACTTAACCCAACACCCATTCATGAGGCCCATACAAAATACACAACACCCCCTCACCCAATAAAATACCAAACACCATTTTCCACACCAAATTCTCATATTTTTTCGTTCATGTGCAAACACCCAAATGTTAAGGGGCTTAATGGCAAAAATGGTGCTAGGTGTCACCATCCTATTGGTGTAAACAAATGAAGACCCCCCCAACCTCACATATTTGGTCACTCTCTCCCATGCTATGTATAACTCCCTCATGATTAATCATGACCCTTGATTTAATTTCCTACTCCATCACAACCACACACTCCCCTATTTTAACATAAACACATCCCATTGTGGCTGACCCTAATCCCAAGACAACCTAGGAATCCCCCCTATCTCTCTCTCTCTCTTCTCCCTCTACTACCAGTAGAATCCTCCTTCCCTCTCCTTCTTCTTTTTCTTTTTCTTCTTCTTCTTCTTCTTCTTCTTCTTCTTCTCCTTCACTTCTTCTTCTGACCGAGCTCCGGCCACCTCCGAACTTCCGGCCACCTCGACTTCATTGCCATTCCCAACTCCGCCGCTGTCAACTCCACCCGCCATCATCACCAGCACCTCCCTTACTACCTCCGGCCACCCGCAACATCTCCACCACCTCCTACACCTTCGCCACCACCACATACGACAACTCGTCATCATCAACAGTACCTCCTTCACTGCCTCCGGCCACCCGTAAGATCTCTATCACCTTCTACACTTTCGCCACCACCACGAACGACCAACCGCTATCATCACCAGCACGTCCCTCACTGCCTCCGGCCACCAGCAACATCTCCACCATCTCCTACATCTTCACCACCACCATGAATGGCCACCACAGACTCCACTGCCATTCCCTCCGTCGTTGCTGCCCTTTTCTTTACCACCCGCCACTGCCTTCACCACGAACGACCATAACCACCTTTAGCACCCGCCGCCACTGCCAACATCTCCACCACCACGAACTGCTTCCACTGTCGCTGCCATCTCCACCACATTGAACAAGTGGCATCAACACCACCTTCACTGCCTCCACCACCATGAGCCACCTCCAGCTCAAGCCTCGCCGGAGCCATCACCTCCATCCCCTCGAGCACCACCAAGGACCATCACCTCCTCCGCCACGGCCACCTTCAACCACTATCACCACGAGCAACATCTTCTCCCCGTGGCCGCGATGAACCGCGACTCGAATCCGAGTTCAGAAATCCGAGTTCAATCGCCCCGATCCATGAAGTGATATCTCTCTCCTCGTGCAACCGATCCTTGAACAGATTCTTCAGGTATGAACCCTATTTAACCCATTTGTAGTGTGTTCAATTAGAATATTCTAGCTTGTATTCTATTGTTAGTAATTAGAGTTCTAATTTTTGAGAAAAAAATATTTTATAAAACAATGATTCTTTCCGATACGGAGTTGGTCCCGTCAATCCGGGCAACCCCGTCGTGTACCGATTGCCCCGAAAGACGCGTATCATCAACATGGACGTGTGAACTTTCGTGGAACTTAATTTGTATGTGTGTGCATACCGAAATCAATGCGTATTCGTGAAAAAGTACCGTATCGGCCTGTTCTGACACTCATTCTAATTTCGTGTGTGCCTGTCATTTCGTAAAGAAATATGTGCCATCGGCTTCGCAGTGTTACGCTGGTCCTGTGACCCAAGTTTGGTTTGATTATGAGAACGTTGATGAAGCATTATTTTGTGGGCCCCACGGTTTCATATGACGGACGATTTCGTGATCGGTTCATCGGAATCCAGTTTTGGATGTTCTGTTGGGTTCGTATCGTCGTTCTGGACTCGTAGACACTAAGTTTGACAAATTTGGAGAAATTTGTCTCTGGCACATTTTTTGGTGCAAGACGGGCAGGCCCACTAATGGACCATGCATTAACCAAAAACTATATTTTTGTTCCTGTGTCCAAATTGGACGTATGTATAAGCTTTTTTGAGTATCTTACTCATTTTGAAACCGTTGGTAATATTTGTGACAGCATCCGAAGATATCTACTCCAGTTTCCATCTTCGGTTGCTACTTCCTTGGCGAGTTTGGGTTCGAATCTTTGCCTGGCTTCCAAGCAAGTCTACCTTTCCATCCTGTAACACATTTTTTAGATTACTATTTATTTTATCCATGCATTGTGCACGCTTTGGATCAAAATCATTACTTAGCGTCCGGGTTATAATCTGGTGTAGACGTTCGCTGGTAACCTCTAGTATCGATTGATAGATTTTTGCGATACCTTGATGTACCTACTTGGTTATATCGGAACCTTAGGACACATTCAGATACCGTCATCATGCCAGACTTCCTATATCCTGATAGTGTCAGCACGACAAAAATCTATGATGACTTTAGGGTCATGATTATTGATAGTTATTTCAGTTTGACGAGACTTTTAGCTAGAGGTTCAGGTTCAGCGACCACTCGTTGACCGTATTGGAAGAGAAAGACAGTTACTAGACGTTTGGACTACTTTGCATCCGCTATATATATATATATATATATATATATATATATATATATATATATATATATATATATATGTTCCTATTTATGTGGTGATCCTCTATCTGTAGTCGTAGTATCACACGTGTGACTCTGTGCTCGGAGCTACTGTATGCCCCGCGTGTCTCTGTGCCTCGGAGCTACGGTTTTATATTTGAAAATCCCACGTGTCGAACATTATCTTCAAAAGTCGCGTCTCACTTAAGTGATTATGCTAGATTACACCGACGTAGCACATGTTTCTTTTTGTTATACTATGGCACACTATTTTTGTACCTTGTTACGTCCCTCTAAGGACCTGGTTCCCTGTCAGATTATAGGGTCGATTGCTGACGGGAGGCTAGAGCTACTGATGAGTATTATACCGGCATGCAGGTATTGTTACTCATTATTTATATTTATTTCTTCATTGTTCAGCTATTATGATCTTTGCTTATTTTTTGATAGTATAGCCCAGTATTTGTAGACTTATATTATTTTCCTTCGAGTCTATTCGGACGAGTATAGTGTGGGGTGCACACCATGATACATGTTGTCCTTTCTTTATTACATATCCTTGTGGTTTGAGATATAGACATATAGACCGTGTTATCTAGATAGTAACCCTTATTTATAGCTTATACATATTCAGAGTCGGACTGGAGTCCCCTAGTACGTAGCTGGCCATTGCCACGTGGCCTAGTCCCTTGTATTTTGGGACTGGAGCGTGACATAGTTTTTGTGGTGGCCCATGCAGGTCTCAGAGCATATCGTTTCGATTATATTACTGTACCGAATGAGCCTGCAATTTAGGATTTATATTGAATCAGATCTTAATCCATAATCGATTTTAAAACTCCCTTTGTATTTGATTATCGCCCTTAGACTTCCCAATTGTATTCATTCCTTTTTCATCAATATTGTTATCATTATTTCTCATCTCCTTTTATTTTGGAAAGATGAATGCTTATTCTTGATGGTTCCCTCCAGAAGTAGATCGTAGTCCAAACGACACAAGGCATGATTAATGAAATATTTTTTGAGAAGATTGTTACCCTTAGTAGGATAGGTTGATAGGTTCCTTTTTAGATTCTAGAACTAGTATAGAATATTAGCAAGAGAACTAGTCCTAGTAGTATGTTCCTAGAACTGATAAAACCCTACTTAGCTAGAAATATTGTTGATAGTAACCCTCTAGAATGATTGATGAAAATACATAGCTAGATGCTAGGAAGTAATTGTAGCCCATGTGGTGATACCAGGAACGATATTATGAACTAGAGAAGATATAATTTTAGGCTTTCACATGGAAGTTGATTAACAGGTACCAACAAATTTTGTCACGCCCCAGTCCCAAAAATACGTAGGACTAGGACACGTAAGCATGCCAGCCGCATGGATATGGCAACTCCAATATATGGAAACCAAATCCACACGTACGCTGTAATATGAATATCAAATCCACAAGTGGTATAAACATATGTCACAAGTCATAGGGTATAATCTAAATCTCATCCACCAAATCATATAGAAATAAATAAACAGTATCTACGAAACTAGATCTCAATAAGAAGTATCTAAGAATGATAGTTGGATGGAAACAAATCTACTACCAACTCAAACGGGAAAATTAAATACAATATAAGTACAACTCACTCAAACAATATAAGTACCAGCTATCAATCATGGCTCAAAGAGAGAACATCCATGAAGCATCTATAACCATCCAAATATGTGCTCCTGCAAATACTCAAGAAACAGGTACACCTGGAAGCGGACCAGGTCCTCAGAGGGACATAACAAGATACTTAAACACATGCCAATAAAGTACTGAAAATAAACATCGATTGGGGTCGCCTAACCGTCTACGTGTATGCAGTTTGAGAACAACTTTCTAACAAGTGAGCTATCTGGCTGAGAACTGGGATTGGCATGACTCTCTCGGAGAACCAGGGGCCTCAAAGGCATGTCGTCTTTTGAACGGCAGAGGCCCGCCAAGTAGTATAGGGGTCATCACCGCCCGTATCTCCAGCGGAGCTTCAGGGTTATAGAAGGAAAAGTCTAAAGGAGCTCAAATGTGATACTTGTTGTTCTCCCCACCCCATACTCTAAGCATGTCACATCCATGACACGATTTGGTCCATAGCCTATCCTTAGTACCCTAGCCCAATCCTGCAACCAAACAAGGACAAGGATGGGACCACCGTACTACAATAGGCTATGTCCATAGACCTCTAATAACTGCTAAGTCTTCTAGCATGCAAAGTTTCTAACAACAGTTATTCCTAACGCACGGCCCACACGTACAGGAGGCCAACCTGCACGCAAGTCCGTGATCTACATCAGACTCATAGCTCGTGTAACAACTGTGTCACGGCCAATGAACCTAATAATGTTACATGATAATGGGGTAGTCTCATAAACAGGGTCAATGCAAATACATAAATAAAAATATATCGCGACAATACCGTCGTGCACATTTATATACCGTTAAAATATATGAACTAAAGACAGTAAATAAAGATGCATGCAACATATGGAATATAAATAACAGTACAATGGCAATGTATACTTGCCTGGCCAGAGAGCTGCGATGTACCAATAACCTGCTCCAAAAGTCACGCAGAATAAATCCAACATCCTCGGGTTTGTCCAATCCGAGCTGAGACTGCAGGTACCAAAAGCATAACCAAGTCTAGGCACAAAATACAATAGATACAGTCCTCAAGTAATCAAATATTCAGGGCTTGCATGAATTCCTGCTCTTTGATAAAATATTGATACATCCCAGATGAGGCCTCTTGTATCCATTGCACACCATCAAGTGGATTTATAATACTTGGAAACTCTTTCCCAAAGGATAATTTGTTTATATGATGACTTATATTATATTCTCTCTGAAAGGATACGTCATAAATATGAAAGTTAGCATGATGGAAGCTCTTCCCTGGGGCAAAATGTATACTGCTAGCTACCTTATTTACTTCTAAGAAGCCATGGATGTTGCATCCTTCACCTTCTTCATCTTTGATATTTTGGAGGAACCCTTCTCTCTTGCACTGGTCAACCAAATCTGGATTTGTTATGGCCCATCCTTTCTTTGTATAGGCTTCACGAACTTCTTCGCACGAGTTACAACAGTCATGATCTAACATTTCTGCACCATAACAAGAACCACAATATGTCTCATTGTGATCAAGTCTACCCCCATGCCTCTGTAAAGGCCTTTCAATCTTGGTAACACCGATACCACCCTGACTCGAATCAACCATATTTCCAAGCATATCCAATCTTTTCTTTACTATGTCATGCCTCACTGATATCCATGGCATCGACACTCAGGAGTGAGCAAGCTATGTTTGGAAAGGTAAAATCAAAATTGATGCGTAAAGTTTCTCCTCTTGCCGTATCTACTGTCAACTTAGTTTCTGTTGCCGAATATATATATAATCCATGTCCAGTCGTACTTCCTGTGTCGCGTCCTACTGGACACACCAAAATTAATGTCTTACGATCTTGACATCTTGTCCACGTTGCGTGTCTGTGCCGCATCATGCTGGACGCATATTGGACATGACACAAGACTCCAAAATACGCTAGAACACCCAAAACAAATGCCGTGTCAGCATCAAGCTGTGCCTTGTCGGCCTGCGATATGGACACGACTAAAGGATACTCCAAAGTGCAATTAGTGCCAAAACTAAAACTAATCTCGTGTCCATGTCACATCGACTAGGACTCATATCTGCCAAAAGACACAGGCATTCTATTCCGTGTCCGACCCCATGTCCGTGTTGGGCACGTAGTGGACACGTCGGGGAGACTCCAAAACATAGAAGAATGCGCCATAATCGACGCTGTGTCGTGGTCGTGTCCGTGCCGACACAGAACAGAAATTCCAAACCAGATCGAGTCCAAGTGAAGAGAAGGGGGGCATTATTGATCTCGGAGAAGAAGAGGAAGAGGATGGCGACGGCGGTGGCTCAGCCACTCCGGGATCGAGCTGACCGGAGCTCCGGCTGAGCGCTGCGGATGGTGATAGGAATCCGGCGAGGGGCAGTAGGGGAGAAGGAAGAAAAAGAGGGCAAGGAGGTCGTCGTTCAGGTCAGGTTCGGCGGCTGGGGCAGCTCCGGCCGGCTGGGCATGGAGGGGGTCGGCACAGGGATGATGAGCATATTGTCGGCTGAGTATTGGAGAAAGAGAAGGAAATAAAGAAAAGGAAAAGAAAATTTATTTATATATGTGGTGGGTGTTTGACCTAAAGGCTAGGTTTGACTTGGTCAACATTCCTTGGGCCTGGCCTTGGTCTACAATCCTTGGAGTGGGTCTTGGCCTCACATGAGGATGTTGGGGCTTTAAATTACATGGTTTAAAATGCGAGGATGGGTTTAAAATAAATGGGGCGATGTGCGCATTGTACATGCTAAAAATTACGAAAAAAATCTACGTGAAGGGAAAAATAGATTTCTTTATGAATTGTCCAATGGTGGAGATACCTAAATGCATTTTTGCATAAAAGTCCCCCAACAATTGAAAAATTCCACAAAGGCAAAAATTGAATTTAATTAATTAATTCGAAATGCGCACGATGTTCTAGAATTAATTAGAAGCACAGAAAAATAAAAATAGGCGGAACAAAGGGTCTGGGACGTAGAGGATACAGAGTAGATTATTAATAAAATTCAGGTCGTACAAAACGGTCAAGATTAGGTTCACGATTTCGATTGGGACGCACAAGGGTCAAAATTCAGATTTATTTATAATTAATAAATAACGTCCGCGATGTTTATTGTGCGACTAGAATATAGCATCAGCGAGCAATATTATGAGTTGCAAAAGGGTCAGAATAGTAGGCAAACATGTCTAGGATGAGATCGTAAAGTTTTAGATAGGCACTGGCTAGTGAGGTACTCCAATTATCGAAGCACGGTAAGGTGCACTACACGTTATTTAATTATTGCATAATTAAATAAAAGTCGTGTTCTAATTCTAATTAGGTTCAAACTAACCCTAATTTCACTATCTAAGCCAGGTAGCCCTAATTTTAGGTGAGGGGGTTTACAATCTACCCAACTTAAAATAATTTCGTCCTCAAAATTAAACTAGGGTAGGGTTTCTCTATCTAACCTCACTTGATTACAGTCTAAAGAATTTTCCTTAAGTTAACATGGTAGTATCTACACAACTTAGAATTTACCCCTCTATCATCTAAGGCTATACACCTAAGAAGGCTATGTCCCAATTTATTTAATCATGTTATTGAATCCTCAAAGTCCTTAACACCAAACATATCCTCTATGATATGCCCTTAATCATTTATAAAAGATAGACACCAAACGATGTGATTGGCCTATGGGGAATATCTAGTACTATCTATATATCAAACTTATACCAAGCAAGATGTTTCGTCTTTTCGAAATAAGGAAATACGTAGATCAATAAATAAGAGTTCAAGGGAGAAGTAATAGAATGCAAGTATAGGGATCAAGGCATTTCAAGAAATCCAAATGGGGATTGCCAAGGCAGTTGTGGACTGAAATCCTATTTGGTAAATCCGTATTCGCATGCTCGTATTAGTACAGTTATGTAGCTGATACGATACGTTTAGACATGTCTAGGGCAAGTATATTCGTCTACTAATCACTATATATCTCAATCCACGAAAAATAGTATTGCGGAAGGCGAACCAAGCGCACTATGGTTAGCTAGGCCTTAATACACGGATCCTGAAATGTATTAGTGTGCGCGCCCACTAATACATATGTAGTGAACAAGCTTGATAAAGAATAAGCTTGCAAAAACTAGGCTATAATAGCAGTATAAGTCAAATAGTACAACAAATATAAATACGCTGGATTATGATGAAAGAAGGTGCAAATTAATTCAAGTTCACAGAACAAAAACATCATAAGCAACAATAATAAAAAGACTCTACAATTTCTACAGTTATCATACAACCTTATTGTCTAAGTCGCTAGTCGACCAAATAGGGCATGGACCTCTAAATTTTATCGTCCGAATAAACACTGTCGTCCTTGCTAGCATAGAATTAATGTCATTCAGTTACACTTCAATAATGGGTCAAAAGGCTATGAGATACTAGGTTGTGAGGCATACTACCCAACTTAAAATAATTAAACTAATACTGTGACAGTCTTATGATGGTCCTACAAAATAATCTTGCACATGTAAATAGAGCAGAAACTCTTATTAGGGTATATGAGGAAAGATTTTGGTACTTATTAGGATCTCCTATTGTATTATGTAGGTAAGGGTCACCTTAAGTCTTAATCATAGTGCTCATAGAACATATGTCAATAGCGAGGATAGGAGAGTTACTAGCCGTTAAGGGAAAAGGGATTTAACTCGTATCGAGCTATGGGTACAGATTTCATGATTTTAAAGCTAAGGGGTAATCATTAGGTCACAACCTAAGGGAACTACGCAAACTATCAAATCCTAACTATCATGCACAAAATTCAAAGTTCAAATCACCAAGCTATACCCTAGCAACTACATGTCCTAACATAGAATAAGATTACTTGGCCTTCAATCACACGAGTTATGTGGCACGAGTAAAATGATGAAGAAAGAAGAATCATAATTTGGTCGTCACATAATTAGCGAACGCTAAGGTTGCAGGGGGGACAAGATATGAAATCAAAAATAGAGGGCTCTAGATAGCATCATGGTTCTCTAAGGGGGTGGCATGCTAGTTGCCATGTTCGGGGCATGATCAAGGGAGAGGGTTGATTACATTCCTTTAGGCTTCCTAGGGTGCTGTCTACTAATAACAAGGCAATGATCTAAGTTTTATAGTTCTAATATTATCTAACTATGAAGGTTAGGTTCAGTCCTAATTTTTAAATTTTTGGTTTTCTATTGGTTCCTCAATACTAGGGTCAAACATCATGGTAAGACTTCTAACTATCTCTAGTAGTGTCTATACTACTCTCAAGTCTTCTTAATACTTCACAGGGTAATGGTATACCAATCTAAAGATAAGGAATTCTAGGGTTCACTAGATATTCTAAACTTAGTGGTGTGTCTATATTCTCGTTATATTCTTAATAGGTGTGTTACTCTATTTATCATCCTAATAATAGGGGTTCCTATATTCTAGCAGAAGGCTATACTCTAAGGGCTATTAGGGAAGTACAGGAATCAAGCAGGATACAATTGTTCAAATAGAACAGATAGGAAGAAGATGAATCATAGTCAATTGTGGATGAGATCCTCTACTCTAGTCCTAGGTGCAGGCTTGTTCGGTACAATTATGTAACCGAGACAATATGCTCTTGACCTGCATGGGCCACCATAAAAATATGTCACGTCCCAGTCCCAAAAATATGTAGGACTAGGACACGTAAGCATGCCAACCGCATGGATATGGCAACTCCAATATATGGAAACCAAATCCACACGTACGCTGTAATATGAATATCAAATCCACAAGTGGTATAAACATATGTCACAAGTCACAGGGTATAATCTAAATCTCATCCACCAAATCATATAGAAATAAATAAACAGTATCTATGAAACTAGATCTCAATAAGAAGTATCTAAGAATGATAGTTGGATGGAAACAAATCCACTACCAACTCAAATAGAAAAAGTAAATACAATATAAGTACAACTCACTCAAAAAATATAAGTACCAGCTATCAATCACGGCTCGAAGAGAGAACATCCACGAAGCATCTATAACCATCCAAATCTGCGCTCCTGCAAATACTCAAGAAACAGGTACACCTGGCAGCGGACCAGGTCCTCAGAGGGACATAACAAGATACTTAAACACATGCCAATAAAGTACTAAAAATAATCATCCGTTGGGGTCGCCTAACCGTCTACGTGTATGCAGTTTGAGAACAACTTTCTAACAAGTGAGCTATCTGGCTGAGAACTGGGATTGGCATAACTCTCTCGGAGAACCAGGGGCCTCAAAAGCATGTCGTCTTTTGAACGGCAGAGGCCCGCCAAGTAGTATAGGGGTCATCACCGCCCGTATCTCCAGCGGAGCTTCCGGGTTACAGAAGGAAAAGTGTAAAGGAGCTCAAATGTGATACTTGTTGTTCTCCCTACCCCATGCTCTAAGCATGTCACATCCAGGACACGATTTGGTCCATAGCCTATCCTTAGTACCCTAGCCCAATCCTGCAACCAAACAAGGACAAGGATGGGACCACCGTACTATAATAGGCTATGTCCATAGACCTCTAATAACTGCTAAGTCTTCTAGCATGCAAAGTTTCTAACAACAGTTATTCCTAACGCACGGCTCACACGTACAGGAGGCCAACCTGCACGCAAGTCTATGATCTATATGAGACTCACAGCTCATGTAACAACTGTGTCACGGCCAATGAACCTAATAATGTTATATGATAATGGGGTAGTCTCATAAACAGGGTCAATGCAAATACATAAATAAAAATATATTGCGACAATACCGTCGCGCACATTTATATACCGTTAAAATATATGAACTAAAGACAGTAAATAAAGATGCATGCAACATATAGAATATAAATAACAGTACAATGGCAAGGTATACTTGCCTGGCCAGAGAGCTGCAATGTACCAATAACTTGCTCCAAAAGTCACGCAGAATAAATCCAACATCCTCGGGTTTGTCCAATCCGAGCTGAGACTGTAGGTACCAAAAGCATAACCAAGTCTAGGCACGAAATACAATAGCTACAGTCCTCAAGTAATCAAATGTTCAGGGCTTGCATGAATTCCTGCTCTTTGATAAAATATTGATACATCCCAGATGAGGCCTCTCGTATCCATTGCACACCATCAAGTGGATTTACAACACCTGGAAACTCTTTCCCAAAGGATAATTTGTTTATATGATGACTTATATTATATTCTCTCTGAAAGGAAACGTCATAAATATGAAAGTTAGCATGATGGAAGCTCTTCCCTGGGGCAAAATGTATACTGCCAGCTACCTTATTTACTTCTAAGAAGCCATGGATGTTGCATCCTTCACCTTCTTCATCTTTGATATTTTGGAGGAACCCTTCTCTCTTGCACTGGTCAACCAAATCTGGATTTGTTATGGCCCATCCTTTCTTTGTATAGGCTTCACGAACTTCTTCGCACGAGTTACAACAGTCATGATCTGACATTTCTGCACCATAACAAGAACCACAATATGTCTCATTGTGATCAAGTCTACCCCCATGCCTCTGTAAAGGCCTTTCAATCTTGGTAACACCGATACCACCCTGCCTCGAATCAACCACATTTCCAAGCAGATCCAATCTTTTCTTCACTATGTCATGCCTCGCTGATATCCATGGCATCGACACTCAGGAGTGAGCAAGCTATGTTTGGAAAGGTAAAATCAAAATTGATGCTTAAAGTTTCTCCTCTTGCCGTATCTACTGTCAACTTAGTTTCTGTTGCCGAATATATATATAATCCATGTCCAGTCGTACTTCCTGTGTCGCGTCCTACTGGACATACCAAAATCAATGTCTTACGATCTTGACATCTTATCCATGTTGTGTGTCTGTACCGCATCATGCTGGACGCATATTGGACATGACACAAGACTCTAAAATATGCTAGAACACCCAAAACAAATGCCGTGTCAGCATCAAGCTGTTCCTTGTCGGCCTGCGATATGGATACGACTAAAGGACACTCCAAAGTACACTTAGTGCCAAAACTAAAACTAATCTCGTATCCATGTCACATCGACTAGGACTCATATCAGTCAAAAGACACAGGCAGTCCATTCCGCGTCCGACCTCGTGTCCGTGTTGGGCACATAGTGGACACGTCGGGGAGACTCCAAAACACAGAAGAACGTGCCAGAATCGACGACGTGTCGTGGTCTCCTCCGTGCCGACACAGAACAGAAATTCCAAACTAGATCGAGTCCGAGTGAAGAGAAGGGGGGCATTACTGATCTCGGAGAAAAAGAGGAAGAGGATGGCGACGGCGATGGCTCAGCCGCTCCGGGGTCGAGGTGACCGGAGCTCCGGCTGAGCGCTGCGGATGGTGATAGGAATCCGGCGAGGGGCAGTAGGGGAGGAGGAAGAAGAAGAGGGCAAGGAGGTCATCGTTCAGGTCAGGTCTGGCGGCTGGGGCAGCTCCGGCCGGCTGGGCATGGAGGGGGTCGGCACAGGGATGATGAGCATGTTGTCGGCTGGGTATTGGAGAAAGAGAAGGAAATAAAGAAAAGGAAAAGAAAATTTATTTATATATGTGGTGGGTGTTTGACCTAAAGGCTAGGTTTGACTTGGTCAACATTCCTTGGGCCTGGCCTTGGTCTACAATCCTTGGAGTGGGTCTTGGCCTCACATGAGGATGTTGGGGCTTTAAATTACATGGTTTAAAATGCGAGAATGGGTTTAAAATAAATGGGGCGATGTGCACATTGTACATGCTGAAAATTACGGAAAAAATCTACGTGAAGGGAAAAATAGATTTCTTTATGAATTGTCCAATGGTGGAGATACCTAAATGCATTTTTACATAAAAGTCCCCCAACAATTAAAAAATTGCATAAAGGCAAAAATTGAATTTAATTAGTTAATTCGGAACGCGCACGATGTTCTAGAATTAATTAGAAGCACAGAAAAATAAAAATAGGCGAAACAAAGGGTCTGGGACGTAGAGGATACAGAGTAGATTATTAATAAAATTTAGGTCGTACAAAACGGTCAAGATTGGGTTCACGATTTCGATTGGGACGCACAAGGGTCAAAATTCGGATTTATTTATAATTAATAAATAACGTCCGCGATGTTTATTGTGCGACTAGAATATAGCATCAGCGAGCATTATTATGAGTTGCACAAGGGTCAGAATAGTAGGCGAACATGTCTAGGATGAGATCGTGAAGTTTTAGATAGGCACTGGCTAGTGAGGTACTCTAATTATCGAAGTACGGTAAGGTGCGCTACACGTTATTTAATTATTGCATAATTAAATAAAAGCCGTGTTCTAATTCTAATTGGGTTCAAACTAACCCTAATTTTACTATCTAAGCCAGGTAGCCCTAATTTTAGGTGAGGGGGTTTACAAATTTTAGCATTTGCTTCGGTGATACCACGTCACGACTCGCACCCGGTATAGGGGCACGAGTGCGTGGATACATCAAACCTACGCCACAACATCGTCGGTAGAATGCTGTCTAGGTCTCAATAATACTAAACATAACTCACAACCTGTTAATGATATCAACTCCATAAGGAGGATAATAAAATAAACATCTCTCAATAGCTCATAATGTATACTCCATCACAATAACTATAAAAATATAAATGGCACGATAAAAGATAAGAAGTAATGACATAAGTCAAACCCAATGTCTCAAATAGAGAGATAAACCACAGTCTAGCTGCCTAACATAAATAGTCTCCACAATTCTTAAATTGAACTCAACATAAGTCTCAACATAAACTCAAATGCATAAAATAAATGTTGTCTAAATAGCTGCAGATAGTGTCTCCTATACAGGAATGGACTAATCTAAGCTCTCTGGTATGTAGTCTGCATATATACCTAGTCCATAATGTGTAGGACAAAAATCCTCAAGATCCTCTGGAAAAAAATATACAATTAATTGGAGCGAAGTACAAGCACTAACAGCAGTTCCATGTATATTGACAAAAACTATAATATAGTGTAAAGAAATACAAGATGGATATAAATACTGGCAATAAGAAATACTGGCGATAATGAAATACTGAAAATAGAAATACTGGAGAACATATCATCATCAATGGTATAACTAGCAAAGAACAGAAATACAAGTGCATGCTAAAATAATGAACTGGAATATTAGTGAATGCTAGAACAATAACTAGAACATAAAAAAATGCTAGATTAATAAACTAAAAATACATGTATAGACTATCTAGCTAAGTGTGCGAAATATCAGCAAATTATGTGATTGGCTTGGGACTGATCAGGCTTGTTACATATGATTAGCTATGATTCATGTAAGTTCAGGCTAACAATCCAGTTAGCTATGATGCGAGCAATAGTCAGGCTAATCATGCATAACAGGCTATGAGGCATGTAATGGTCAGGCTGCACCGACGTGAGGTATGGGTGAGATATGATTCATGTAGAGTTGGGTATGATCACATAATCTACTAATATTTCCCAGTCCCCAGCTAGCACGATGGATTCCAATCAAGACTCCTCGTGACAGGTCTCGATGATGCTAACTCGTTTATCCATAGTGTCAGAATCAAGTACGCTAAACAACTAGAATCATAGAGATGATCAACATAATAAAAACTGTCAGAGAATGTACTTGCCTGTGGTCCTCTGCTGGCAATACCAATATCCTATTTTTGGGGTCTTGTCTGAATAATCCAATAGTCCTATAGACATTATTTAATAATAGTATGGCATCAGTCATTATACTAACACACAATCATAAATACACTGAACTCAGAGACTACGCTAGGGGTGATACTAGTCATCTAGCAGGGTCAGCGTACGTCTAATTGCACGATGTCATGTCTCAATTGATGTGCATGATCAGACAGTCAAACTCTAACACATGTCTAGCTAGTACGTCGGTGTACATAAGGCAGTCAACTCAGTGTACATAAGGCAGTCAACTTACAAATTCTCAAGGTTATTTAGTCATATGCAATTATACGGGAAATCTACAGTTAACACTTATGGTCATATAGTATATATATGGTCATACCTTAGTACTAGCAATTATTTACTTATATATATCTATATATATATAACAACTAATATTATATGCATACATACGCAACTAGTTTTGGGTTTAATTGCATAGTCTAGCAATGAGCATCTAGCAAAATTATCATGAACAACACGCTAAATTATAACATTATTCCCGCATGCACAAAATCATAAGGGAAAGCACTTCAAACCTCGGCCTCGCCCTCGACGTGCACGTGCACGAGGGGTATTCGACATTGAGGTGGTGCTCAGTTGCATCACGGAGAAGGCTTGGTTGCTTCTGCTGCTACTGTTGTCCGACGAGGGCTCGGCGGTTCAATCGTCGAGGGGAGGCCGTCAGCGGCTGGGAGGTACTCAGGCGATAAGCGGGGTCATTCAGTCGGGTTCAGGCGATCAGCGGGGCCGACTGCTAGATTATAGGAACAGTGATGTCGCGGTTCAGGCGGTCAACGGGGTCGTTCAGGGAGGAGACGGGGTGTTTGCAGCTCCGGTGGAGGCGGTATAGACGATGGTGGATCCAACGGGGTCACTGTGTCGTCGAGGAGGGGCTAACAGGCGAGATAGGTCAGGACGAGGGTAAACAGGTCGGTGGTGGTGGTCGTGTTGTGATGTGTTAATAGTGGAGATGACGATGGGAAGATGGGAGTCGCAGGTGGAGAAAGTGACCGGAGGAAGGATGGGACAGCGGTCAGTCGGGGGTGGCATTAAGCAGTCGGATTGATGATAGAGACATGGGAGACTGTGGTGGACAGCAATTCGTCGATGGTAATGGGGATGAGGTTGACGGAGTCGGGTGCTCGTGTACGGGTCCGGTAGGTGATCTCACTACCACATCCTAAAATAGAGATATTTTTGTCATTTTATATATTATAAGTGTTGTGTGTATTTATTTTAAATAATTGCATGATATGTGCATATATATTATATTATATAGTGTTCATTAATGTTTAAGTTAGTAGACTAGACCTAGAAGCCCACTGATGAACCCCTAACCGAAATATAGGGCTATGAATTTAATTTGTATTATTTCGAGATTAATTATTTAGGATTATAATTTATTATTGTAATTTTATTTCATTGTTGTGCCTTACCATTGCTTCGATATTTGGACCGCTACCCTAGCTTTTGCCTTCCTACAAATTCTACACCTTTGTCATAGATATGCCCGTCTTCTATTCTGACCTTGTGTAACTTATAAATATGCTCTTGTATGCTTCATTTTAGTTGCACAATATTTGTTACGGACGTTATTTTAATTTCTAAATAAATCCAACTTTGTATCCTTGTGCATTCCAATCAAAATTGGAGACACAATCTTGACCCATTTCGTGCAACCCAAATTATGGCAATATTCTATTCTGAGTCTTCTATGTCCATGACATTTGTGTCCCACCAATTTTAATCACATGTACTTCTAATTAATTTTAGAATACCAATTGCATTAATTTTAATTAAATTGAAGTAAGGACCCAACTTGATCCAAAATTAGACCCAACACCAAACTAAACCCCTATTCACACCCTCAAGTCTCATACTAAACACCACACACCCTTTTTATCTACTATATTACACCAAACATGGTATTTTTCCTTATTAAATCTAAAATTCATTTTTTGTGCAATTTTTTAATTGTTAGGGACTTATTTGCAAAAGTGCAATGATGTGTCACCATCCTATTGGTCAAGCACATGAAGAAACCAACCCCCTCCTCCCTTTGACCGTTCAACCCTCTCCCTCTCTCCTCCTTTTTGTTTGTATATTTTCTCTATATTGAATCTAGGCCACTCATTCAAATGGAGCCATCCTCACCACACACACACACACACAAATATATATATATATATATACATATATATATAAATATATATATCCTAACCTCTCTCCCAATACAAACCCCATCCCAATATGGACAGTCGGCCCTAAACCCTAGGTTGTCAACATCACCCTCACTCTCTTACAGGCAAAAAACCCTCCTCTCTCCATTATATTTCTCATCTCCACCATCAAAACTTAAACCTAACCCTAAATTGAAACCTACATCATCCCCATCACCAACCTCCCTACTCATCCCTACCCCGCCGGAGCAGTTCCTTCTCCGGCCACATCTCGCCTGAGCCGACCACAGCGTCCCTCCCGCTGAGCCGACCAACACGTCGGAGACCGACGCCATCCTCGCCTGAGTCACCGTGCTCAACACCTATCCATCCCCCACCAGACCTGAGCGACCACGATCTCGCATGAACCACCCGATGCTAGCACGTTGTTCACCATCCCGTCACTGCCTAAGGCCGAAGCCAGTCCCGCCTGAACTACTGGTCCGCTAGCATCTCGACCCTGCTGAACGACTGCACGCCAGCCCCTTTCCGGTTATAACTCGACCGCCCAGACCTCCTTGTCACTGCCCTCAACCTGCCTGCATCATCTTTACCTAAGCCCACAGACATCACCTGAAGCAGCTGCTAACCCACCTACAACCGACGCTGACACCGCTGCCAGTCACCCCCTCGTCGACTTCACCGGACAACTGACCCGACGACCCCGCTACTCGACAGTCCGCTGAACCTCTCCTCCTCCTCGACTTGCCCCGACTTCCCTCAGCCCTGCCACGACCACCTCAACTCCCATATCATCATCATCACCAATCTTTATCATCATCATCATTATAATTATCATCATCATCATCACCAATCATCATCATCACTATCACCATCATCATCACCATCATCATCATCATAATCACCATCATCATCACCATCATCATCATCATCATCATCACCATCACCATCATTATTATCATCATCATCGTCATCGTCGTTATCATCAAAATCATTATCATCATCATCGTTGTCATCGTCGTCATTATCAACCCCGTGCGTGCCCGCCAATGTTCGAACCTGCCCTCCTTCATAATTTTATGTTCGTATATGTATAATATTCATTTTGGCATATATAAATATATATTTAGTATGTGTATATAGACTGTGAGGTAATTAAATGCTAAGGCTAGTTAGGTCTATGTATATATATATACTGTGAGACCCTAGTGTTAATTATAGATATACCGTATTTACATTGACCATGTGCCCCTGATATTTGTGAGTTGTCTGCCTTGTGTACACTGACGTACTGGCTAGACGTGTTAGTGATTGACTGTCTGATTTTTATACAACATTGGAAGATATGACACCCGTACAGTTAGACGCATATTTGACCTTGCTAGTTGACAAGTGTCATACCTAGCATAGCCCCTGAGTTTAATGTATTTGTGATTGTGTGTTACTGTAATAACTGATGCAATATTATATTATATGATATGTTTATAGGACTGTTGGATTTTCAGACAATACCTCAAAAATAGGAAATTGGTATTGCCAACAGAGGACCACGGGCAAGTACATTCTCTGACAGTTTTTATTATGTTGATTATCTCTATAATTCTAGTTGTATAGCGTACATGATTCTGACACTGTGTATACACGAGTTGGCATTATCGAGACCTGTCACAAGGAGTCGTGATTGGAATTCATCGTGCTAGCTGGGGAAACAGGGGAAATATTAGTAGATTATGTGATCATATCCAACTCTACATGCATCATAGCTCACCCATACTTAACGTCGGTGCAGCCTGACCATTACATGCCTCATAGCCTATTATGTATGATTATCCTGACTATTGCTTGCATCATAGCTATCCGGATGGTTAGCCTGACCTTACATGAATCATAGCTAGTCATACATAGCAAGCCTGATCAGTCCCAAGCCGATCACATGATATGCTGGTGTTTCACGCACTTAGCTAGATAGTCTATACATGTATTCTAATTATTTATCTATAATTCCCATATATTCTAGTTATTGTTCTAGTATTCACTTATATTCCAGTTTATTATTCTAGCATGCACTTGTATTCTTGTTCATTGCCAGTTATACTATTGATGATGACATATGCTACAGTATTTCTTGTTTCCAGAATTTTATTATTCCAGTATTGTTTATTGCCAGTATTTATATCTAGCTTGTATTTCTTTACACTGTATTATAGTTTTTGTCAATATACATGGAACTTCTGTTAGTGCTTGTACTTCGCTCCAATCCTGTCTGGATATTTTTTCCAGACTGTGACATAGAGTACTTGTTTTCGCATACTTGGATATTGTATGTTATTGATTGCAGGTTAGACTATTTATTGTTATTATACTTGTGTTGTATTTTGTTTATTTACTTCGATATCTCATCGTACTTTAGTTTCTGTGATTGAGTATTCCATATTATATTATGATATCTGTGTCTCCTTATGGAGTTGGATATTCATGTGAGATTGATTTGCTAGTATTGAGACCTAGACAGCGTTCTATCGCCGATGCTGCGACGTAGGCTGTACGTACCCGCGTACTCGTGCCCAAATTTTGGGTGCGGGTCATGACACATTTTTAGTGGTGGCCCATAAAGGTCAAACTTCGCAAGTTGTGCGATATTATGGTAGTGTGATGTCTTAGTTGTACTACTACGTGCCTGCGATAGGATATATGACATAGGATACTAGGATGAAAGATGATACTCAATCATAAATTATTTGAGAGATTCCTGGGATGACCCTTGAGAATCTTATTATAATTTCCAATTTAAATCTTTTTCTTGTTTCCGTCCGTTCTCACTTGTTGTTATTGAAATTGATTCTTGTTGATCGGTTGTTAAATTAAATTTTTGGTGTCGTTGTTGAGTTTGATTTTATATCGAGATGAATTTTATGGACTAAAATTTACGGTATCATATGACGACATATGTTGATGAGGACAGTACGACAGGTGTAACATCTACTTTGGTTATGGAGCCTAGAATTTATCGCAGCCACATTAGCTGTCGTAGCAAAAATATAGGAACCTGACCTTGGATGTACATATCTTAGTTATGAAGTTTAGAGTTTCTCGCAGCCATACCGGTTAGCGTGGCGAGGATTCTAGATGACGTGATTATAGAGTTGCATACCTTAGTTATAGAACTTATCGCAGCTATGCTTACTGGCGTGGCGATGATTCTGAGTGTCATAATTTTGGACAGACCTGTATGATTATCAGGTTGTATCTTAAATTGGTTCTTAATGTATCATCTCAGTACTTATCTACTTCTGTTAATATAGGACCATGTTCTATCATTTTCTTTGCTAGCAGTAGCGATACCTTCAGTTCCTTAGTCCTGTTCCTTTTGAACTTTATTTTATTTAGGATCCTTGTTAGTGTGATAATTAATGACTTACAATTATGTCTGTGTCTTGTATCAATGTTGACAGATTGTAGCTTGTGAGTCTATAAGTGTTTCTTGGTTGGACATTTGAGTAGTAGGCATCAATCTAGAGTTAACCCGTAGCATTGTACCTTGTAGCAATAATTCTATGATAGGTGTCATTATAGTTAGTATTGGTACTATAGGTAGAAGTGAGAGTAAAGAGTATCAGTGATGGTTCCAAAAGTTAGTATCAGAGTCAGCATACCAGTCCTGGATAGTCATGAATTCATGTAACTGGGTGATCCATGTAAACGATTAAGTATCGAGGAAATTGTATTAAAAATTAATGGAGCATGATATTCAATTTGATGGTTGATTACTTGGGTGTGCCAAGAGTTAAGAAAATATATGCATAAAGGGTATTAATGAGTGTGCCATAGTAGGAGGATACCCATAAGTGTATAAAGTAATTATGAGGGAATAAGAATGCATTATTTTAAGTAGTAAGACTTGTATTATAGATAAAAGAAGGGCCTTGATATGTGATTGATATGAGTGTACCGTTATATGACTAATGATTGATGTATCACCTGATATTGAGGCCAGTGATGGGTTGGAAGCAATAGATAGAAGAGTGTCTAAAAATTATGTGCAGGATGCACAATGGGTGTTGAGTGACAGTGTGAAAGTTCATGAAAGTGGAAGCATGAGTATTAGAAAATTCTAATAGTGTGTCATGGGTTGAGAAATATCAAGAATTGTCATGGAAGGTATGAAGTGTATCACTAATTAGTGTATCAATCTATAAAAGGTTAAGCGAAGATACTTATACATCAATAGAGATATGGAACCATATGTCTGCCTTTGAGAGTGAAGTAAAACATGGGTGTTATAGAAAGTGCAAGTGATCGTGAGTTCAAGTGAGTGTGATGAGGTGATCTAATGATAAAGTTAGTATTATTATACCAAGACTGCTAGTATTTCTATATCAAGGATTAGTTGAGCAAGGTGCTAATAACAGTAAGTACTCCGTGTGATAATATTAGATTGGTGTATCAGTTAATATGGATAAAAAAAAATTGGGAGTAATAGTGCAAGTAATTAGGGTAGTACAAATTTCAGTACACAGTTGAGTGTTGTAGACAATTGGTGTATTTGTGTGTATCTTGTGTGTTAGAGACTGTGAGTATATATATATACTTAGATAGATGTGGATTTAAATTTATAATTTGAAGATTGGAAATATATTTTAATTTTAAGAATTTTTGAGGAGTTGAGATTTTATGTTATTAAAAATTTTGAGGATTCAAATTCAATTCAATAAACATAGTCAAAGCTATAAAGATTTTTTGAAGTGATTACAATTCTATTTTAATATTTTAATATTTGACTTTTGAGAAAAGTATATACATTTTATTTTAAATTGTTCGAGAAGTTAAATTTTGAGGATTTTATTTTGAGGATAAAAGTTTATGGTGGGTAAGAAATGTATATCAGTATATAAGTAGATGATGTGCATGTGTAAGGATCAGTTGGCTTGAGCATGCTTGAGATGGCACTGCAAACTGACTTGGGTGTTCATCTAGAGTTATATTAGAGGGAGCAGTACTTAGTGTGGTATGTTACACTTGGTGTGCACTTGAGTGATAAGAATACCTAGTATAAACAATTGAAGTAGGTAAGAGTGTTAGCAGTGGGTGTGCTAGTAATAGAAATTGTGGTACCTAAAGGGATAGAGGTATTAAACTTTAGATGCATCGTTAACATGGTTGTGTTAGCAGGTTATGTCCTGTTCTTTCCTTCTGTTCCTTTTTCTTCTATTTGATTGATTAATTAGTATCGTAGCGTGTGTTAGTGATTTTTTTTGCTAGAATATAGCTAGTAGTACACCATGACAAAGACTACAATGCCATGACAAAAGAGACCACAACCATGCTTGTTTTACCTAGATTGCAATGTTGTATGACTGTAGGTAGGATTTTCTTAGACCTTGATTGTTGGGGGATTGACCGTAGTAAAATTTAATGAAGAGGTTATGACTGGACAGAGAGAGACATATTGTCTTAAATTTCGAGGGTAAATATTAATTTAAATAAAGAGTTGAGAACTTAATATGGCATAATTGACGATTTTGTTAAATCATTGATTTTTATGAAGATTATAAAATGATTGAATTTGTCAGTAAATTTTGAGATATTAAGAAGATTATCATTATATTTTTTTGATTGCAAGATATAAAATTAAAAAAATTACATTTGAATGTTGTATTTGAAGATTTTATAAGTATTACAATGTTTGAGTATTGTATGAAAAAAAATTAAGGAATAAGATCCCTAATGCTTAGTGTTTGAATTTAAATTTTTGGGATGAGGATTTAGATTTTATAAATATGCATCGATTGGATTTAAATTAGAGGAGTATGATGATTAATGGATTAGCGTTTGAATTTAAACATTTGGGATGATATAAATATGCATTGATTGGATTTCAATTAGAGGATTGAATATTAAATATTTGTATTTAGTTATTAACTTAAAATTTTGGAGGAGATTGTGATAAGAATGGAATTTAATTTTAAACTTGAGGATTTTCAGGAATATGATATTTATAGAATTTTGAAAATTTTGTGAAAGGACAATATGGATTTACTTCATGATTATATGGTTTATGAATTTAAATTTTGATGGTAAAATAAATATATAAATAAATACAACTATGAGGATTTTAAATTGTGAGGACAAAATTCTTTTAAGGAGGGTAGACTTGTCACTACCACATCCTAAAATAGGGGTATTTTTGTCATTTTATATATTATAAGTGTTATGTGTATTTATTTTAAATAATTGCATGATATGTGTATATATATATTATATTATATAGTGTTCATTAATATTTGAGTTAGTAGACTAGACCTAGAAGCTCACTAGATGAACCCTAACCGAAATATAGGACTATGAATTTAATTTGTATTATTTCGGGATTAATTATTTAGGATTATAATTTATTATTGTGATTTTATTTTATTGTTGTGCCTTATCGTTGCTTCGATATTTGGAGCGCTACCCTAGCTTTTGCCTTTCTACAAATTATATACCTTTGTCTTAGACATGCCCGTCTTCTATTCTGACCTTGTGTAACTTATAAATATGCTCTTTTGTGCTTCATTTTAGTCGCATAATATTCGTTACGGACATTATTTTAATTTCTAAATAAATCCAACTTTGTATCCTTGTGCATTCCAATCAAAATTGGAGATACAATCTTGACCTATTTCGTGCAACCCAAATTATGTCAATATTCTATTCTGAGTCTTCTTTATCCATGATATTTGTGTCCCACCTAATTTCAATCCCATGTACTTCCAATTAATTTTAGAACACCAATTACATTAAATTTAATTAAATTGATGTAAGGACCCAACTTGACCCAAAATTAGACCCAACACCAAACCAAACCCCTATTCACACCCTCAAGTTTCATACTAAACACCACACACCCTTTTAATCCACTATATTACACCAAACATGGTATTTTCTCTCATTAAATCCAAAACCCACTTTTGTGCTATTTTTTAATTGTTGGGGACTTATTTACAAAAGTGCAATGATGTGTCACCATCCTATTGGTTAAGCACATGAAGAAACCAACCCCTCCGCCCTTTGACCGTTCAACCCTCTCCCTTTCTCCTCCTTTTTGTTTGTATATTTTCTCCATGTTGAATCTAGGCCACTCATTCAAATAGAGCCATCCTCACCACACACACACATACACATACACACACACACACACACACACACACACACACACACACACATATATATATATATATATATATATATATATATATATCCTAACCCCTCTCCCAATGCAAACCCTATCCCAATGTGTACAGCCGGCCCTAATCCCTACGTTGTCAATATCACCCTCTCTCTCCTACATGCAAAAAACTTTCCTCTCTCCATTATATTTCTCATCTCCACCATTAAAACTCAAACCTAACCCTAAAACGAAACCTATATCAACCCCATCACCAACCTCCCTGCTCATCCCTACCCCGCCGGAGCAGTTCCTTCCTTCGGCCACATCACGCCTGAGTCTACCACAGTATCCCCGACTGCACCCCCATCTCTTGTTCACATCCCCCTCCTGCTGAGCCGACCAACATGCCGGAGCCCGACGCCATTCTCGCCTGAGTCGTCGTGCTCGACACCCATCCATCCTCCACCCGACCTGAGCGACCACGATCTCGCCTGAACCACCGATGCCAGTACGCTGTTCACCATCCCGTCACCGCTTGAGGCCGAAGCCAGTCCCGCCTGAACCATTAGTCCGCCAGCATCTCTACCCCGTTGAACGACTCTACCCCAGTCCCGTTCCGGTCAGAATCCGACTGCCCAGACCTCCTCGTCACAACCCTCGACCCGCCTGCATCATCTTTAACTCAGCCTGCAGACATCACCTGAAGTCGCTGCTAACCGGCCTGAAACTGACGCCGATACCGCTGCCAGTCACTCCCTCGTTGACTTCCTCGGACAACTGAACCGACGATCCCGCTACTCGACAGCTCGCTGAACCTCTCCTCCTCTTCGACTTGCCCCGACTTCCCTCAGCCCTGCCACGACCACCTCGACTCCCTCATCATCATCATCACTAATCTTAATAATCATTATCATCATCATCACCATCATCATCATCATCATCACCAATCATCATCATCACTATCACCACCACCATCATCATCACCATCATCATTATCATCATCAACACAATCACCATCATCATAATTATCATCACCATCACCATCACCATCATCATCATCATCGTCATTATCGTCATCATCAATATCGTCATCATCATCATCGTCGTCATCGTTGTCATCGTCAACCCTGTGCGTGCCCCGCATGGTTCGTACCTGCCCTCCTTCATGATTTTATGTACGTATGTGTATAGTATTCATTTTGGTATATATAGATATATATTTAGTATTTGTATATAGACTGTGAGGTAATTAAATGCTAAGGCTAGTTAGGTATATATATATATATATATATACTGTGAGACCCTAGTGTTAATTACGGATATCCCATATTTACATTGACCATGTGACCCTAATAATTGTGAGTTGTCTGCCTTGTGTACAATGACATACTGGTTAGACGTGTTAGTGATTGACTGTCTGATTTTTGTACAGCATTGGAAGACATGAAACCCGTACAGTTAGACGCATATTTGACCCTGCTAGTTGACCAGTATCATACCTAGCGTAGCCCCTAAGTTCAATATATTTGTGATTGTGTGTTAGTGTAATGACTGATGCAATATTGTATTATATGATATGTCTATAGGACTGTTGGATTTTTAGACAATACCTCAGAAATAGGATATTGGTATTGCCAACAGAGGACCACAGGCGAGTACATTCTCTGGCAGTTTTCATTATGTTGATTATCTCTATAATTCTAGTTGTATAGCGTACATAATTTTGACACTGTGTATACACGAGTTGCCATCATCGAGATCTGTCACGAGGAGTCATGATTGGAATCCATCGTGCTAGATGGAGAAACGGGGGAAATATTAGTAGATTATGTGATCATACTCAACTCTACATGCATCATAGCTCACCCACACCTCACGTCGATGCAGCCTGACCATTACATGCCTTATAGCCTGTTATGTATAATTAACCTTACTATTGCTTGCATCATAGGTATCTGAATGGTTTGCCTGACCTTACATGAATCATAGCTAGTCATACATAGCAAGCCTGATCAGTCCCAAGCCGGTCATATGATATGCTGATATTTTACACACTTAGCTAGATAGTCTATACATGTACTCTAATTATTGATCTAGCATTCTCATATGTTCTAGTTATTATTCTAGTATTCATTTATATTCCAGTTCATTGTTCTAGCATGCAGTTGTATTCTTGTTCATTGCTAGTTATACCATTGATGATGACATATGCTCCAGTATTTCATTATTCCAGTATTGTTTATTGCTAGTATTTATATCTATCTTATATATCTTTATACTGTATTATATTTTTTTCAATATACATGGAACTGCTGTTAGTGCTTGTACGTCGCTCCAATCCTGACTGAATATTTTTTCCAGAGTGTGACTTAGAGGACTTGTTTTCGCATACTTGGAGATTGGATGTTATTGACTGCAGGTTAGGCTATTTATTATTATTAGACTTGTGTTTTATTTCGTTTATTTACTTCGATATCTCATCGTGCTTTAGTTTCTGTGATTGAGTATTCTATATTATATTATGATATATGTGTCTCCTTATGGAGTTGGATGTTCATGTGAGATTGATTAGCTAGTATTGAGACCTAGACAGCGGTCTATCGCCGATGCTGCAACGTAGGCTGGACGTACCTGCATACTCGTACCCAAATTCTGGGTGCGGGTCATAAAAGGTGATCACCGGGGAGATGGCCGGGAAGGGTCCGGAGTTGGTGAGGGTGAAGATGTGTTCGGCGAGGGTTGATGGTTGATGAATTAATAAAAAAAAGTTGTCTATATATGTAGAGAATTGGGTTGATGTTGCCCTAGGGATTTGGGCCGGTTTGGCATCCCTTGGGATGGGGTTTGCTTTGCAAAAATGGGTGAGGATGAGGAATTATATATAGGAAAGGGTGTGTGTGGTAAGGATAATGCTCCAATTTGAATGAAGGGCTATGATTCAATATGAAGGAGAGGGTACAAACAAAAAGGGGTGAGAGTGAGAGTTGGACTGGTCCACGAGGGAGGGGTTATTTTTTTCATTAGCTTTGACAAATATGATGGTGACACCTCATTGCACTTTTGCATAAAAGTCCTCAACAATTAAAAAATTACACAGAAAGTTGGAATTGGAATTTAATAAGGAAAATGACTATGTTTGATGTGATGTAGTGGCTAAAAAAGGTGTGTGGTATTTAGTATAAAGCTTGAGGGTGTGAATGGGGGTTTGGTTTGGTATTGGGTCTAGTTTTGGGTCAAGTTGGATCCTTACACTAATTTAATTAAAATTAATGTAAACGGTGTTCTTAAATTAATTGGAAGTACATTGGATTAAAATTAGGTGGAACCCAAGTATCATGGACGTAGAAGACTCAGAATAGAATATTGTCATAATTTGGGTTGCACAAAACGTGTCGAGATTTTGTCTCCAATTTCGATTGGAACGCACAAAGATACAAAGTTGGATTTATTTAGAATTAAAAATAAACGTCCGTGACGAATATTCTGCGAATAAAATAAATCACAAGAAAGCATATTTATGAGTTACACAAAGGTCAGAATGGAAGGCTGGCACGTCTAGGATAAGGGTGTAAAATTTGTTGAAAGGCAAAAGCTAGTGTAGAGCTCCAAACTTCGTAGCAATGGTAAGGTACAATAATTAAATAAAATCACCGTAATAAATTATAATACCCAAATAATTAATCCTAAAATTACTAATTAAATCCATAATCCTATATTTCGGTCAGAGGTTTATCTAGTGAGCTTCTAGGTCTACTATACTAACTCATGCATTAAAGAACACTATATATAATATATAAATATAACATGCAATATAATATACACAATACTTAAAATAATAAAAAGACAAAAATATCCCTATTTTAGGATGTGGTAGTGACAAGTCTACCGTCCTTAGAAAAATTTTGTCCTCAAAATTTAAGATCCTCAATAGTTTATATTTTTTTAACATCAAAATTTAAATTCATGAAACCATATAATCATGAAGTAAATCCATATTGTTATTTCACAAAAAATTCTAATTTCTATAAATATCATATTCCTGAAAACCTTCAAATTTAAAATCAATTTCCATTCTTATGACAATCTCCTCCAAAATTTTAAGTTAATAAATAATTACTTAAAAAATTTAATATCCAATCCGCTAATTGAAATCCAATCAATGCATATTTATAAAATTTGAAATCTTATCCCAAAAATTTGAATTCAAACTTCTAATCCATTAGTGATCTTAATCATCGATATCTTTTTCCATACAATACTCAAACAATGTAATACTTATGAAATCTTCCAATACAACAGAAAATATAAATTTATATCTTGCACTTAAATAAATATAATGATTAATCTCCTTAAATTCCTCAAAATCTATGATAATTTTATTCATATCGTAATCTTCATAAAAATTAATGATTTAAAAAAATCGTCAATTTTGCCATATTAAGTTCTCAACTCTTTATTTAAATTAATGTTTATCCTTGAAATTTAAGGCACATTGTCTCTCTTTGTCTAGTCATAACCTCTTCATTAATCTTCACTACGGTCAAACCCCCAACAATCAAGGTCTAAAAAAATCCTACCTACAGTCATACGACATGCAATCTAGAAAAAATATACATGGTTGTCACTACCATATTTTATAGGAAAGGATATTTTAGTTTTTTCCTATTTAATTAATTATTGTGCTTTATAAATATTTATTTTTTGTATTATTTAATTGTTGTTAGATGTTAGTTATTTAATTTGGACTTGTGTTAGTGGACCTAACAAGTATAGTTTGGACCCATAGACCAACATGAATTAATTAGTTAGACTTAGCCCATTTAGAAAGCCCATTATTAAGGAGATGGATTAAATAAATTAAATCATTAGACTAGAAGCTTCCTTCCTTAATTATTTTTTCATGAGAGGCCCCAAGGGGTATAATGGACATTTCATAGGGAGGGGAATAGGGGCCGGCCTATTTAAAAAGAGGAGAAAAATTCTCTCTCCTCTTTTTCATTCCAAATCAAGATCTAGAATTTTTCACTACCAAATTCCTTCATTCCCACTTCATTTTCCTACCAAAAATCATTCCAATTCCTTCCCAAATCACCATTAGAGACTTGAGAAGCAATGATCTAGAAGGAGGAAGCAAGGATCTACAAAGAGGAGCAAGGATCTATAATTTGGAAGAATTTTATCTCAATTGGAGGTTTTATTGGGAATTCATCTCCCAATAGGTACAATTTAGTTTTTCCCCTTAAAATAGCTTCTAAATCTGAGATTTAATCATGGAAAATCAACCCATATATATGTACTACCCATATGAATTAGTTTTATGTCCATAGGAGGCCTATTGAGAAAGTTATGGTGCTTTTTGTGTCAATTTTGGGGGAATTTTGAGAATGACATTTGTTGTGTGTGTCAATTAATCCTATAGATCAATTTGGCATGTGTTTATATATTTGGGGCTAGTGTCGTGTCCACAATTGGGTACGTGTAGGTCGTATTCCAACAATTGGGTGATACATATTGTTTTGGGGGATTTTCCTCCGACACGGGACTTTGTACATGTCGTATTTTGATACAGACACATAGATCTATATTTGACACTTCGTATTGTTCACAAATATTATATGTGACTTTCTTGTGTCCTTCGGGATACAATTGGATGTGTGGTGGACTCGTGTCACATGCGTATCCTAGATCTAGTGGGATACGGTGTGATACTCTCCATTTGTTGTGTATTTTGGTATATATCTAATTATTTTGCTTTTAATTCTTGAATTATAATTATATATATATATATATATATATATATATATATATATATATTATATGTATTATGGTGTATTTATTATAGTATTTATTGTATCATAGATCTATGTATTATATATGTACTAATAGAATTTATATTATATAGCTTTCTTCTACATGCATTAGTATATATGTTATAATATGTGTTAGGGATGTAAATATATGTATATATTTTTATAAA
Organism: Iris macrosiphon; assembly: GCA_036927795.1. NCBI lineage: Eukaryota > Viridiplantae > Streptophyta > Magnoliopsida > Asparagales > Iridaceae > Iris > Iris macrosiphon. Next base: position 90,750,225 of record JAYESA010000018.1, read on the forward strand.
ATATATGTGTATGTTTAGTTAAGTATTTAGATTATTTATAGTTATTAAATGATTATTTATATATATATGTAAGGATGTATATTTATTATATATGTTGTATGTGTGTGTTGTTGCTTTATTAAATATGTACATAATAATAGGAGAGGGTGTGTATAGTTATTATATATATAGGTATATATAAATTATATTTAATTGGGTGATATATATATATATATATATATATATATATATATATATATGTATGTTATATATATATATATATATATGTTTTATATATATTATATATATATTTCACAGGTTTTCAGCGATGGAGTTTTGGCGACAGCAGCCGCTGTAGCTAAGAGGCGGGGCCATTAATGACAGCAGCCACTGTCATTAATGAGAGGCAGCAGCAGCGGGAAATAGCAGCAGTGGCGACAGCAGGATCGGTGACGGTTGAAAACCGTCACCAAAGCAGCAGCAGCAACAGCTGTGCAGAATCCAAGCAGTAGCAGCGACGGTGGCTTCAGTGACAGCCACAACTGTCACTAAAAGCTTGGTTTCAGCATATCAGTGTTTTTCAACACTGTTTTCAGCGACATTTAGGTAGATTATTATATATATGTGTTTATATACTATATTTATATATATATATGTATATATATGTATTGATATTGAGATAATATACTATTATTGCTATATTTCTTATTTGTATAACATTAGTATATATTTATATATTATATATTATATATTATATATGAGGATATTTAGTACATCAAGGTATTGAGTATTACCTTGTGGAAACCAAGGTAAGTGGGATACTCAAGATACGGGGCTTGGGTGTCAAGATTGTGGTTATTGTTGGGATACCAAGTTGGTTCAAAACCATGGTTCCTATTTGATGTGTAATTAATATTCTATATTGTTATACATGATTGTTTGATATATATGTATTGTGATGTTTACCTTGGAATTTACGTATCCGGAGATACGGTATCCTAATATTTTAGGATGTGGTTTTTTATGACTTAGATTTTAATATCTTGACCCAAGATTTTTGTATTAGACTTGTGCAACCTAGAAATAGATAGTTGACATTGGTTTGACCATAGTTGACTTAGAGTTGACCATAGTTGACTTTTGACTTAGAATTGACTTATCGACCTAGAAGTTGACTAGTTCAACTTATTCTCTTTTCGGAACCTTGTATTTATATTGTATTCCATATCTAGGTCTTCGAGGCACCGAGTCAGACATCTGTGAGATTATTCTTTGGACTTCAGGCGAGTACACTCTCTGATAGTTTCTTATTTATGATATCCTCCATGTTCATTGTATCTAGTATAGATATCCATGTTCTTTTGACACTATGGTTACACGGATTGGTATATCCGGATCTCGTCATGAGATGTTATTCCTTGGTATATGGTATATATGGTGCAAGTATTATTTTATTGGTTATCTTGTACATGTACAGACACTGATTCTCGGAAAGAGTCGCTATCTTCTTGGGGAATCTCATGCCATAGCATACCGTGGTTGGATCTATTATACCAATCGGGGGTGGGGAGTATTAGTATAGATATGTGATCAATATCCCTATTGTATCAAGTACTGATTACTGAATAGTGTTGATCATACACCGCACATATGATTAGCCAGGCCGCATTGCATCTTGCCCAAGCCGATCACATGTTAAGCTAGTACTCACACACTTAGTCATTAGTATCTTGTCTCATTGGCATATTGTTCATTATTGTATTTATTTCCAGTATTTCCTTATTTTATATATATATCTCTTGTATCTATTGTGTATCTTGATTATCCACAACTATTTACTGCTACACAATTTTTATTATTAATTAGAACTGCTGTTAGAGATGTACTCTGCTCCTTTCCTGACTGGATATATTTTTTCAGATGACATTGAGAAGTTGTACCCTACATATTATGGTCCTCAGGATGTTGTTGGTTTAGATTCTGAGACCGTAGCTCAGGAGGGACTTATCCCAATTGGGACAGTTGACCTAGGAGTTAGCTTCGTAGTATTCTTTGTACTGGATTTGTCTCTAGCTTATTCTGTATTTCTTCAGACTCATTGATGTATTATTTTAGACTCATGAGTTGTATTATGACTATTCTATTCTTTATCTAATTCGTGCTTTCCTTCTTAGATCTGTGATTGAGTATATTATCATATTGGTGGTTCATTATATTGTTATATAGACTACCCAGATATCGTTCTACCGCCGATTCTGTGGCGTAGGCTGGGCATTGTTTCCAACTTGTACCCTTACACCGGGTATGGGTCGTGACACATTTTTGGTGGTGGCCCATGCAGGTCAAGCTTTACAAAGTATGTGATGTCGTGGTAGTGCGATAATTTAGTTATACTACTGCGAGCCTGCGATAGGATATAGGATATAGGCTGAGATACTCAATCACATCTAGGAAAATTCTTTTGATTCAACTATTCTTCTTTGATATTGATACTTGATCTCTAAACTTGTCCTTTCCTTGAAAGTCTTACATCTTGTGCCATATTGATTCTTTCTTTCGCTTTGTCTCAGGATGCCGCCTAAGACTATATCGCAGCAGGGGAGAGCAATTTCTGAGAGGTCTGCGACATCCCAAGGGCCTGCACCAGTCACTTCTCCGGTAATTGGAGTGTCAGCTGCTTTTGGAGGTCCACCACCTACTCAGAGGACTGTGCCAGCTGTATCTGAGGGGCTTCCACCTCCACCTCTTGTGCCAGCAGAGGCGTGTAAAATCCCTATTTCTAAAAACCGTATTTATTATTTTTTTATATTAATTAATAATTTAAATATAGTATTTAGTGGCTAAATGGGAGAAATAGATTTTTAATAATTTTTATTTTAGGTGTTCGGGCACTTAGAGGACTTATGGGACCATCAGGAATTTTTTAAAATTTATTCCATGTAGGAGACCCCCTTGAGCAGTTGCTAGCCTAATGGTGTGCATTATTCTAATCTATAATTTTCTTATGAGTATATATATATATATATATATATATATATATATATATATATATATATACAAATATATATATATATATATATATATGCATATATATAATTTATAAAGAAAAAGGAAAGAAAAGAAAAGAAAAGAAAAGAGGTAATATAATAATAACTAATAATAATAATAATAATACTATACTAATAACTTATCAAAAAGGCACAGGCAACCATCCACTTTAGCAAATTGCAACTCTAAAGCAAACCTTAAGCAACTATTCCAACTTTCCATTCCAACTAACACGTCAGCAAACCAAAAAGCAAACACTTATCAAGCAAACAAAGTTAGCAAATCCCTTAGAAAACCTATTCCCATAACCAGCGAACAAACGCCCCTTGCGGACCCGACCCACTTCTCTCCTCTCCCTTAGACATATATATATATATATATATACATATATAATTTCATAAAACCCTAACCTAAATCTCCAGACCCTCCTCTTCTCATCTAGAGCCGTTGCCGCAGCCAGAGAGCCCCACCAAGCCATCCAACCATCCCGTCGACTCCGACCTCGCACCCTGCAGAATCCCACTCGAGGCACCTTTGCTCCGACGTGATTTTCCGTCGACTCGCTCAACCAAACGCTGTTCCGTCTTCTTAGGTATGATCATCCCTTAACCCTCTCCAATATTTGTTATATAGTCAACCTCGGAAAACGTGTGTCCCTAGGTGAAAAACAGCGTCCAAAGTGGACGAGCAGACAGAATTCTGAAATCGCAGAATTCCAGAATGACCACCCATATTGCCGAGCTCGTATCTACCACCACAGAGATCCGAATTCGGTGATTCTTTTTGATACCCGTAGAATACCTGACCTAGTTTATTTTCTGTTAAATAACCCTATGCTATTAGTCGCTGTGGACATAATTATATTCGCCACAAAACTGTACGCACCCACTTTTTCCAGTTTTCTAAAAGTTGGAAAACGGAGCGCGCCCCGCCAAACGGGACCGCCCCGCCGTCTGCCAAGTGTACCGAATGGTGCACGCAGTGTAACCAGACACGTAAAAATTCGTGGGGACTGATTCGGACGCGTGTGCACGCCGAAAACGGACCGTATCCGCAGACACACACCGTGTCGCAACTTTTGTGGAACTCACGCATATTTTGTGCATGCTTGTCAGATTGCGACGAAACTTACGCCACTAGACTCGTGGTAACGCGCTGGTCCTGTCACCCAACTTTCACGCAATTCTGAGACAGTTGACCAAATCGCCAATTGGCGGGCCCCACAGTTGACTTTTGGACAAAATTGTGTTCGGCTCATCGGAATCCACATTTGGACATACCGTTCGGTTCGTATTGACATTTAGAGTTGTTTGACCTATAGTTTGTCCCATTTAGAGACTGTTACCCTTGGCACGCTTTTCGGTGCAAAGTGGGCCACATGAGGACCCCACTTTTACCCAAAATTACTGTTTTGCCCCTGTGTCCAAATTGGACGAAAGGGAAGTACTTTTTAGCTATTTTGCTCATTCTAGAAACGTTGATGATATTTATTTCAGCATTCGGAGACATTTGTTCTGTGGCCATAGCTTGTGATCCTGTGCGTTTGACTTCTGGACAGTACACCTTGTAGCTTTCTTACCAGGCAAGATACCTTGCCAAATTGTTTACAGTACTTTGCATGCTATTTATATTTCTGTTCATTTATTTCATTTCTGTATAGTTCTTGCATGTGTAGTTTTTCTCCAGTCATTACTATGTATTAGATATGTTGACACACACATGGCACCTAGTATCATAGAGGACAATCATTAGGCGTATGGGCTTTTAACCACTCTGGTAAACTGTAGTATATAGCTCGCACTACGGGCGTGTGTCGCACTGGTCGCTACCCCCGCGGTATGTCGATTTCTGGAGTCTCGCTGGTCGCTACCCCCACGGTATGTCGATTTCTGATGTCCATTGACGTGTGTGTGAGTTGTGAGGTAGATCGAGTAGCCTACCCTTGCCCATACGTCGAAAAGTTGTCCTCATTTGTATTTATATAGATTGTCTTGTACAGCGTACTTATTTATTTTTAAATTATATGCATGTTCACTGTATTCAAGTTGGCTCGTATTTTCTGTATCTTGTTACGTTTCTCTGAGAACCTGGTCCGCTGCCAGGTGTACCTGTTCTTGTGTGTTTGCAGGAGCGCAAATTTGGATGGTTATAGATGCTTCGTGGATGTCTTCTCTCGAGCCGTGATTGATAGCTGGTACTTATATTGTTTGATGGTGTTGTACTTATATTATATTTACTTTTTCTATTTGAGTTGGTAGTGGATTTGTTTCCATCCAACTATCCTCCTTAGATCCTTCTTATTGAGATCTAGTTTCATAGATACTGGTTATACATTTATACTGATTTTCGTGGATGAGATTTAGATTATAACCTGTGACTTGTATTATATTTTATACTACTTGTGGATTTGATGTTCATAATACAGCGTACGTGTGGATTTGGTTTCCATATATTGGAGTTGCCATATCCATGCGGCTGGCATGCTTACGTGTCCTAGTCCTACGTATTTTTGGGACTGGGGCGTGACATGTTTTTGTGGTGGCCCATGCAGGTCGAGAGTATATTGTCTCGGTTACGTTACTGTACCGAACAAGCCTGCACCTAGGACTAGAGTATAGGATCTCATCCACATTGACTATGATTCATCTTCCTCCTATATGTTCTATTTGAACAATTGCATCATGCTTGATTCATGTGCTTCCCTAATAGTTCTTTAAGTATAGCCTTCTCCTAGAATATAGAAGTTCCTGTTGTTAGATGATAATTAGAGTAGCACACCTATTAAGAATACAACGAGAATATAGACACACCACTAAGTTTAGAATATCTAGTGAACCCTAGAATTCCTTATCTATAGATTGGTTCACCATTACCCCTTGATGAATTATGAGGACTTGAGAGTAGTATAGATACTACTAGAGTTAGTTAGAAGTTATACCATAATGTTTGACTCTAGTATTGGGGAACCCAAAAAAAAAAAATGAAAATTAGGACTGAACCTAACCTTCATAGTTAGATAATATTGGAGAACTATAAACTTAGATCATTGTCTTATTATTAGGAGACAACACCTTAGGAAGCCTAGAGGAATATAATCAACACTTTTTCCTTGATCATACCTCGAACATAGCAACTAACATACCATCCCCTTAGAAAACCATGATGTTATCTAGAGCCCTCTATTTTTAATTTCATATATTTCTCCTCTGCGACCATAGCGCTCACTATTGTGCGATGACTAATTACGTTTCTTCTCTTCATCTTTCAACTCGTGCCATCTGACACTTCTGATTGTAGGCCAGGTGATTTTATTCTGTGTTAAGGACATATAGTTGCTAGGATTATAGTTGTTAATGTTAAATTTTGAAATTGTGTGCTTAGCAGTTAGAACTTGATAGTTTAAGTTATTCTTGTAGATTATGACCTAGTGATTATCCCTTAGTTTTAAATTGCGTAGCATGTACCCCCACCTCGATATAAGTTATATTCCCTTTTCCCTTGAGACTAGTAACTCTTCTATCCTTACTATTGACACTTGTTCTATAAGCACTATGACTAAGACAAAGACGACCATAACCTATGTAATATAAGAGGATACCCTAATAAGTACCAAGACCCCTCCTCGTAGACCTTAACAAGAGTTTCTACGGTATCCTTAAGACAATTACAGTACTAGTTTATTGTTATAAGTTGAGTAGTATACCTCACAACATAGTATCACATAGTCTTTTGCCTTATTATTGAAGTGTAGCTGAATGACATTAACTGTGTGCTAGCATAAGAAGATAATGTTTTATCAGACTGTAGAACTTAGAGGCTATACCCCTACTTTGTCGATTATCGACTTAGACAAGGAAATAGTATGACAAATGTAGAGTTTGTGGAGTCTTATCTTTTGTGAACTTGAATTGTTATGTACCTTCTTTCATCATAATCCAGCGTATTTATGTTTGTTGTACTACCTTGACTTATGCTGCTATTATAGCCTAGTTTTTGCAAGCTTATTCTTTTATCGAGCTTGCTCATGACATATGTATTATTGGGTGCACACAATGATACAATTGCCTAATCAGAATCGGTGTATTAAGGTCTAGCTAACCTTAGTGCGCTTGGTTCGCTCTTCGCATGACTACTTTACGTGGATTGAGATATATGGTAGTAGACAGATATACTTGCCCCTAGATATGTCTGACACATCGTATCGGTTACATAACTGTACTGATACGAGCATGTAAATAGAAAATTACCAAAAATAGGATTTCAATCCACAACTGTCCTGACAACTCTCTTTTCGATTCTTTAATCACTTTGAACCTCGTACTTGTATTCTGTCACCTTCACCTTGAGTTCTTTATTATTTCTCTCCGTCTTCCCCTATTTCGGAAAGACGAAACCTCGTGCTGGTATAAGTTGACACTGATAGTACTAGCTATACCCCATAAGGCTAAACACATGACTTAGGGACTCTCTTTTATAAATGATTAAGAGCATATCATAGATGATATGTCGGTGTTAAAACTTTAAGGATTGAATAACATAATTAAATAATTTGAGGAATAGTCTTCCTAGATGCATAGCCTTAGGTGATAGATGGATAAATTTTAAGTTCGGTAGATTATGAACCCTCACCCAAAATTAGACCTACTTGGCTGACATAGTGAGACCAAGGTTAGATTGAGTCCAGTTAGAGATAGAACACAATAATTTTATTTTATTCTTGCAATAATTATATCTCTTAGCGCACCTTACCGTGTTTCGATAATTGGAGCACTACACTAGCCACTGCTTTCCTACAAATTCTACACCCTTATCCTAGACATGCCCATCACCCAATTCTCATCTTTGTGCAATTTTTTAATTATTGGGCGCTTTTATGCAAAGAGCATTTATGTGTCCACACCATTGGACATGACACATGAAGAAACCTATTTTTCGCTCATATGGATTTTCTATGATTTTTTTTTTTGGAATGTGCAATGTGCAACATCGCCCACCCCTTTAAACCTAGCCTTGCATTTTAAAAAATGCAAGTTTTATACCATCCTTGACATTCTATCGTGGCTTAATCTTAATTTCGAGGACGAAATTTTTGTAAGTTGGGTAGAATATAAAACCCCTATTTCTAAAAACTGTATTTATTATTTTTTATATTAATTAATAATTTAAATATAGTATTTAGTGGCTAAATGGGAGAAATAGATTTTTAATAATTTTTATTTTAGGTGTTCGGGCACTTAGAGGACTTATGGGACCATCAGGAATTTTTCAAAATTTATTCCATGTAGGAGACCCCCTTGAGCAGTTGCTAGCCTAATGGTGTGCATTATTCTAATCTAAAATTTTCTTATGAGTATATATATATATATATATATATATATATATATATATATATAAATATATATATATATATATATGCATATATATAATTTATAAAGAAAAAGGAAAGAAAAGAAAAGAAAAGAAAAGAGGTAATATAATAATAACTAATAATAATAATAATAATAATACTATACTAATAACTTATCAAAAAGGCACAGGCAACCATCCACTTTAGCAACTTGCAACTCTAAAGCAAACCTTAAGCAACTATTCCAACTTTCCATTCCAACTAGCACGTCAGCAAACCAAAAAGCAAACACGTATCAAGCAAACAAAGTTAGCAAATCCCTTAGAAAACCTATTCCCACAACCAGCGACCAAACGCCCCTTGCGGACCCGACCCACTTCTCTCCTCTCCCTTAGATATAGATATATATATATATATATATATATATATATATATATATATATATATATATAATTTCATAAAACCCTAACCTAAATCTCCAGACCCTCCTCTTCTCATCTAGAGCCGCCGCCGCAGCCAGAGAGCCCCACCAAGCCATCCAACCATCCCGTCGACTCCGACCTCGCATCCTGCAGAATCCCACTCGAGGCACCTTCGCTCCGGCGTGATTTCCCGTCGACTTGCTCAACCAAACGCTGTTCCATCTTCATAGGTATGATCATCCCTTAACCCTCTCCAATATTTATTTTATAGTCAACCTCGGAAAACGTGTGCCCCAAGGTGAAAAATAGCGACCAAAGTGGACGAGCAGACAGAATTCTGAAATCGCAGAATTCCAGAATGACCACCCATATTGCCGAGTTCGTATCTACCACCACAGAGATCCGAATTCGGTGATTCTTTTTGATACCCGTAGAATACCTGACCTAGTTTATTTTCTGTTAAATAACCCTATGCTATTAGTCGCTGTGGACATAATTATATTCGCCACAAAACTGCACGCACCCACTTTTTCCAGTTTTCCAAAAGTTAGAAAACGGAGCGCGCCCCGCCAAACGGGACCGCCCCGCCGTCTGCCAAGTGTACCGAATGGTGCACGCAGCGTAACCAGACACATGAAAATTCGTGGGGACTGATTCGGACGCGTGTGCGCGCCAAAAACGGACCGTATCGCGGACACACACCGTGTCACAACTTTTATGGAACTCGCGCGTATTTTGTGCACGCTTGTCAGATTGCGACAAAACTTGCGCCACTGGACTCGTGGTAACGCGCTGGTCCTGTGACCCAACTTTCACACAATTCTGAGACAGTTGACCAAATCGCCAATTGGCGGGCCCGATAATTGACTTTTGGACAAAATTGTGTTCGGCTCATCGGAATCCACATTTGGATATACCGTTGGGTTCGTATTGACATTTAGAGTTGTTTGACCTATAGTTTGTCCCATTTAGAGACTGTTACCCTTGGCACACTTTTCGGTGCATAGTGGGCCACATGTGGACCCCACTTTTACCAGAAATTACTGTTTTGCCCCTGTGTCCAAATTGGACGAAAGGGAAGTGCTTTTTAGCTATTTTGCTCATTCTAGAAATGTTGATGATATTTATTTCAGCATTCGGAGACATTTGTTCTGTGGCCATAGCTTGTGATCCTGTGCGTTTGACTTCTGGACAGTACACCTTGTAGCTTTCTTACCAGGCAAGATACCTTGCCAAATTATTTACAGTACTTTGCATGCTATTTATATTTTTGTTCATTTATTTTATTTCTGTATAGTTCTTGCATGTGTAGTTTTTCTCCAGTCATTACTATGTATTAGATATGTTTACACACACATGGCACCTAGTATCATAGAGGACAATCATTAGGCGTATGGGCTTTTAACCACTCTGGTAAACCGTAGTATATAGCTCGCACTACGGGCGTGTGTCGCGCTGGTCGCTACCCCCGCGGTATGTCGATTTCTGGAGTCTCGCTGGTCGCTACCCCCGCGGTATGTCGATTTCTGATGTCCATTGACGTGTGTGTGAGTTGTGAGGTAGATCGAGTAGCCTACCCTTGCCCATACGTCAAAAAGTTGTCCTCATTTGCATTTATATAGATTGTCTTGTACAGCGTACTTATTTATTTTCAAATTATATGCATGTTCACTGTATTCAAGTTGGCTCGTATTTTCTGTATCTTGTTACGTCCCTCTGAGGACCTGGTCCGCTGCCAGGTGTACCTGTTCTTGTATGTTTGCAGGAGCGCAAATTTGGATGGTTATAGATGCTTCGTGGACGTCTTCTCTCGAGCCGTGATTGATAGCTGGTACTTATATTGTTTGATGGTGTTGTACTTATATTGTATTTACTTTTCCCATTTGAGTTGGTAGTGGATTTGTTTCCATCCAACTATCCTCCTTAGATCCTTCTTATTGAGATCTAGTTTCATAGATACTGATTATACATTTATACTAATTTTCGTGGATGAGATTTAGATTATAACCTGTGACTTGTATTATATTTTATACCACTTATGGATTTGATGTTCATAATACAGCGTACGTGTGGATTTGATTTCCATATATTGGAGTTGCCATATCCATGCGGCTGGCATGCTTACGTGTCCTAGTCCTACGTATTTTTGGGACTGGGGTGATTCAAGGCGTCACAGATGTTTACACTGTTTCGTGAGATGCTCGAGGCACAAAGGGCTCAGTCAGAGGCACATCAGAGGCAGACCGACGTTCTACGATAGGGCATCGAGAGTGATTATCAGCTTGCTCGTGCTGTAGTTGAGAGAGGAGTTCTGATCCAGCAGCAGGTTGTTCTTTAGGTTACTCTGCTTCGGCCAGGCAACATTCAGGACTTCAAGAAACTGGAGCTTAGGGTTTTCAAGGGGATGGAGGGCATCGTCTATGCTGATGATTGGCTCGAGGACGTTTAGCATTTTATGAGGGTGTCCCGTCTTTTTGGGGAGCTGAAGGTTGAGACGGTAGGACTTCAACTGTTCGACGTTGCTCGCACTTGGTTCAGGAATGAGCCGATTCTGGTTGACGCAGGACAATCTTGAGAGGTATTCAAGGATCTCTTCAAGAAAAAGTTTTTTGCCCGGGCAGACATGCTAGACTTGGGGAGACAGTTTGAGAGTCTCATCAGGGGAGCATGTCTGTGGAGGAGTACCCTACGGAGTTCGGCAGGTTGAGCCAATTTGCAGAGTATCTGGTGAGAGAGCCGGAGGTACGAGCTATTCATTTCTGTGAGGGTCTAAACTAGGAAGTGAAGATTCCTATTCCGTCTTTTTATGAGACATACTCGGAGATACTTGCGGAGGCACGCAAGGTTGAGCGGGAGTTGGGTTTGAAGCCCAAGAGAGACCGTAATTCTTTTCTGGGGGACAACGATAGTGTAGTATCTGCCAAACGTCCTCATTTCCAGTCTAGAAATTTTCCAGCAGCCACAGCAGAACCAGACTCCAGCTAGAGTATCTTTTCACCAGGCACCTCAGCAGCAGAGACAGTTACAGCAAGCTCCATGCAACTACTGCAAGAAGATCGACCATATCTGGGAAGTTTGCAGGAGGAGGTTGGGAGTTTGTTTGTATTGTGGTACTGAAGGACATCAATCGAGGGAGTGTCCTCGTCGTGCAGTTCAGGGAGCAGCTTAAGCTCCGAGGGCACAAACGAGACCACCTGCAGCATAGCCGAGGGGATAGCAGCAGTGTTTTTTCCAGCATCAGCAGCAGGGAGGTGCTCGGTAGGGACGAGCGTTTGCTATGACCGTCGAGGAGGATGAACCCACCGGAGATGTCATGGTAGGTTCTATTCTTCTTGATTCTATTCCAGCTTTAGCTTTGTTTGATAGTGGTGATTTCCATAGTTTTGTATCTGTTTCTTTTGCTCTGAAGCATGGTTTGGTAGCTGAGTCTTTGCTTAGGACTTGCAAGATCATGACCGGGGGAGGCATTATCCTGGTTAATGATATTTGCAAGGATCGGAGAGTTACTTTGGGAGGCCGGGAGTTGAGTGCGTGTCTACTTGTAATGCCACTTCCGAGCTACGACATTGTACTCGGGATGGATTGGTTGAGTAGGCACCGTGCTAGCATAGATTGTAGAGGAGGTAGAGTTTTGTTTGGTCTACCAGGAGAGCCAGAGTTTGAGTTTGCTAGAGGAGCTGCAGAGCAGGGAGAAGCCATTATTTGTGGAGCTATGGTGGAAGACAAGGAGTTGCCACATCCGTTGATAGCAGAGTTCTTGGATGTGTTTCCTGAGGAATTGCCAGGATTGCCGCCAGATCGAGATATTGAATTTTCTATAGACTTGGTTCCAGGTGCAGAACCAATTTTGCAGCATGTCTATAGAGTAAACAACAGCGAGCTGGCCGAGTTGAAGAAGCAAGTGGACAAATTATAGGATAATAGGTTTATCAGATCGAGTTCTTCACCATAGGGAGCCCCGGTATTGTTTATACCGAAGAAGGATGGATCGGTGCGCATGTGCATTGATTACGGGGCTTTAAATAATCTCACTATCAAGAATAAGTATCCTTTGCCACGGATTGATGATCTGTTTAATCAGTTGAGTGAAGCCAAGGTATTTTCTAAGATAGATTTGAGATAATGCTACCATCAGGTGAAGGTGAAGCCGGAGGACATATCGAAGAATGCTTTTAGGACTCGGTATGGTCAGTACGAGTTTATGGTGATGCCGTTTGGTTTGACTAATGTACCGACGGTATTTATGAACTTGATGAACAAGGTGTTCCACCAGTAACTTGATAAGTTCATGGTGTTGTTCATCGATGACATACTCATATACTCGAGGACACTGGAGGAGCATTTGAGGATTGTGTTAGATGTGTTGAGGAAGGAGAAGCTGTATGGAAAGTTGTCCAAGTGTGAGTTTTTCCTGGACAAGGTGGAGTTCTTGAGGCATATTGTGACTGGTAATGGTATTTCAGTGGATCCGAAGAAAATTTCAGCAGTGGAATCTTGGAAGACTCCGAGCTCGGTAGAGAGATCAGGAGTTTCTTGGGATTGGCAGGCTACTTCAGGAAGTTTGTGCAAAAATTTTTGAGGATTGCCGAGCCGATGACTAGACTCACAAGGAAGGATATGGAGTTTGTTTGGACGGAGGATTGCCAGGTTGCTTTTGAGGAGTTGAAGAAGAGGTTGACGTCTTCTCCTATTTTGACGTTGCCATCAGGGTCCGGAGGTTTCACTATTTATAGTGATGCATCGAGAAGGGTTTGGGTTGTGTTCTTCAGCAGCATGGGAAAGTGATTGCCTATGCATACAGGTAATTGTGTCCTCATGAAAAGAACTATCCACCCCATGATTTTGAGTTGGCAGCCCTCATATTCGCCCTGAAGTTGTGGAAACATTATTTGTACGGAGAGCGTGTGGAGATCTTCACAGACCATAAAAGCTTGAAGTACATTTTTATGCAGAAGGAGTTTAACATGAGGCAGCGTCGGTGGTTGGAACTATTGTAGGATTTTGATATCTCTTTGCAATATTATCCTGGGAAAGCCAATGTAGTTGCCGATGCATTGAGCATGTATTCGTTAGCTATGTTCATGACGCAGGATTGATATTTGTTGGAGGACTTGGAGAGCTTGGGTATTGCGGTGATTGTTCCTGGTGGTGCTATGCAGATGTGGGGATTGTAGATACACTCAAATTTGATGGACAGGATTAAGGCAGCACAATATGAGGATGTATCTCTGAGGAGTATCAGAGCTCAGGTGAGAGCAGGATTGGAGGATGATTTCACTACTACAGGGGATGGATCTTTGAGGCATGGAGTTAGATTGTGTGTGCCTAGTGGGGAGCTGCGTGAGGAGGTATTGCAGGAAGTGCATCACTCTCAGTATTCCATGCATCCAGGTGCTAACAAGATGTATCGGGATATGCGAGAGAGTGTGTGGTGGTATGGCATAAAGAGGGAAGTGGCATAGTTTGTATCCAGATGCATAGTGTGCTAGCAAGTGAAAGTCGAGAGGCAGAGGCCAGGAGGTTTATTTTAGCCATTACCCATTCCAGAGTGGAAGTAGGAACACATTACTATGGATTTTGTGTCCGGACTTCCACGATCTCCAGGAGGGAAAGATGCGATTTGGGTCATCGTTGATAGGTTGACCAAGTCGGCCCACTTTTTGCCTTTCAAGGTGGGTTTGTCTACGGAGAAGCTGGCAGAGATGTATGTGAGGCAGATCGTTAGGATACCTGGAGTTTCCGCCAGCATAGTCTCAGATCAGGATAGTCGTTTCATTTCTCATTTCTGAAGGAGTTTGCAGGAGAGTTTGGGCACTCAGCTCAAATTCAGTACTGCATATCATCCTCAGACAGATGGGCAGTCAGAGAGGACTATTCAGACTCTCGAGGATATGTTGTGCACTTGTGTACTAGATTTCGGGGGTTCTTGGGAGGACCATCTCCATTTGGTAGAGTTCGCTTACAACAATAGTTATCAAGCCAGTATAGAGATGTCACCGTTTGAAGCTCTATATGGTCGGAGGTGTCGTACTCCTTTATCATGGGACGATATTGGAGAGAGAGTTTTGCCTGGGCCAGAGATGGTTATGGATGCAGCAGAGAAGGTTCAGTTGATCAGAGACAGGCTTCGAGTGGCGCAGGACAGACAGCGGCATTGGGCCGATAATCATCAGAGACCTTTGGAGTTCGAGGTATAGTTTAGATTTTTGTTTTGTGTTTGTTCTTGGTTGTTTGTTATAGATTAAGTTCTTAAGGTAGTGTTTTGTTCTAGGTGGGTGGTTTAGTATTTCTGAGGATTTCTCCGACACGAGGCACGATTCGCTTCGGTGGAGACGGGAAGCTTAGTCCATGATTCATCGGACGTTTCACTATTCTAGAGAGGGTCGGTGTAGTTGCTTATAGACTAGACTTGCCACCTGCATTAGAGGGAGTGCACAACGTGTTTCATGTATCGCAGTTGAGATGATACGTGGCAGATCCTAGTCATGTATTTGATCACTCGGAGATAGAGGTGGGCCCTACTCTTAGCTATCCAGAGCAGCTAGTTGAGATTCTGGATCGGAGATAGAAGGTGCTGAGGAACCAGACTATTCATTTGGTGTGCATCGCATGGAGGCATCACTCCCCGAAGGAGTCTACCTGGGAGAGAGAGGATAAAATGCGAGAGCGTTATCCATATTTGTTTGTGCCTTGAGGTATGTTACTTCCTAGTTATGTTTTGTTCATTGTTATGATCTTTCATTGTTAGTTGTGATTTATTAGTTCTGTTCTGATATTTCTGGGGGTAGTTTTCGTCTTTGAATCTCGAGGACAAAATTATTTTAAGGAGGGTAGACTGGTCACTACCATATTTTATAGCAAAGGGTATTTTAGTAATTTCCTATTTAATTAATTATTATGCTTGATAAATATTTATTTGTTGTATTATTTAATTATTGTTAAATGTTAGTTATTTAATTTGGACTTGTGTTAGTGGACCTAACTAGTTTAGTTTAGACCAATGAACCAACATGAATTAATTAGTTGGACTTAGCACATTTAGAAAGCCCACTATTAAGGAGATGGATTAAATTAATTAAATCATTGAACTAGAAGCTTCCTTCCTTAATTATTTCTTCATGAGAGGCCCCAAGGGGTATAATGGACATTTCATAGGGAGGGAAATAGGGGCCGGTCTATTTAAAAAGAGAAAGAAAATTCACTCTCCTCTATTTTATTCCAAATCTAGATCTAGAATTTCCCACTACCAAATTCCATCATTTCCACTTCATTTCTCTACCAAAATTTATTTCAATTCCTTCCCAAATCACCATTAGAGAATTGAGAAGCAATAATCTAGAAGGAGGAAGCAAGGATCTACAAAGAGGAGCAAGGATCTACAATTTGGAAGCAATTTTATCTCAATTGGAGGTTTCATTGGGAATCTATCTCCCAATAGGTACAATTCAGTTTTACCCTTAAAATAGCTTCTAAATATGAGATTCAATCATGAAAAATTAACCCATATGTATGTACTACCCATAGGAATTAGTTTTGTGTCCATAGGAGGCCTATTGAGAAAGTTATGGTGTTTTTGTGTCAATTTTGGGGAAATTTCGAGAATGACATTTGTTGTGTGTGTCAATTGATCCTATAGATCAATTTGGCATGTGTTTATGTGTTTGGGGCTACTGTCGTGTCCACAATTGGGTACGTGTAGGTCATATCCCAATAATTTGGTGATACGTATTGTTTTGGGGGTTTTTCCTCCGACACGGAACTTTGTACATGTCGTATTTTGACACGGCCACATAGATCTATATTTGATACCTCGTATTGTTCATAAATATTATATATGACTTTTTTGTGTCCTTCGAGGTGCAATTGGATGTGTGGTGGACTCGTATCATATGCGTATCCTAGATCTAGTGGGATACGGTATGATGCTCTCCAATTGTTGTGTATTTTGGTGTAGATCAAATTATTGTGTTTTTAATTCTTGAATTATAATTGTGTGTGTGTGTGTATATATATATATATATATATATATATATATATATATATATATATATATATATGTATTATGGTGTATTTATTATAGTGTTTATTGTATCATAGATCTATGTATTATATATGTACTAATAGAATAAATATTATGTAGCTTTCTTCTACATGCATTAGTATATATGTTATAATATATGTTAGGGATGTAAATATATGTATATGATTTTATAAAATATATATGTATGTTTAATTAAGTAATTAGATTATTTATAGTTATTATATGATTATATATATATATATATATATTTATGGATGTATATTTATTATATATGTTGTATGTGTGTGTTGTTGCTATATTAAATATGTACATAATAATAGGAGAGGGTGTGTATAGTTATTATATATATAGATATATATTATATTTAATTGGGTGATATATATATATATATATATATATATATATATATATATATATATATATATAATATATATATATATATATATATATATATGTGTGTGTGTGTGTGTGTGTGTGTGTGTGTGTGTGTTATATATATATATGTTTTATATATATTATATATATTTTGCAGGTTTTCAGCGACGGAGTTCTGGCGACAGCAACCGCTGTCACAGAACAGCAGCAGCCGCTGTAGCTAAGAGGCGGCGCCATTAATGACAGCATCCGCTGTCATTAATGAGAGGCAGCCGTGGCAGAAAATAGCAGCAGTGGCGACAGCAGGATCGGTGACGGTTGAAAACCTTCACCAAAGCAGCAGCAGTGCAGAATCCAAGCAGCAACAGCGACAATGGCTTCAGTGACAGCCAGAACTATCACTAAAAGCTTGGTTTCAGCGTATAAGTATTTTTTAACAATGTTTCAGCGACAGTTAGGCAGATTATTATATATATGTTTTTATATACTCTATTTATATATATATATATATATATGTATTAATATTGAGATAATATACTATTATTGCTATATTTCTTATTTGTATAATATTAGTATATATTTATATATTATATATGAGGGTATTTAGTATATCAAGGTATTGAGTATTACCTTGTGGAAACCAAGGTAAGTGGGATACTCAAGATACGGGGTTTGGGTGTCAAGATTGTGGTTATTGTTGGGATACCAAGTTGGTTCAAAACTATGGTTCCTATTTGATGTGTAATTAATATTCTATATTGTTATACATAATTGTTTGATATATATGTATTGTGATATTTACCTTGGAATTTACGTATCCGGAGATACAGTATCCTAATATTTTAGGATGTAGTTTTTTATGACTTAGATTTTAATATCTTGACCCAAAATTTTTGTATTAGACTTGTGGAACCTAGAAATAAATAGTTGACCTTGGTTTGACCATAGTTGACCATAGTTGAATTAGAGATGACCATATTTGACTTTTGACTTAGAATTGACTTATCGACCTAGAAGTTGACTAGTTTAACTTATTCTCTTTTCGGAACCTTGTATTGATGTTATATTCCATATCTAGGTCTTCGAGGCATCGAGTCGGACATCTGTGAGACTATTCCTTGGACTTCAGGCGAGTATATTCTCTGATAGTTTCTCATTTATGATATCCTCTATGTTCATTATATCTAGTGTAGATATCCATGTTCTTTTTACACTATGGTTACACGGATTGGTATATCCTGATCTCGTCATGAGATGTTATTCCTTGATATATTGTGTATATGGTGCAAGTATTATTTTATTGGTTATCTTGTACATGTACAGACACTGATTCTCGGGAAGAATCGCTATCTTCTTGGGGAATCTCGTGCCATAGCATACCGTGGTTGGATCTATTATACCAGTCGGGGCTGGGGAGTATTAGTATAGATATGTGATCAATATCCCTATTGTATCAAGTACTGATTACTGAATAGTGTTGATCATACACCGCACGTATGATTAGCCAGGCCGCATTGTATCGTGCCCAAGCCGATCACATGTTAAGCTAGTACTCACACACTTAGTCATTAGTATTCTTGTTTCATTGGCATATTGTTCATTATTATTTTTATTTCCAGTATTTCCTTATTGTATATATATCTCTTGTATCTATTGTGCATCTTTGTTATCTACAGCTATTTACTGTTACATAGTTTTTATTATTGATTAGAACTGCTGTTAGAGATGTACTCTGCTCCTTTCCTGACTGGATATATTTTTCCAGATGACACTGAGGAGTGTTACCCTACCTATTATGGACCCCAGGATGTTGTGGGTTTAGATTCTGAGCCCCTGGCTCAGGAGGGACTTATCCCAACTGAGACAGTTGACCCAGGAGTTGTAGCTTCATAGTATTCTTTTGTACTGAATTTGTCTCCAGCTTATTCTGTATTTCTTCTCACTCATTGATGTATTATTTTAGACTCATGAGTTGTATTGTGACTATTCTATTCTTTATCTGATTTGTGCTTTCCCTCTTAGTTTTGTGATTGAGTATATTATCATTATTGGTGGTTCATTATATGGTTAGATAGATTATCTAGACAGCGTTCTACCGCGATTCTGCGACGTAGGCTGGGCGTTATTTTTGACTTATACCCTTACACTGGGTGCGGGTCGTGACACGTTTTTGGTGGTGGCCCATGCAAGTCTAGCTTCACAAAGTATGTGATGTCGTGGTAGTGCGACAATTTAGTTGTACTACTGCGAGCCTGCGATAGGATATATGATATAGGCTGAGATACTCAATCACATCTTGGAAATTCTTTTGATTCAACTATTCTCCTTCCATATTGATACTTGATCTCTAAACTAGTCCTTTCCTTGAATGTCTTACATTTTATGCCATATTGATTCTTTCTTTCGCTTTGTCTCAGGATGCCGCCTCAGACTAGATCACAGCAGAGGAGAGCAGTTTCTGAGAGGTCTGCGACATCCCGAGGGCCTGCACCAGTCACTTCTTCGGTGATTGGAGTGTTAGCTGCATTCGGAGGTCTACCACCTACTCAAAGGACTGTGGCAGCTGTATCTGAGGGGCTTCCACCACCAGCTCCTGTGCCAGCAGAGGCGTCACAGATGTTTACACTGTTTCGTGAGATGCTCGAGGCACAGAGGGCTCAGTCAGAGGCACATCAGTGGCAGACCTACGTTCTACGACAGGGCATCGAGAGTGCCCATCAGCTTGCTCATGCTGTAGTAGAGAGAGGAGTTTCGATCCAGCAGCAGGTTGTTCCTCAGGTTGTTCAGCTTCGGCCAGGCAATATTTTGGACTTCAAGAAACTGGAGCCTAGGGTTTTCAAGGGGACGGAAGGCATCGTCTATGCTGATGATTGGCTCGAGGACATTGAGCGTCTTATGAGGGTGTCCCATCTTTCTGAAGATCTGAAGGTTAAGGCGGTAGGACTTCAACTGTTCGACGTCGCTCGTACTTGGTTCAGGAATGAGCCGGTTCTGGTTGACGTAGGACAATCTTCGGAGGTATTCAAGGACCTTTTCAAGAAGAAGTTTTTCGCCCGGGCAGATAGGCTTGACTTGGGGAGACAGTTTGAGAGTCTCATTCAGGGGACCATGTCTGTGGAGTAGTACGTTGCAAAGTTTGGTAGGTTGAGCCAATTTACAGAGTATCTGGTGAGAGAGTCAGAGGTGCGAGCTATTCGTTTCCGTGAGGGTCTAAAATGGGAAGTGAAGATTCTTATTTCGTCTTTTTATGAGACATACTCGGAGATACTTGCGGAGGCATACAAGGTTGAGCGGGAGTTTCTGGGGGCCAACGGTAGTGCAGTATCTGCCAAACGTCCTCATTTTTAGTCCAGACCTTTCCAGCAGCCATAACAGAACCAGACTCCAGCTAGAGTGTCTTTTCACCAGGCACCTCAGGAGCAGAGACCGTTACAGCAAGCTCCATGTAACTACTGTAAGAAGCCCAGCTATATCTGGGAAATTTGTAGGAGGAGGTTAGGAGTTTGTTTGTATTATGGTACTGAAGGACATCATTCGAGGGAGTGTCCTCGTCGTACAGTTCAGGGAGCAGCTTCAGTTCCGAGGGCATATACGAGACCACCTGCAGCACAGCCGAGGGGACCGCTTCCGATACAGTAATAAATTTTTGTCCAGCATCAGCAGCAGGGAGGTGCTCGGCAGGGACGAGCGTTTGCTATGACCGTCGAGGAGGATGAACCCACCGGAGATGTTATCGCAGGTTCTATTATTCTTGATTCCATTCCAGCTTTAGCTTTGTTTGATAGTGGTGCTTCCCATAGTTTTATATCTGTTTCTTTTGCTCTAAAGCATGGTTTGGTAGCTGAGTCTTTGCGTAGGACTTGCAAGATCATGACCGGGAGAGGCATTATCCTGGTTAATGATATTTGCAACGATCAGAGAGTTACTTTGGGAGGCCGGGAGTTGAGTGTGTGTCTACTTGTAATGCCACTTCTGAGCTACGATATTGTACTCGGGATGGATTGGTTGAGTAGGCACCGTGCTAGCATAGATTGTAGAGGAGGTAGAATTTTGTTTGGTCTGCCAGGAGAGCCAGAGTTCAAGTTTTCTAGAGGAGCTGCAGGGTAGGGAGAAGGCATTATTTGTGGAGCTATGGTGGAAGACAAGGAGTTGCCACCTCCGTTGATAGCAGAGTTCTTGGATGTGTTTCTTGAGGAATTGCTAGGATTGTCGCTAGATCGAGATGTTGAATTTTCTATAGACTTGGTGCCAGGTGCAGAACCAATTTCACAGCATGTCTATAGAGTAAACAACAGTGAGGTGGCCGAGTTGAAGAAGCAGGTGGATGAATTGCAGGATAAGGGATTTATCAGATCGAGTTCTTTACCATGGGGAGCCCCGGTATTATTTGTACCAAAGAAGAATGGATCGATGCGCATGTGCATTGATTTTACGGATTTAAATAAGCTCACTATCAAGAATAAGTATCATTTGCCATAGATTGATGATCTATTTGATCAGTTGAGTGGAGCCAAGATGTTTTCTAAGATAGATTTGAAATTAGGCTACCATCAGGTAAAGGTGAAGCCGGAGGACATACTGAAGACTATTTTTAGAACTCGGTATGGTCAGTACGAGTTTATGGTGATGCCGTTTGGTTTGACTAATGCACCAGCGGTATTTATGAACTTGATGAACAAGGTGTTCCACCAGTACCTTGACAAGTTTGAGGTGGTGTTCATCGACGACATACTCATATACTCGAGGACACCGGAGGAGCATGAGGAGCATTTGAGGATTGTGTTGGATGTGCTGAGGAAGGAGAAGCTGTATGGAAAGTTGTCCAAGTGTGAGTTTTTCCTGGACAAGGTGGAATTCTTGGGGCATGTTGTGACTGGTGATGGTATTTCAGTAGATCCGAAGAAGATTTCAGCAGTAGAATCTTGGAAGACTCCGAGTTCGGTAGCAGAGATCAGGAGTTTCTTGGGATTGGCAGGCTACTACAGGAAGTTTGTGCAAGATTTTTTGAGGATTATCGAGCCGATAACTAGCCTCACAAGGAAGGATGTGGAGTTTGTTTGGATGGAGGATTGCCAGGTTGCTTTTGAGGAGTTGAAGGAGAGGTTTACGTCTGCTCCTATTTTGATGTTGCCATCAGGGTCCGGAGGTTTCACTATTTATAGTGATACATCGGGGAAGGGTTTGGGTTGTGTTCTTCAGCAGCATGGGAAAGTGATTGCCTATGCATCCAAGCAATTACGTCCTCATAAAAAAAACTATCTTACCCATGATTTAGAGTTGGCAGCCGTCATATTCGCCCTGAAGTTGTGGAAACATTATTTGTACGGAGAGCGTATGGAGATCTTCACAGACCACAAAAGTTTGAAGTATATTTTCACGCAGAAGGAGTTGAACATGAGGCAGCGTCGGTGGTTGGAACTGATGAAGGATTTTGAATCTCTTTGCAATATCATCCTGGAAAAGCCAATGAAGTTGCCGATGCTTTGAGCAGGTATCCGGTACCTATGTTCTTGACGCAGGATCGATATTTGTTGGGCATTGAGGTGATTGTTCCTGGTGGTGCTATGCAGCTGTGGGGATTGCAAATACACTCAGATTTGATGGATATGATCAAGGCAGCACAGTATGAGGATGTATCTCTGAGGAGTATCAGAGCTCAGGTGAGAGCAGGATTGGAGGATGATTTAACTATTGCAAATGATAGATCTTTGAGGCATGGAGTTAGATTGTGTGTGCCTAGTGGGAAGCTGCATGAGGAGGTGTTGCAGGAAGCGCATCGCTCTCAGTATTCCATGCATCCAGGTGCTAACAAGATGTATCGGGATATGCGAGAGAGTGTGTGGTGGTATGGCATGTAGAGGGAAGTGGCACAGTTTGTATCCAGATGCTTAGTGTGTCAGTAGGTGAAAGCCGAGAGGCAGAGGCCAGGAGGTTTACTTCAGCCATTACCCATTCCAGAGTGGAAATGGGAACACATTACTATAGATTTTGTATCCGGACTTCCACGATCTTTAGGAGGAAAAGACGCAATTTGGGTCATCGTTGATAGGTTGAGCAAGTTGGCCCACTTTTTGCCTTTCAAGGTGGGTTTGTCTACGGAGAAGCTGGCAGAGATGTATGTGAGGCAGATCGTTAGGATACATGGAGTTCTTGTCAGCATAGTCTCAGATCGGCATAGTCGTTTCACTTCTTTTTTTTGGAGGAGTTTGCAGGAGAGTTTGGGCACTCAACTCAAGTTCAGTACTACATATCATCCCCAGACAGATGGGCAGTCAGAGAGGACTATTCAGACTCTCGAGGATATATTACGCACTTGTGTACTAGATTTCGGGGGTGCTTGGGAGGACCATCTCCATTTGTTAGAGTTTGCTTACATCAAAAGTTACCAGGCCAGTATAGAGATGTCACCTTTTGAAGCTCTATACGGTCAGAGGTGTCGTACTCCTTTGTCTTGGGACGATGTTGGAGAGAGAGTTTTGCTTGGCCAGAGATGGTTGTGGATGCAGCAGAGAAGGTTCAGTTGATCAGAGACAAACTTCGAGTGGCGCAGGATAGACAGCGGCATTGGGCCGATAGCCATCAAAGACCTTTGGAGTTCGAGGTATAGTTTAGATTTTTGTTTTGTGTTTGTTCTTGGTTATTTTTTATAGATTAAATTCTTAAGGTGGTGTTTTGTTCTAGGTGGGTGGTTTGGTGTTTCTGAGGATTTCTCTGACACGAGGCACGATTCGCTTCGGTGGAGGCGGAAAGCATAGTCCGCGATTCATCAGACCTTTTACTATTCTAGAGAGGGTCAGTGCAGTTGCTTATAGACTAGACTTGCCACCTGTATTGGAGGGAGAGCATAACGTGTTTCACGTGTCTCAGTTGAGACGATACGTGGCAGATCCTAGTAATATATTGGATCACTCAGAGATAGAGGTGGGCCCTACTCTTAGCTATCCAGAGCAACCAGTTGAGATTCTGGATCAGAATGATACTTTCCGGCCTCGGATGCTGAGCCTGATCTGCTTATGGCTAAATCTGAGCCACTCTGTCCACTGCCGTCATGGCCACTTGGTAGGCATTCTCAATGCCCAGCCTCATCACATCCACCTGACGGTGCTGCGTGTCCATCATCTCCCTGAAGAATGCAAATAACTATGCGGCATCTACTGGTGCAGGAGGTGGTGGAGGAACCATCGGAACGACTGGGGTAGTCCTCGGATTGACAAGTGGAGGAGGATCCCTGAGAGAAACAGATGCTCCCTCAACCGCAGGAGTGGTGAGTGGAGCAATAGCATCTGCCTAAATATGAGCTGGATGAGAGGTGGCAGACCTCTCGGTGGCAACTGCTGGAACGGTACGATAGGATCGTGTCTTCGGAGGCATTCTGAACATAGATCAAAAGAAGTCAATACGGCGCAAGATACGATATCATCAAGGAAGGACAATAATATTTCAAAAGAAACAATTTTAGAATAATTAGATTAGAATTGTTCCTAGTCGTGATTGAGTACACTCTCATCCTAGATCCTAGAGCAGGCTCGCAGCAAGACAACTAAATTATTGTACGACCACGACATCACACTAATTGGGAATCGAGACCTGCATTGGGCCACCACCAAAAATTTTGTTTATCAGAAGTAAAAGAACAAGTTCAGAATTCTACGCGGTTCCTAAACAGCAGGACAGTTTGAACACTCGACTGCTATGCGGCTTTCTGCGCATCCTTAGTTATGCGTAAAAGACAGGACAGGACCTAGCGCTCTTTCTACACAGAGTCAGCGTAAAGAATCAGACGTGTTGAAGCTACACATATTCAAACTTCACAGTAAAGTATGGCAACATGATCATATGCAAAGAAGAAGACGATCTTATTAAAATTAAAATCACGATTACATATGAGGGAAATCCAGTCTACAAGGGTTTTTCTCCATTTTCGTGGTTACATATGAGGGAAATCCCGCCTACAAAGGGCTTCCTCATCGTCGTCTCAAGATCGCACCGAAAAGCTGTTCTGACAGGTTCTCACATTGGTGAAGATCTTCCTCTTCTTCCAAGACAGTTTGTCGACATCCACAGTCGATGAACGAGAAGATGATTAGTGGCGGGAGGATACAAAAATGGTCATAGACCCATCCTCCAACAGAAGGAAAGCAGGGTAAATCTGCTTTCCTACAGACCACCGTAACTCAAGCCGGGACAGAGCTAGTCTGTCTGCCTCTCGTCCCCGGAGGTAACGGGAGAAGACACCGCTTGCAAGCGGTATGGCGAAATACGACCCTTCTTCTCTCCCAAAGAACCACCATACAAAGTTGCTGATTATCCCGAGTAAAGGAGGCTATGATATCCTTCCTTGATCCATCATTGCAAAGGACATTTGCTCGAAGACGCCGTCTTTTTTGGCTCCTTACATGCTGGAAAAGCATGATCTCCTTCTTCCTCAAGTCGACCCGACGAACTCCGGCCATCATCTCTTTGTGGTAAAGGAAGTGTAGGAAGAACAGGAGAACTCCTCAGCCTTTTTATAGGCGAGAAAGAGCACTGATCCCCAATAACTCTGCCAAAAAGTCATCCATAAAAGAACGTGTTAGGCTTGACCATTTTAGGCTCCACTCAGAGCGTTTCGAGTTACGAGGAACGGTTCATGCTTCATTCAAAGTATTTCAAATTACGAGGAATTTAAAAGCTTTGAAGGGGGTCTTGTAGAAGCATGAAAAATACGCTGGATAGCTATACGCAGCATGTTCATATAGGGCAGCGTAAAAAGATGACCTCAGAGACATCAACTTGCAACAGAGCTTCTCCGTTGAGCACAGCATAAAATATAGGCTCAAGGACCATCAGCGTAGTGCAAGGTGTCCAGGCTGCTTCGGCGTAAAAGAGGTGCTTCATCGCCTATATGGTGTAAAACTCATCCGCTTTCAATGTAGCATTGAAGTGTACGAGGAATGCTTCATATTCTTCGAAATAAACCTATCAGATCATGCAATGAACCTAACGTCTGGACTCCTGACAAAGAGTACTGCACGACAACCCAAGCGATGGGTATCATGATGGCACGGTACTGCAACCCAGACTGTCATTTACTGCCATATCCTTTGCGTAGACCACTCTTTCACATACGAAGAAAAATGCTGCCTTGTTTTACACTGGCAGATGTGAGCAGTTTATGCTCTGCGGAAGACAAATAGCCTGCCACGTCAAAAGCTGCACTTCGTACAGGGCGTGAGGCACGTCTCTGCATTTAATGTACAGAGCGGTGACAGTTTCTCGAGGCACGTCTCTGCATTTGAAGCGCCGAATACTGACAGATGCCTGAGGCACGTCTTTGCACTTGAGGCACAGAAGGGTGGCAGACCTTCAAACCATGCCTCCTCATTTAATGAGCAGGATAATGGCGGATCTCCGCATTTAATGCAGGAGATTTGATTAAATGTCACCGAACCATCGTTTAGTGGCATCCCTTTTGCGTAAACTACTCTTACGCATATAAGGGAATACGCTATCCAAGTTTTACACTGGCAGACGTGAGCTTCTTACGCTCCGCAGAAGGCAAACAGACCGCCACATCAGCAGTCACTCTTCGTATAGGATTCGAGGTGCGTATCTGCATTTAATGAGCAGAATGATGGCAAATCTTAAAGACAGGCCTCTGTATTTAATGCGCAGGATGGAGGCAGATCTCTGTATTTAATGCAAGAGATTTGATTATATCTCCAAGAGCCATAATTTTGGCTAAAACGTCCACATCGTCTCGGCTTCTATGCCTGCTCGGCTTCTATGCCCACTCGGCTTCTATGCCCACTCGTCTTCTACGCCTCCTCGGCCTCTATGACCACTCGACTTCTACGTCTCCTCGGCTTCTATGCCTACTTGACTTCTATGCCATACAGTCATTTGGCTTCTACGCCAACCTCTTCTACACGAGGGATACCTACCTACGTGGCTTCTACGCCGTGATCTTCGTAGCATTTATACACGTTTTGTCCCTTAGTTGGACCCGCGTCACACGCTTATTCAAAAGATTATCTATACGCAGGCATTGGTTATTTTAACCGTTGTGTAAAAGGGTGTTGTACTTTCCACTACTCGGTTTCTACGCCGACTGTGTGGTTACTGTCACTAAAAACTCTATAAATAGAGACCTCTATCAATGAGGAACAAGGTGGACAAATTGGAGAAAAAGAGGAGAAAGAGAGAGAGAGAGAGAGAGGAGAATCCAGATCTCAGGCAAAGAGAAGGGATCGACGACTTTGGCATCGGGCATCCAACCTCTTTAGCAACCTTCGAAGCTGCTACCTGTCTTCCACGATACTTCTTTAACATCGTGTGGTCCAAAGGCTAAAGTGATCGACTGCAGATCAGACACCTATAGCAATATTCACCCAGATTAGAAATCCTCCTATAGGATCAAATTTGTACAATCTTGTTTGTAAACATAAAAGAAGGGCGGGTCTTCGCACAAAACCTCGTTTTTCGCATTCACTAAATCTTTTCTTGTTTATTATCCCAAAACACAAGGTCTTAATCCAAAACCGGGGACAAATCAGGTACCAAATGGTAATAAAAATAATAATTGAGGTCCTAGTGATCCCGGCTACCAATCCGGAAATTACTCCTAAACTAGGGGGTCCCTGTCTACACCATCGACAGGCTAAGGTCCATAAAACGTCGGACACCAATCCTCCGGATCCTCTTGAAAAAATATGTCCAGTCAGGACTGGAACAAGTACACCTCTAACAGCAGTTCCAGTTAAATGATAAAACTATAAAATAGTTGTAGCAAGTAGCAAGGTGAAGGAAATAAAGTATAAAACAAGGAAATATACATATCACTGGTGCATAAAGGTAAAGATGTATGAATATCAGAGACAAAATAGTAATATCTACAAGATACAAGAAATCTAAACTAAGATCAAGTATGTGCACAAAAACATGTAGTGAGTCCAGCAAGAGTACATGTAATGAGTCAAGTCCAGAAACTATAAGTGAGACC
This sequence comes from Iris macrosiphon, assembly GCA_036927795.1. NCBI lineage: Eukaryota > Viridiplantae > Streptophyta > Magnoliopsida > Asparagales > Iridaceae > Iris > Iris macrosiphon. The sequence continues at coordinate 90,778,418 of JAYESA010000018.1, forward strand.
AGCAAGAAATGCAAGAGAGTTCAGACTAGAAAGAATGAACTCGTATCTTTGAAATACCTATTTCGACATATAAACGGCTAGGGGGTAAGTACGGCTTATCGCACACTGGGTGTGCGGCTGCTATCATTCCAGATTAGACCAGAGGGGGTGATTCCAGTGATTCTAGTTGGGAATGTTTACATGTCTACTCGAGTATTTCCCTGCCCCGACTAGTATAAGTGAATCCAAGACCCAACACGTAAGTCAAGTATGAGTACAACCAGAAATATGAGTGATGCCTGTAGTGATGCTAGCAGGTGATTCCAGAATAGAGGCCAGAAATATGAAATATACGTTTCGCAAGTAAATGAATCCAGAAATACTAGTCCGTGTCGTGCCAGAAAAATCAGAGAATACTATACTAGAAGCTGAATTATAATAATCATCAGATAATGAAAACTATCAGAGAATGTACTCGCCTGACGTCCTGAGCAACTGTCGATTCGAACTGGTGTCGCAATGACCTATTGCGAAATGCAAGGTTAAACAGGGTTCTAAAGGGTTAAACAGATATAAAATAGCTAAAAACATGCTTCTAGGGTCGTTCTAGGTCAAACGGGTTAAACCGGTGAAATCTGGGTCAAAAAGTCAACTCTGGGTCCAAAAAGTTAATTCTAGGTCAAAACTTGGTCAAAGATTGACTTTGGCGGTCAACCGGGTCAACTACGGTCAAAATCACGACCTGCTACCACTAACTACCCAGCTAGGCGAGACTATGTGGGTTCATCCAGTTCTGGTGCCAGAAATCGAGAAAGAGACTCAAGCTGCTAAAGCTAAGTCTAAGAAGAACTCAAAACACAAACCGTGTCACATGATTACGGTACACTCGGCATCAGAAGACGAGGTCTTGGCTACTGGAACTCGCTCAGGGAAAGCCTACCTCCAGGACTATGGAGCCAGCCAGGAGGATGCATCGGCAGACGCTTCAGCTGCCAAGCCTTCAGAACCGGAATCCGTCGTACCAGAGGCCGGTCCTTCAAGACCAACTTCGGCGGACAAAGGGAAGCAAAAAGAAGTGCGCTTTGATAAACCTGTGAAAAACATTCAAAACAAAGGTTTAGAAAGCCATACAACTTCGACATCCTGGCCCAACTGGCTAATACACCAGCTAGGCTATCCATCTTTGAGCTACTCAGGCTCTCTCATGAAACTCGTCAAGCCCTGAGTGAAGCATTGATGCAGGCGGATGCATACTTGACCCAGCTCAAGTCCCCTGACGAAGAACCCGTGGCGTGTCCTCAATGCCACAGTGTGATGGAGGTGATCCCAAACATCACTTTCACTCAAGACGACATGCTGTTGAAATATAACCGGCATGACAGACCCCTCTATTACACCGGGTACATCGGTTCCATGGAGGTCGACCGGATACACATAGATCCAGGATCGTCGATCAGCATCATTCCTCATAATCTGCTAAGACCGTTGAGGATTCCTACCAGCGAATTGGCTTACACCACCACTACGATCGTAGGGTTCAACGCCGGAAGAAGTAAGTCGTTGGGAAAGATTCGCCTGAGGATCCAGATTGGCAACCTCAGATCTGTGGCTACATGTTACATCATCAATTCAGAGGTGTCCTACAACATTTTGCTGGGTAGACCTTGGATCCACGACCACAGCATCGTTCCTTCAACTCTACACCAATGCTTCAAATATATAGACGCCCGAGGAACAGTACAAACGGAGATTGCTGACCTGAACCTGTTCAAAGGAGTAGAATCCTACTACTCTGATGCCGTGTTGTACTCTCAAAACTGCACGGAAGAGGTGTCAACCGAAGCAGAGAAGGAATTCCACCGGGAGCCAGAGCTACCCTCTGCCAAGCAACCTCTGTCAATCAAGGTGAAAGGACGGACTACTCGTCCAAAAGCCATAGAACCTGCGGCGATCCACCTGAACGAGACCAGATCAGGAAAAGAGGGTGATCCTCTAGTGATCACTTTGAACCAGAAGCCTCCTTCCTTGGTCATCAACCTCCGGCGCAGCAAACAACCGAGTGATGTAAATGCAACCAGGAACGGAGTTTCAGATGATAATAAACATCCTCTTTTCCAGTATATTGATGCCCAAATTCTGAATCAGGAATCCTCCCCCTACGACGATATAGAACCTATAGCGCAAAAATTCTTGGAAGCTATAGATTCCTATCATCCGTATATATGGGAAGTGGCATCATCATCTAATGTCACAACGACATACGGACTGCATAAGGATTCTATCTTCATTGTCCCGCCTACTTGCAACAGTCAACATTCGATAGTCTTCGGCCGCATGCGCAATGAACCGACGGTGCAAGAGGATTCTTCCGACGACGATGCTGGTAAAATACAGGTTCACAGATACAACCCACAAGCTCTGAAGATCATGCAAAATATGGGTTATAACTTGAAGCTGGAACCGAATCTCAACTACGGGAAAGGCAGACTAATGCAGCTGCACGGCAATCCCTACTATCAACGAACTCATTTCGGGTTAGGGTATACCACCTCCCTCGTAGCTCCTGAGTCAAGCGAGGATATCTTTTCCTCCTCTCAAAATGGCTCAGCGCCCTCTGACTCATCTTATGCTCTCGAGCAAACATTATCAGCAAATATGGTAGTGACGGATTCCTTCGAATCAGACGAACAAGAATCTGAACCGTTTGAGAATGACGCTTGGGCTCAGCAAATGGATACAATGGGAGTTCCGCTTCGAGCAGAGAGAACCTCCCATTGAAGACGAAGTTATCCAGATTAACGTTGGGGATGAACTTTCGCCAAAGTCGATATTTATCAGTAACAATCTTTCCGAAGCAGAAAGGGAAGAAGTTATCTAGCTGATAAAAGAATATATCGATGTCTTTGCGTGGAATTATGAGGACATACCAGGCCTTGATCCAAAGGTAGCTACTCATAGGCTCAACATATTGCCTGATGCAAAGCCTGTAAAGCAACACCAACGCCGGTTTTGCTCGAATATGATGGACGCAATTAAAGCTGAAGTCAAGAAGTTGATAGCCTGCGGCTTCATCCGAGAAGAACAACATCCTGACTGGGTCGCCAATGTTGTCCCGGTCATGAAGAAAAATGGGAAAATACGAGTCTGCATCGATATCCGAGATCTAAACGCAGCCTGCCCCAAGGATGAGTTTTCTCTTCCCATCACGGACGTCATAATTGACAATACCAGCAATTTTGATCGTATGTCTTTCATGGACGGATTTTCAGGATACAATCAAATCAAGATGCATACTGAAGACGAGAAGCATACTGCCTTCCGGACACCACTGGGAGTATATTGCTATACGGTCATGCCCTTCGGATTGAAGAATGCCGGGGCTACATACCAACGGGCTATGAGTAACATATTCCATGAGTATTTACGCAAGACAGTGGAGTATTACGTGGACGACGTAGCTGTCAAAAGCCGCCTCAAGGATCATCACATCCAAGACTTGAAGATAATATTTGAATTGATGCGCCAACATCAACTCAAAATAAATCCTACAAAGTCCTTCCTGGGTGAATCTAGTAGCAAATTTTTGGGATTTGTCATTACCGCCAAAGGCATTCAAGTGGACCCTGATAAAGTCAAGGCCATCTTAGAAATGCGACCGCCCCGCAATCTGAGGGAACTCAGGGGATTTCAAGGCCGTCTGGCTTATATCCGGATGTTCATATCCAACCTCTCGGGAAGATGCCAACCTTTTTCGTGCCTCATGAAGAAAGGTGTATCATTCGTATGGGACGAAGCCTGTCAGCAAGCGTTCGGTGATATCAAGCACTACCTCACCAGTCCGCCAGTTCTGGTGCCTCCTGTCATGGGAAGACCATTCGTGCTGTATGTTCGAGCGATGGATCATTCTCTGGGAGCGCTTCTCGCACAAAAGAAAGAGATGGGTCACGAGCAGGCTATCTACTACCTCAGCAGGATGATGGTCGGAGCCGAACACCGGTACAATCCAGTGGAGAAAGAATGCTTGGCTCTGATGTTCGCTATCCAGAAGACGCGACACTATGTCACAGGCCAAACCATTCACATCATCTCCAGGATCAATCCTCTTCGGGTACTGATGAACAAGCCAAGTGTTCTTAATTTCTGACTCGCGACTTGGGCGATGTTATTAACACCGTATAACATGGTGTACGTCCCCCAGAAATCCGTCAAGGGCCAAGCACTGGCTGACTTACTAGCTTCTCATCCAATCCCGGAGGCCTCTAAGCTGTTCGAGGATATTTCCGACGAAGTTGCAGAATGTAACTCCGCAATGGAGAGTGATGCATGGCAACTATTCTTCGATGGCGCCTCCAGAACTGGTCCTAGGGGAAACGTGGTCTCAGGAGTAGGAATTGTCCTGGTTACTCCTGATAAACTCGTCATCTACCGAGCATATTTTCTTAGCGAGCCCTGTTCCAACAATATGGCAGAGTACAACGCTCTACTAATCGGCCTCCAAGTCGCTAAAGAATTGGGCGTCGAATCTCTGGAAGCTTTCGGTGATTCTCTGCTGATCGTCAATCAAGTCAGAGGAATATATGAAGTCCGGAATCCAGACCTCATCCCCTATCACAGAGCAACGGTCGAGATAGCCATGACGTTCAAAGGTTTCTTCCTAGAGCATGTACCTCGATCTCAGAATCTGGAGGCTGATGCCCTAGCCAGTCTAGCTGAAGATTTAGCTACCCCTATAAGAAGGTAAAATTCGGTAATCCTTCTTAACAGAGACTTATTCTGTGGAAAAACAACTTTTATATCGAATGCAGCCATGCTGTGAACACAGATCCTCCTAGGAGAGACTGGAGAAGTCCCTTCATAGATTTCATAGCATACAAAATCTTGCTAGAGGATCCTAAAAAAGCGGTATCCGTCAAAAGACGATCATTACGCTTCTATTTCGACGCAATGTCTATATCGCCGGTCTTATGACGGACTATTATTACGATGTCTCTCTGGTGATGAAGCACAGCAGATTATCCGTGAAGCCCACGACGGTGTATGCGGAGCGCATCAACCCGGTCCTAAGCTACAGGATCGCATCAGGAGAATGGGCTATTACTGGCCTACTATGATCACAGACGCAATAAAGTATGCAAGACAATGAAGAGCCTGTCAGGTCCATGCAGACTTTATTCATCAACCTCCCGAATATCTACATCCTACGGTTGTGTCCTGGAATTTCGAAGCATGGGGTATGGATATCATTGGTCCTATTCACCCGTCTTCTTCCAGAGGTCACCAGTTCATACTGGCCATCACGGATTATTTCTCCAAATAGGCGGAAGCGATCCCTCTTGCTGAGGTGAAGGCATCTAAATGTAATCAGCTTCATCAAGCATCATGTCATTTATCGCTTCGGGATACCCCGAAGGATAATCCATGACAATGGACAACAGTTCATCAGCCAAGCGTTTCATCGATTTTGTGATAAAAATCGGATACAGAATGTCGCCTCTACGGCATATAATCCTGCTGCTAATGGTTTGGCGGAAGCTTTCAACAAAACCATTATCAAGCTCTTGAAGAAGTTCGTCTCTTCGAACAAAAGGGATTGGAATGAGAAACTGGGAGAATGTCTCTGGGCATACCGTACAACGGTACGGGCACCAACAGGTTGCACCCCATTCTCATTAGTCTACGGGAGCGAAGCAGTTTTCCCCATCGAGATCCAAATTCCGTCACTCAGGATAGCCGTGGCTAATGAGCTGACTCAAGAAAAGAATGACCTATTAAGGCTTCAAGAGCTAGAAGGATTAGACGAGAAATGCCTCAAAGCTCAACAGCGCATTGCGCTCTACCAAGCACGTATTTCCAAGGCTTTTAATCAAAAAGTGAAGGAAAAGGTGTTCAAAGTCGGCGAGCTAATCTTGGCTGTGAGAAGGCCAATGATTCTCACTCACAGAAGTAAGGGCAAATTCCAACCCAAATGGGAAGGCCCTTATGTGATCGAGACAACGTTCTCAAACGGCGCTTACAGGTTAGCCCAGCCTAATGGAGACCTACTAATGGCTCCTATCAATGGCAAATTCCTGAAAAGGTACTATGCTTAACCTCCTCTGCTCAAGTAGAATATGGCGAAAACCTCATTCTGACAAAACTACTTCCAAAATCGTAAAGTTTAAGGCTGGCAGTATACAGTCTGTGCTTTACGCCGGACTGATAAAATTGAGGTATTACGCCAGAATCTTCATCCAGTAGCGTAACACTCAAATTTTATACGCCAACTTTCGACAGTCGAAGCTCTTACGCCGGACTGCAAAAATATGGAGTTTTTACGCTGACACATTAGAAATATGGGCGTAAAATATGAAGCGTCTCTGTGCATCATCTTCCTCAAAGAGGCTATCAGCACAGGAGATGACCTAGTGCGGTCACGTACAACGTGTGCGAAGGATTTTCAGTCGTTCTTCTTCATCTCAAATGCTCTACCTTTTAGGACGGGTGCACTGCTCGTCGGCAGGATACTTCGCTCAAAAGAAAGTTTGCCTTGCCCGATCGAAGACACTCTCACTTGAGCAGAAGAACGAGAAGAAGAATCAACCTTCTTTTCCTTAGTGGAGGAGGATTGTTTCGAGGCCATTACTGGAAACTTCGAAATCTCAGAGAAGAAACGAAGAAGAACTCGAAAAGACGAAGGCTTTCTTTCACAGAAGACGGATGAAAAGTTTTTCCCTCAGAAACTTGGGGTATATATAGAGTTCGGATTGACTCCTCGAATCCCGAACCAAATCTCCTAATTAATACTCAGTTATGATTGGGTACTACGTCAGCCTATTCACTCAGAGAAGGCGGACAGTCAGCGAATTCGAAAAGTTTTCGTGCGAGGAAGATTCACGGTTCTTACGCTAAGGGGCTTTTTACGCTCGACAGCTTCGGATCTACGGTTTTACGCTCACAGGCTACAAGTCTATGGTTTTACACCCGGATGCCTTTGTGCTCGGTAGCTTTTACGCTCGAGAGGCTACAAACCTACGACTTCACGATCAGCAGCTACAAATCTATGATCTCACGCTCGGTGACTTTTTACGCTCAGAGGCAACAGATCCATGACTTCATGCTCGGAAGATTTTCTTTTCAGAAGCTACAAATCTACAGTTCTGCACCAAGGAGTTTTCTACGCTTGACAGCTGTAAATCTACGGTTTTACGTTCCAATGGCTACAAGTCTATGGTTTTATGTCCGGATGCCTTTATGCTCGGTAGCTTTTAAGCTCGAGAGGCTACAAACCTACGACTTCACGCTCAGGAACTACAGGTCTATGATTTTACGCTCGGTGGCTTTTTACGCTCAGCGGCAATGAACTTATGATTTCACGCTCCATGACTTTCCGCACATCTGAAAGATGCGCAGGCCAGTACAGTACATCTGAACGATTCTCAAGGCGGTCAATTACCAGAGTTCACACAGAAGATACTCCTTCTCGACCTCAAGATACCCCAAGTACCTGAAGCATACAGAGTTCAACATTGAAAATTACTCTTCTTCGTGGGTCGATTCGAAGTTCATCCAGAATCAAGTCTGAATATTTTGTCTATAAAATTAAGATGGCGACTCAGTTTGACAGCCAGTTCTCACCCTATTCCAAGGGATTTTTGAGAAATCATTCTTGAAGACGACGGTCTGAACAAAAATTCTGTTTATCTGAAGTAAAAAAAACAAGTTCAGAATTCTACGCGGTTCCTAAATAGCAGGACAGTTCGAACACTTCACTGCTACGCGACTTTCTGTGCATCCTTAGTTATGCGTAAAAGACAGGACAGGACCTAGCGCTCTTTCTACACAGAGTCAGCGTAAAGAAGCAGATGTGTCAAAGCTACATATATTCAGACTTCACAGCAAAGTATGGCAACATGATCATATGCAAAGAAGAAGACGATCTTATTAAAATTAAAATCACGATTACATATGAGGGAAATCCAGTCTACAAGGATTTTTCTCCATTTTTGTGGTTATATATAAGGGAAATCCCGTCTACAAAGGGCTTTCTCATCGTCGTCTGAAGATCGCACCGAGAAGCTGTTCTGACAGGTTCTTACATTGGTGAAGATCTTCCTCTTCTTCCAAGATAATTCATCGATATCCACAGTCGATGAACGAGAAGATGATCAGTGGCGGGAGGATACAAAAATGGGTATAGACCCATCCTCCAACAGAAGGAAAGTAGGATAAATCTGCTTTCCTACAGACCACCGCCACTCAAGCCGGGACAGCTAGTCTGTCTGCCTCTCGTCCCCGGAGGTAACGGGAGAAGACACCGCTTGCAAGCGGCATGGTTAAATGCGACCCATCTTCTCTCCCGAAGAACCACCATACAAAGTTGCTGATTATCCCGAGCAAAGGAGGCTATGATATCCTTCCATGATCCAACGTTGCAGAGGATATTTGCTCGAAGATGCCATCTTTTTCGGCTCCTTACATGCTGGAAGAGCATGATCTCCTTCTTCCTCAAGTCGACCCGACGAACTACGGCCATCATCTCTGTGTGGTAAAGGAAGTGTTGGAAGAACAGAAGAACTCCTCAACCCTTTTATAGGCGAGAAAGAGCACTGATCCCCAATAACTCTGCCATAAAGTCAGCCATAAAAGAACGTGTCAGGCTTAACCGTTTCAGGCTCCACTTAGAGCATTTTGAGTTACAAGGAACGGTTCATGCTTAATTCAAAGCGTTTCAAATTACGAGGAATTTAAAAGCTTTGAAGGGGGTCTTGTAGAAGCATGAAAAATATGCTGGATAGCTATACGCAGCATGTTCATACAGGGCAGCATAAAAAGATAACCTCAGAGATATCAACTTGCAAAAGAGCTTCTCCGCTGAGCACAGCATAAAATATAGGCTCAAGGACCATCAGCGTAGTGCAAGGTGTCCGGGCTGCTTCGGCGTAAAAGAGGTGCTTCATCGCCTATATGGCGTAAAACTCATCCGCTTTTAATGCAGCATTGAAGTGTACGAGGAACGCTTCATATTCTTTGAAATGAACCTGTCAGATCATGCAATGAACCTAACGTCTGGACTCCTGATAAAGAGTACTGCACGATAACCCAAGCGACGGGTATCATGAAGGCGAGGTACTGCAACCCAGGCTGTCATTTACTGCCATTTCTTTTGCGTAGACCACTCTTTCACATACCAAAGAATACGCCGCCTTGTTTTACACAGGCAGATGTGAGCTGTTTATGCTCCGTGGAAGACAAATAGCCTGCCACGTCAAAAGCTACACTTCGTACAGGGCTCGAGGCACGTCTCTGCATTTAATGCACAGAGCGATGACAGTTTCTCGACGCACGTCTCTGCATTTGAAGTGCCGAATACTGACAGATGCCTGAGGCACGTCTCTGCACTTGAGGCACAGAAGGGTGGTAGACCTTCAAACCATGCCTCCTCATTTAATGAGCAGGATAATGGCGGATCTCCGTATTTAATACAGGAGATTTGATTAAATGTCACCGAACCGTCGTTTAGTGGCATCCCTTTTGCGTAAACTACTCTTACGCATATAAGGGAATACGTTGTCCAAGTTTTACACTGGCAGACGTGAGCTTCTTACGCTCCACAGAAGGCAAACAGACCGCCACATCAGCAGTCACTCCTCGTACAGGATTCGAGGCGCGTATCTGCATTTAATGAGAAGAATGATGATAAATCTTAAAGACAGGCCTCTGCATTTAATGTGCAGGATGGGGGCAGATCTCTGCATTTAATGCAAGAGATTTGATTATATCTCCAAGAGCCGTAATTTCAGCTAAAATGTCCACATCGTCTCGGCTTCTACGCCTGCTCGGCTTCTATGCCCACTCGGCTTCTAGGCCCACTCGGCTTCTACGCCTCCTCGTCCTCTATGGTCACTCGGCTTCTACGCCTCCTCGGCTTCTATGCCTACTTGGCTTCTATGCCTACTCGGCTTCTATGCCTACTTGGCTTCTATGCCATGGTGACAGTCATTTGGCTTCTACGCCAACCTCTTCTACATGAGGGATACCTACCTACGTAGCTTCTACGCCATGATCTTCGTAGCAGTTATACGCGTTTTGTCCGTTAGTTGGACCCACGTCACACGCTTATTCAAAAGATTATTTATACGCAGGCATTGGTTATTTTAACCGTTGTGTATAAGGGTGCTGTACTTTCCACTACTCGGTTTCTACGACGACTGTGTGGTCACTGTCACTAAAAACTCTATAAATATAGACCTCTATCAATGAGGAACAAGGTAGAAAAATTGGAGAAAAAGAGGAGAGAAAGAGAGAGGAGAATCCAGAGCTCAGGCAAAGAGAAGGGATCAACGACTTTGGCATCGGGCATCCAACCTCTTTAGCAACCTTCGAAGCTGCTACCTGTCTTCCACGACACTTCTTCAATATCGTGTGGTCCAAGGGCTAAAGTGATCGACTGCAGATCAGATACCTATAGCAATATTCACCCAGATTAAATAAACTGTACTTAGAAATCCTCGTATAGGATCAAATTTGTACAATCTTGTTTGTAAACATAAAAGAAGGGCGGGTCTTCACACAAGACCTCGTTTCCCGTATTCACCAAATCTTTTCTCGTTTATTATCCCAAAACACAAGGTCTCAATCCAAAACCGGGGACAAATCCGGTACCAAAAGGTAATAAAAATAACAACTGAGGTCCTAGTGATCCCGGCTACCAACCCAGAAATTACTCCTAAACTAGGGAGTCCCTGTCTGCACCATCGACATGCTAAGGTCCATAAAACATCGGACACCAATCCTCCGAATCCTCTTGAAAAAATATGTCCAGTCAGGACTTGAACAAGTACACCTCTAACAGCAGTTCCAGTTAAATGATAAAAACTATAAAATAGTTGTAGCAAGTAGCAAGGTGAAGGAAATAAAGTATGAAACAAGGAAATATACATATCACTGGTGCATAAAGGTAAAGATGCATGAATATCAGAGACAAAATAGTAATGACTACAAGATACAAGAAATCTAAACTAAGATCAAGTATGTGCACAAGAACGTGTAGTGAGTCCAGCAAGAGTACATGTAATGAGTCAAGTCCAGAAACTATAAGTGAGACCAGCAAGAAATGCAAGAGAGTCCATACTAGAAAGAATGAACTCGTGTCTTTGAAATACCTGTTTCGACATATAAACGGCTAGGGGGTAAGTACGGCTCATCGTACACTGGGTGTGCGGCTGCTATCATTCCAGATTAGACCAGAGGGGGTGATTCTAGTGATTCCAGTTGGGAATGTAGTGATGCCTGTAGTGATACCTGTAGTGATGCTAGTAGGTGATTCCAGAATAGAGGCCAGAAATATGAAATATACGTGTCGCAAGTAAATGAATTCAGAAATACTAGCCCGTGTCATGCCAAAAAAATTAGAGAATACTATACTAGAAGCTGAATCATAATAATCATCAGATAATGAAAACTATCAGAGAATGTACTCGCCTGACGTCCTGAGCAACTATCGATTTGAACTGGTATCACAATGACCTATTGCGAAAAGCAAGGTTAAACAGGGTTCTAAAGGGTTAAACAGATATAAAATAGCTAAAAACATGCTTCTAGGGTCGTTCTAGGTCAAACGGGTCAAACCGGTGAAATCTGGGTCAAAAAGTCAACTCTGGGTCCAAAAAGTCAACTCTATGTCAAAACTTGGTCAAATGTTGACTTTGGCGGTCAACCGGGTCAACTACGGTCAACTCTATGTCAAACTAAGGTACCCCTAAAATTCTAGGTCAAAACTAGGTCAAAGGTTGACTTTGGCGGTCAACCGGGTCAACTACGGTCAACTCTAGGTTAAAGTAGGGTGCCCCTAAAATTCTAGGTCAAAACTAGGTCATTAAGCCAATAAACCCTCAAACTCGCCTCCTTGAGATGCCGGGATACCCTCGGTATCCGATACCTCAACCTATGCTATACGCCCCGTCTATACCCTCTATAAAATATACTAGCACGTATATATATATATATATATATATATATATATATATATATATATATATATATATATATATATATATATAACCTAGTGCATAGACAAATACCTTATTCCTGATACCCAATCTTACCTCAATACCTTGGTATCTCAAGGTATTGAGATACCTTACCCTCTAATTCTAGGTAACTTAGCTAGCTATCTATATATATTTATACCTATATATATACTAATATATGTATAACATCAATATATATATATATATATATATATATATATATATATATATATATATATATATATATATATATATATATATAACCTAGTACATAGGCTGCCTCAATACCTTACCCCTAATACCTCAATACCTTGGGTATCTCGAGGTATTGAGATACCCAACTATCCCCCTCTCTAACACTAACCATAGTTAACTATCTAGCATATATATATATATATATATATATATTCGTAGCTATATATCTAGGCTAATATATATATAAACACATATGCATCTATATCTACTTATCTATATATATATCACATATACACATATATATATATATATTCATACCATATATATATATATATATCCATCTCTAACTATATATCTATACATATATACTTATCTAGGCAATATATATCTCTATATATCTACCTATATATATCTCTCTATATATATACATATATATAAAAAAAGCAGGGGGGAACTAGCTCGGGCACGCGCGCTGCTGCTAAAATGCGCGCCTGCAGCTACTAATGATGCTGTTGCACGCCGCTGCTGCTGCTCGCTGCTGTCGCAGCGCTGCTGTGCGCCTGCAGTAGCTGCTGCTGCAGCTGCCGCCGCTGCTGCTGTCGTTGTTGCCGCGGCATGCTACCGCTGCTGCCACGAGCGCTGCTCCCTGCTGCAGCAGCTGCTCCTCTCGCTCTCTACACACCACACGCACACAGACACACAAGCACACTCACACAGAAACATATACACGCACACACACTTACATATAAATATAAACACACAAACATATATACATATATATATACACACACAACCATATATATATATACATACACTCTAACACATATATATGTATATATATACACACAAACACACATATATATATATATACACACTACCATATATATATATATATACACTTATACACATATATATAGGTACACACACACACATACATATATAAATATATACAAACACACACACACTCACAAACACACACACCTACACATACACTAACACCAACACACACTCTCACACAAACACTCACTAACACACACTCACATATATATATAAATATATACAAACACACTCACACAAACACACACACCTACACATACACTAACACCAACACACGCTCTCACACAAACACTCACTAACACACACTCACATATATATATAAACACACATACATATATATATATATATATACACACACACTCATACATACATATATATATATATATATATATATATATATATATATATATAAACACATATCCACACTCACACACACTAACACACACACACAACACACAAACACCAACACCAACGCACGTACAACCACCCAAACACCTAGAAATATATATAAATATATAAAATATAACTCGAGAACTCTAGCACATACTCTCCGAAGCTAAACCAATGCGCGCACAAGCCCGAAACCTAGAAAACATGTCGAAATGGCCATTCGGTCATTTCGACGAACACGTGGAGTGCGGTTCGCAAAACCTCGTAAAACGCATACCAAACCTATTCGAAATCGGCCTAAAATTTACCCACGAGTTCTAATCGATGTCTAGAATCTAAAAAAAATGCTAACCTACTGATTCTAGGTCCGTAGAAAAAATGCACACGAACATAGAACCTATGACGATGAAAAACTCCCAAATTATCCGAAATGCTCAAATCTCCGTGACACGACCTCACATACCCGAACGGGGATACATACTTACCCTCAAGGCACCCAAGCACGTCTACCTAGGTCCATCTAACCTAGGGCAATACCAAAAATTGGGCTAATCTCAGATTTCAACCAAAATTGACACAAAACCCTATGCCAAAGTCTCCAAACACATCCAAACAAGCTCCAACTTTCTCCCACGGGTAGCCCTAAGGTCTAGGAAGGTTCTAAACTACTAATTACACTATATTAGAGTAATCACAAAGAGAAAAATCAGGGTTTACCTCTTGGGAGTTGGAATCCCAAGCCAAAGTCTTCAAAAAGCTCCAAATTTACCACACCAAGCTTCCAAGCTTTCAACCCAAGCTCCAACACTAAATCTAAGCTCTAAACACCTAGGTTAGGGGAAAGCAAAGGGTTAGGGTTTACATTAATGGAAGAAAATAGAAGAAGGAAGAGAAGAAAGTGAAAAAAACTTACTTGGATGAGAAATTTGGAAGAAGAAAGAAGAAGAAAGGAGTGGAGAAGAAGAAGAAGAAGAAGTGAAGAATGGAATGAAGAAATGAAGAGGGGGGCTGCTGGTTGTATCCGGCCAGGGGGGTTAAGGGTTAGGGTTTGGGTTTGGGTTAAGTAAAATGACTAAAATGCCCTCCAATTTAAGTAATCCTAATTGGGGTTTGGGTTTGGGGTTCCAAAAGCACTCTAATAAATTCCTAATCGCTCCAACTTAACTAATAAAAATATAAATAATTATTCTAAGCCAATAAATAAGTCTAACAAGGGTGTTGGTTGGATCTGACATGGGTCTACTAGGGTCTGACATGGGTCCAGGCTAGCCAAAACCCTAAAATAACTATAAAAAAATAATACAACCACTAATTAAATATAAATACAAATATTTATGATAGATATACAATTAACCAAATTAAAATAATAAAAAAATATCCTGCTCTGGAAATGGGTTAGCGACAGATACTGTATCTCAGGATACGTAAAACAAGGGATAAAATATCATATATACATCAAACAATATTAAATATATAAAATCCTAATTATAAATGCTAAATGGATACCTTAGTTTTGAACCAACTTGCTATCACAACACTAAATCTCAATCTTGATACCCAAACCCAATACCATGGGTATCCCCAAATACCTTGATACTTACCTTGGTATCTCAAGATAAAAGCCACAACTTTAATATATATAATAATGCCCATAATAACTATATGTTAACAACTAACTATTATAATATAGTATACTAAAGTATAAATACCAATATGAACAAATATACATATATATTAATACTATATATATATATATATATATATATATATATATATATATATATATATATATATATATTATTTATAATATATATCTAATTATAATATATCGAAGAACCGTCACTGAATCCCTGCTGCCGTCGCTAAAGCTGCTGTCGCTAAAGCCGCTACTATGTTGCTGTTGTGATCACTATTGCTGCCGTCGCTGAAGCTGCTATCGCAATTGCTGCTGCTGCTATATATTGTGGCAGTTGTTGCTTTTTACTGCTGTTGTTGTCGCTGTATGTTGCGGCTGTTGTTGCTATTTACTGCTGCTGTTGTCGCTGTATGTTGCGGCTCCCTTTCTCTTTTATATATATACATAATTATATAAATATATATATAACTACCACTATAGAAATATATGTACACTCCTCTAAATACATATATGTATCCACAATAATACATGTCACATAACATACATATATATAGTAACATATATATATAACTACAACTTATACGTACATATATATATATAATCAAACCAATATATATGCATACAACATATAAGTATATATATAACAACATATATATATATATATATATATATATATATATATATATATATATATACTACAATATTTATATATATACTACAATAATTAATAGCTTTTATATATGTAGAAGAATAGCTACATAAATATATACACATAGACATATAGATCCATGACACACTAATACATAAATATATATACACAATAATATATATATATATATATATATATATATATATAATTACACATCACCATGACTACAAACAATTTAGAAATAGATCTAAAATTAAATTGTACAAACACATGGAGCGTATCACACCCGTATCCCAATAGATCTAGGATACGCTTGCGACACGAGTCTACCACACATCCAAACGTACCCCGAAGGACACGAGCAAGTCTAATATATTATTTATAAATAATACGAAGAGTCAAACACAAATCTACGTGTCCGTGTTAAAATGTGACATGTACAAAGTTCCGTGTCGGAGAAAAAACCTCCAAATCAAAACGTATCACCAAATTATTGGGATATGACCTACACTTACCCAATTATGGACACGACAATAGCCCCAAACACACAAGCACATGCGAAATTGATCTATAGGACCAATTAACACACACAATAATTGTCAATCTCGAAATTCTCTCAAAATTGACACAAAAAGTACCATAACTTTCTCAATAGGCCTCCTATGAGCACAAAATTAAATCATATGGGTAGCGTATGCATATAGGTTGATTTTTCATGGTTAAATATCATATTTAAAACCTAAATTAAGGAGAAAAACTAAATTTTACCTATTGGGAGATGGATTTCCAATGAAACCTCCAAATGTGATAAAATTGGCCTCCAAATTATAGATACTTGCTCCCTCTTCATTAATAGGGCGGCCCCTTCTACCCCTTCCTCAAGTCACTATGTATTGTCTATTATACCCTTTGGGGTCTCTCATGAAGAAATAATTAAGGAGGGAAGCTTCTAGTCTAAAGGCTTAATTAAACTAATCGTCCTCCTAATCAATGGGCTTTCTTGTTGGGCTCAAATCTAACAATGAATACATGATGGTCTATGAGTCAAAACTAAACTAGTTAGGTCCACTAACACAAGTCCAAAATAAATAACCAACATTTAACAACAATTAAATAATACAACAATTAATTATTTAACATGCACAATCTTTAATTAATTATAAAATTACTAAAATACTCTTTCCTAGAAAATATGGTAGTGACAAGTCTACTCTCCTTAAAATAATTTCGTCCTCGAACTTCAAAGACGAAAACTACCCCCAGAAAATAACAGAACAAAATAAAAGAACAAAACATAACTAGGAAAGAACATACCTCAAGGTACAAACAAATATAGATAACGCTCTCGCATTTCATCCTCTCTCCCAGGTAGACTTCCTTGGAGAGTGATACCTCCATGCGACGCATACCAAAGGAATAGTCTGGTTCCTCAGCACGTTCTCTCTCCGATCAAGAATCTCAACTGGCTGCTCTGGATAGCTAAGAGTAGGGCCCACCTCTATCTCCGAGTGATCCAATATATGACTAGGATCTGCCATGTACCTTCTTAACTACGATATGTGAAACACGTTGTGCACTCCCTCCAATGTAGGTGAAAGTCTAGTCTATATGCAACTGCACCACCCCTCTCTAGAATAGCGAAAGGTCCGATGAATCGCGGACTAAGCTTTCTGCCTCCACCGAAGCGAATCATGCCTCGTGTCGAAGAAATTCTCAGAAACACCAAACCACCCACCTAGAAGAAAACACCAACTTAAGAACATAATCTATAAAAAACAACCAATAATAAGCACAAAACAAAAATCTAAAACTATACCTCAAACTCCAAGGGTCTCCGGTGGCTATCGGCCCAATGCCATTGTCTGTCCTGTGCCACTCGAAGTCTGTCTCTGATCAACTGAACCTTCTCCGCTGCATCCACAACTATCTCTAGCCCAAGCAAAACTCTCTCTCCAACATCGTACCATGATAAGGGAGTACGATATCTTCGACCGTACAGAGCTTCAAATAATGACATCTCTATACTAGCCTGGTAGCTGTTGTTGTAAGCAAACTCTACCAAATGGAGATGGTCCTCCCAAGAACCCCCGAAATCTAATACACAAGTGCACAATATATCCTCGAGAATCTGAATAGTCCTCTCTGACTGCCCATCTGTCTGGGGATGATATGTAGTACTGAACTTGAGCTGAGTGCCCAAACTTGCCTACAAACTCCTCCAGAAATGAGAAGTGAAACGACTATCCCGATCCAAGACTATGCTGACGGAAACTCTATGTATCCTGATGATCTGATGCACATACATCTCTGCCAACTTTTTTGTAGACAAACCTACCTTGGAAGGCAAAAAGTGGGCCGACTTTGTCAACCTATCAACGATGACCCAAATCGCATCTTTCCCTCCTGGAGATCGTGGAAGTCCAGACACAAAATCCATAGTAATATGCTCCCACTTCCACTTTAGAATGGATAATGGCTGAAGTAAACCTCCTGGCATCTGCCTCTCGGCTTTAACCTGCTGGCACACTAAGCATCTAGATATAAACTGTGCCACTTCCCTCTTTATGTCATACCACCACACACACTCTCGCATATCCCGATACATCTTGTTGGCACCTGGATGCATGGAATACTGAGAGTGATGTGCTTCCTACAACACCTTCTCATGTAGCTCCCCACTAAGCACACACAACCTAACTCCATGCCGCAAAGAACCATCATCAACAATGGTGAAATCATCCTCCAATCCTGCTCTCACTTGAGCTCTGATGCTCCTCAGAGATACATCCTCATACTGGGCTGCCTTGATCCTGTCCATCAAATCTGAATGTATCTGCAATCCCCATATCTGCATAGCCAAACCAGGAACTATCATCTCAATGTCCAAGCTATCCAAGTCCTCCAACAAATATCGATCCTGCATTAAGAACATAGCTACCGGATACCTACTCAAAGCATCGGCAACTACATTAGCTTTCCCAGGATAATACTGCAAAGATATATTAAAATCCTTCATCAGTTCCAACCATCGACGCTTTCTCATATTCAACTCCTTCTGCGTGAAAATGTACTTCAAGCTCTTGTGGTCTGTGAAGATCTTCACATGCTCTCCGTACAAATAGTATTTTTACAACTTCAGGGCGAAGATGACTATGGCAAACTCCAAATCATGGGTAGGATAGTTTTTCTCTTGAGGACGCAATTGCCTGGATGCATAGGCAATCATTTTCCCATTCTGCCGAAGAACACAACCCAAACCTTTCCCAGATACATCACTATAAATAGTGAAACCTCCAGACCCTTATGGCAACGTCAAAATAGGAGCAAACATCAACCTCTTCTTCAATTCCTCAAAAGCAACCTGGCAATCCTCCGTCCAAACAAATTTTACATCCTTCCTGGTGAGTCTAGTCATCGGCTCGGCAATCCTCAAAAAATCTTGCACAAATTTCCTGTAGTAGCCTGCCAATCCCAAGAAACTCCTGATCTCTGCTACCGAACTCGGGGTCTTCCAAGATTCCACTGCTGCGATCTTCTTCGGATCTACTGAAATACCATCACCAGTCACAAAATGCCCCAAGAACTCCTTATTATCCAGGAAGAACTCACACTTAGACAACTTTCCATACAGCTTCTCCTTCCTCAGCACCTCCAACATAATTCATAAATGCTCCTCGTGCTCCTCCGGTGCCTTCGAGTATATGAGTATGTCGTCGATGAACACCACAACGAACTTGTCAAGATACTGATGGAATACCTTGTTCATCAAGTTCATAAATACTACCGGTACATTAGTCAACCTAAACGACATTACCATAAACTCGTACTGACCATACCGAGTTCCAAAAGCAGTCTTCGGTATGTCCTCCGACTTTACTTTCACCTGGTGGTAGCCTGATCTCAAATATATCTTAGAAAATACCTTAGCACCACTCAACTGATCTAACAGATCATCAATCCGTGGCAAAGGGTACTTATTCTTGATAGTGAGATTATTCAATGCCCTGTAAAATATACATATGCACCGATCCATCCTTCTTCGGTACAAACAATACCGGGCTCCCCACGGTGAAGAACTCGAACTGATAAATTCTTTATCCTGTAATTCGTCTACCTGCTTCTTCAGCTCAACCAGCTCGTTGTTGTTTACTCTATAGACATGTTGCAAAATTAGTTCTACACCTAGCACCAAGTATATAGAGAATTCAATATCTTGATTTGGATGACAATCCTGGCAATTTCTCATGAAACACATCCAAGAACTTTACGATCAACGGATGCGGCAACTCCTTGTCTTCCACCATAGCTCCACAAATAATGACTTCTCTATGCTCTGCAGCTCCTATAGAAAACTTAAACTCTGGCTCTCCTGGTGGACCAAATAAAACTCTATCTCCTCTACAATTTATACTAGCACAGTGCCTACTCAACCAATCCATCCCGAGTACAATGTCGTAGTTCAGAAGTAGCATTACAAGTGGACACGCACTCAACTCCCAGCCTCCTAGAGTAACTCTCTGATCCTTGTAAATATCATTAACCAGGATAATGGCTCCCCCGGTAATGATCTTGCAAGTCCTAAGCAAAGACTCAGCTACCAAACCATGCTTCAGAGCAAAAGAAAACAAATACAAAACTATGGGAAGCACCACTATCAAACAAAGCTAAAGCTGGAATAGAATCAAGAAGAATAGAACATGCGATGACATCTCCGGTGGGCTCGTCCTCTTCAATGGTCATAGTAAACGCTCATCCCTGACGTTCACCTCCTTGCTACTGATATTGGATATAATGTTGCTGTTGTGTCAGAAGCAGTCCCCTCGATTGTACTGCAGGTGGTCTCGTATATGCCCTCGAAGCTGAAGCTGCTCACTGAACTGCACGACAAGGATTGGAAGGACACTACCTCAGCTGATGCCCTTCACTACCACAATACAAACAAACCCCAACCTCCTCCTGCAAACTTCCCAGATATGATTGGGCTTCTTGCAATAGTGGTAGAAAGCTTATTGTAACTGTCTCTGCTACTGTGGTGCCTGGTAAAATAGTGCCCGAGCTGGAGCCTGGTGCTGCTGTGGCTGGTGGAAAGGTCTGGACTGGAAATAAGGATATTTTGCAGATAATGCACTACTGTTGGCCCCCAGAAAAGAATCACATTCTCTCTTGGGCTTCAAACCCAACTCCCGCTCAACCCTACGTGCCTCCGCAAGTATCTCCGAGTATGTCTCATAAAAAGACGGAATAAGGATCTTCACTTCCTAGTTTAGACTTTCACAAAAATGAATAGTCCAAACCTCTGGCTCTCTCACCAAATACTCTACAAATTGGCTCAACCTGTCAAACTCCGCAACGTACTCCTCAACAAACATACTCCCCTGAATGAGGCTCTCAAACTGCCTCCCCAAGTCTAGCCTGTCTGCCCGAGTGAAGAACTTCATCTTGAAGAGGTCCTTGAATACCTCCCAAGACTATCCCGCATCAACAAGAATCGGCTCATTCCTGAACCAAGTGCTGGCAACGTCCAACAGTTGAAGTCCTACCACCTTAACCTTCAGATCCTCAGAAAGACGGGACATCCTCATAAGACGCTCAATGTCTTCGAGCCAATCATCAGCATACACGATACCCTCCGTCCCCTTGAAGACCCTAGGCTCCAGCTTCTTGAAGTCCTTAATGTTGCCTGGCCGAAGCTGAGCAACCTGAGGAGCAACCTGCTGTTGGACCAAAACTTCTCTTTGTACTACAGGACGAGCAAGCTGATGAGAACTCTTGATACCCTACCGTAAAACGTCAGTCTACCTCTGATGTGCCTTAGATTGAGCCCTTTGTACCTCGAGCATCTAACAAAATAGTGTAAACATCTGCGTCGTCTCTGCTGGCACAGGAGGTGGAGGTGGAAGTCCCTCAGATACAGTTGGCACAGTCCTCTGAGTAGGTGGTGGACCTCGGAAAGCAGCTGACACTCCAATCATTGGAGAAGTGACTAGTGCAGGCCCTCGGGACATCGCAGACCTCTCAGAAGCTGCTCTCCCTTGTTGTGATCTAGTCTTAGGCGGCATCCTATGATAAAGCAAAAAAAAGAATCAATATGGCACATGATGTAAGACACTCAAGGAAAGGACAATTTAAAGATCAAATATCAATACCAAAGGAGAATAGTTGAACGAATCAAAAAAAAAAATTAGATGTGATTGAGTATTCTCAGCCTATAGCCTAAATCCTATATCCTGACATAGGCTCGTAATAGCACTCAATTCAGGGCATCACTACGAATCGCACTAATTACGACCTCGAAGAGAAGGACCTCAGAGACCTCCATGGGCCACCACTAAAAATGTGTCATGATCCGCACCCGATGTAGGGATGCAAGTCGGGAACAACACCCAGCCTACGCCACAAAATCGGTGGTAGAACATTGTTTGGGTAATCTATTTAGCAATATAATGAATCACCAATAATAATAATATACTCAATCACAGATTTAAGATAGAACGAGCACGAATATGATAAAGAATAGAATAGTCACATATAACTCATGAGTCTAAAATAATAACATCAATGAGTCTGAAAAAATAATAACAAAATGAGCTGGAGACAAATCCAGTACAAAGAATACTAATAAGCTACTAAACCTGGGTCATCTGTCTCAGTTGGGATAAGTCCCTCCTGAGCCAGGGTCTCAGACTCTAAACCCACAACATCCTGAGGTCCATAATGTGTAGGGTAACGCTCCTCAGTGTCATCTTGGAAAATATATCCAGTCAGGAAAGGAGCAGAGTACATCTCTAATAGCAGTTCTAATCAATGATAAAAACTACATAACAGTAAATAGATGTGAATATACAAGATGCAGCATAGATACATGAGAGATATACAATAAGGAAATACTAGAATAAATATAATAACGAAGAATATGACAATAAACAAAAATAATAATGACTAAGTGTGTGAGTACGAGCTTTAACATGTGATCAGCTTGGGAACATGATACAAGATTTATGGCCTGGCTAATCATATGTGCGTTGTATGATTAACACTATTCAAGAGCAAGACTTGATACAAGGAGGATATGATCACATATCTATACTAAAATACTCCCCACCCTCGACTGGTATAGTAGATCCAACCATGGTACGCTATGGCACAAGATTTTCTACGAAGATAGCTAGTCTTCTAGAGAACTAGTGTTTGTAAATGTACAAGATAATCAATAAAACAAGGCTTGCACAAGATACACCATATACCAAGGAATAACATCTCATGGCGACATCCGGATATACCAATCCGTGTAACCATCGTGTCAAAAGAACAAGAATATCTATACTAGATACAATGAACATAGAGGATATCATAAATGAGAAACTATCAGAGAATGTAGAGAAACTATCAGAGAATGTACTAGCCTGAAGTCCGGTGAATAGTCTCACAGATGTCGGATATGGTGCCTCAAAGACCTAGATATGGAATATAACATCAATACTAGATTTCGAAAAGAAAATAAGTTAAACTAGTCAACAACTAGGTCAACAAGCCATTTCTAAGTCAAAATTCAAACTAGGTCAAACTTGGTCAAACTATGCCAAACTATGTCAACTACTTATTTCTATACTGTATGAATCTATCTCAATGCTATTGGGTTCAAACACTAAGAGTCTAGGTCATACTAGCTAATCTAGGAATACTAGGATACCGTATCTCAGTATACGTAAAACAAGAGATAAAATATCACATATACATCAAACAATATTAAATATATAAAATCCTAATTACAAATGCTAAATGGATACCTTGGTTTCGAACCAACTTGGTATCGCAACACTAAACCTCAATCTTGATACCCAAATACATTACCTTGGGTATTCCCAAATACCTTGATACTTACCTTAGTATCTCAAGATAAAAGCCCCAACTTTAATATATATAATAATACCCATAAATAAAGCAGCACCAACGTCGTCAGCCCGGACATGATGGACGCCATCGAAGCTGAAGTCAAGAAGTTGATAACCTGCGGTTTCATCCGGGAAGAACAACATCCCTACTGGGTCGCCAACGTTGTCCCAGTTATGAAGAAAAATGGAAAAATACGTATCTGCATCGATTATCGAGATCTGAATGTAGCCTGCCCCAAGGATGAGTTCCCTCTTCCCATCACGGACATCATGATCGACAACACCTGCGGTTTTGAACGCATGCCTTTCATGGACGGATTCTCTGGATACAATCAGATCAAGATGCATCCTGAAGACGAGAAGCACACTGCCTTCCGAACCCCATTGGGAGTATATTGCTATACGATCATGCCCTTCGGATTGAAGAACGCCGAGGCTACATACCAACGGGCTATGAGTGGCATATTCCATGAACATTTACGTAAAATAGTAGAATGTTACGTGGACGACATAGCCGTCAAGAGCCGCCTCAAGGATGATCACATTTAAGACTTGAGGACGGTATTCGAGTTAATGCGCCAACATCAACTCAAGATGAACCCTACGAAGTCCTTCCTGGGTGTATCTAGTGGCAAATTCCTAGGGTTTGTCATTACCGCTAAAGGCATCCAGGTGGACCCTGACAAAGTCCAGGCCATCGTAGAAATGCGACCGCCCCGCAATCTGAGGGAACTCCGGGGATTTCAAGGCCGTCTGGCTTATATCCGGAGGTTCATATCCAACCTCTCGGGAAGATGTCAGCCCTTTTCATATCTCATGAAGAAAGGTGTATCCTTCGTATGGGACGAAACCTGTCAGCAAGCATTCGGGGATATCAAACGCTACCTTACCAGTCTGCCAGTTCTGGTACCTCCCATCATGGGAAGACCATTCTTGCTGTACGTCCGAGCAATGGATCATTCCCTAGGAGCTCTTCTCGCGCAGAAGAACGATGTGGGGCATGAACAGGCTATCTACTACCTCAGCAGGATGATGGTTGGAGCCGAACACCAGTACAACCCAGTGGAGAAAGAATGCTTGGCTCTGATGTTCGCTATCCAAAAGATGCGGCACTACGTCACCGGCCAGACTATCCACATCATCTACAGGATCAACCCTCTTCGAGTACTGATGAGCAAGCCGAGTGTTCTTAATTCCCGACTCGCAACTTGGGCGATGCTGTTAACACCATATGACATGGTATACGTACCGCAGAAGTCCATCAAAGGCCAAGCGCTGGCCGACTTCCTAGCTGCTCATCCGATCCCGGAGGCTTCCAAATTATACGAAGACATTCCCGACGAAGTTGCAGAATGTAATTCCGCAATGGAAGGTGACGCATGGCAACTGTTCTTCGACGGCGCCTCCAGGACTGGTCCCCAGGGAAACGTGGTTTCAGGGGTAGGAATCGTCCTAGTCACTCCTAATAAACTCGTCAACTACCGGGCATATTCTCTTAACGAACCATGCTCCAACAATGTGGCAGAATACAACGTCCTATTAATTGGACTCCAAGTCACTAAAGAGCTGGGGGTCGAGTCCCAGGAAGCTTTCGGTGATTCTCTGCTTATCGTCAATCAAGTCCGAGGAATATATGAAGTCCGGAATCCAGACCTCATCCCCTATCACCAAGCAACGGTCGAGATAGCCATAACATTCAAAGGGTTCTTCCTAGAGCATGTACCTCGATCCCAGAATCTGGAAGCTGATGCCCTAGCCAGTCTAGCTGCGGATTTAGCCACTCCTATAAGAAGGCAGGATTCGGTAATCCTTCTTAACAGAGATTTATTCTGTATAAAGAACAACTTTCACATAGAACGTAGCTACCCTGTGAACACGGATCCCCTGGGAAGAGACTGGAGAAGCCCCCTTCATAGATTTTGTCACATATGGAATCTTGCCAGAGGACCCCAAAGAAGCAGTATCCGTCAAAAGACGATCATTACGCTTCTACTTCGATGCATCTTCACAATGCCTATATCGTCGGACTTACGACGGACTGCTATTAAGATATCTCTCAGGCGACGAAGCACAGCAGATTATTTGGGAAGCTCACGACGGCGTATGCGGAGCGCATCAGCCCGGTCCTAAGCTACAGGATCGTATCAGGAGAATGGGCTATTACTGGCCCACTATGATCACAGACGCGATCAGCTATGCAAGACAATGCAGAGCCTGTCAGGTTCATGTAGACTTCATACATCAACCGTCTGAATATCTATATCCTACGGTTGCATCCTGGCCCTTCGAAGCATGGGGTATGGATATCATTGGTCCTATTCACCCGTCTTCTTCCAGAGGCCACCGGTTCATACTGGCCATCACGGATTACTTCTCCAAATGGGCAGAGGTGATCCCTCTGGCTGAGGTAAAGGCGTCTGACGTAATCAGCTTCATCAAGCATCACATCATTTATCGCTTTGGGATTCCCCGAAGGATAATCCATGACAATGGGCCTCAGTTCATCAGCCAAGCGTTTTATCGATTTTGTGATAAAAATTGAATATATAATATTGCCTCTACGGCATATTATCCAGCTGCTAATGGTTTGGCGGAAGCTTTCAACAAAACCATTATCAAACTCCTGAAGAAGTTCGTCTCTTCGAACAAAAGAGACAGGAACGAGAAGCTGGGCGAATGTCTCTGGGCATACCGCACAACGGTACGGACACCGACAGGTTGTACCCCCTTTTCACTGGTCTACGGGAGCAAAGCAGTTTTTTCCATCGAAATCCAAATCCTGTCGCTCAGGATAGCTGTGACTAATGAGCTGACACAAGAAAAGAATGACCTGTTAAGGCTTCAGGAGCTCAAAGGATTAGACGAGAAATGCCTCCAAGCCCAACAGCACATCGCGCTCTACCAAGCACGCATTTCCATAGCTTTCAATCATAAAGTAAAGGAAAGAGTGTTCAAGGTCGGCGAGCTAGTCTTAGCCGTAAGAAGGTCGTTGATTCTCACTCACAAGAGTAAAGGGAAATTTTAGCCCAAGTGGGAAGGCCCTTATGTGATCGAGACAACGTTCTCGAATGGCGCTTACAGGTTAATCCAGCCTAATGGAGACCTATTAATGGCTCCTATCAACGGTAAATTCCTGAAGAGGTACTATGCTTAACCTCCTCTACCCCAGGGTAGAATATAGCTGGAATCCTAATTCTAACAAAATTACTTCCACAACGAAGCTAGTTAGGTTATATTCTATCATGTCCGTATGACCTCTGAATAGGTATGTCCTGCTAGAAGTTTATCGAGAGTTTATCACGTCCATACTACCTCTGATATCACTCTCACCTAAACCTGTCATTTATATTCCGAAATGATGGGTCCACAAAGTCAGAAAAGATTCGCTTTATTTCCAAAAAGAGCAGAATTACATTAGGGAAGCTAAAAGCAAGAAAGGGTACATCATTGCGGGGAAGCAGTCAGATCACGAATCAGCTTCGCCAGTGCAGCTACCTTCTCGCCCCTGGAAACCAAGGCATCAGCGCGGGCCCGTTCCAGCCGTGCCTCAGGATTGTTCGTAAAGGACAGTTCAGCCCTTGCCCGAAGACAACCAGCTCGAGCAGCTTTTGCACGCTCCAGGTCCCGTCGTGCGGTGCTGAGTCGACCAGACGCTACGCCTAGACCTGCCAGCGATTGAGAAGCCCACTCCTCTGCCCGGGCGAGTTTCTCCTTCAACTTGCGGACCCTCGCTGCGTTCCCTTCGTGCTCGGATTGGCACTTCGTCTCAAGAGCAAGAGCCTCCTCCACGACGGCCTTTCTTTTATCCGTCTCTAGCTTACGGGCTTTGATGGAATTATCTAAGCTCTCCATCTGTTTGGTAAGCTGCGCAGTCATGGAGTCGTATCTGGCCTGGACTTCGGCTTCAAAACTGCCCCGAGTCAGCTGCAAGTATTCGTTAATGGGTTGCTCCAACCCATTAACCATCGCCTCCAGGGCGTCAGCTACCCCAGAATCGCCGAACTCTCTGACGGCCCCAATCAAAAACTGGGAAGCCTTCTTCAGGCTCTCAAAATCCAGATTCTTCGCCAACACCATTGTTATCAGCGTATTCAAATTGGCATAAAAGGTGCCGGTATACATCTCGGTCAGCACAACCAGATCTGGTTGAAAGCCAGGAGTGGCCACGATATTGGCGAGTTCCCCTCCAAGGACGATTGCAGACGAGGTGGCCACAGCCGCCGCCTCGACAGGTGGTGCGACCGAAGAAGGTGCGGCAACGACGGTCGTAGTCATCGCCATACTAACAAGAGGCGAGGTCACGATGACGGGTTCGTCCTCCTTTTGAGATGACGAAACCACTCCGGGCGAGCTGGCCCCCGAAGCCATTTCCTCCTTGAAGTGGAACGCCTCCGTATCATCGTTAGGAGCCCGAGCAGAGCCAGAAGGCGTTTTAACGCTATACTCCCCGTGGGCACCATCCCCTGAGAAGAGGACAAGAAAGTTGACATTAATATGATAGTAATCTTTCTAAAAGGAGACATAAAGATGACCTTTACCCGTAGCCAACGGTATATATGCCGCGTCTGCAGCCGATGTAGCTATGTCACGCCTTAATGACGCAATACGAACTGTCATACCTGGAGAAGGAGGTGGGCCAACCGACATCGCCAGGAGCTCCACCAAGCCTCCTCCGAGACGTGTTCGAGGTTCGTTAGCTGGAACCTCGCTGGTCATGCTCACGGACGCAGCAGGAGTTTCCTCCGTTGCTGGTCTAGAGGAAGATTCTCCCATTTGCCTCGGTCACGCGGGCGATTTCATTCCACTACCGGAGGCAGTGGCAGCAACGGCAGCCTCAAGCAGGAGTTCTCCGACACCACCAGTCGAAACTGAGGGTCCCTCTCCGAGAGACGGGGAACCTCCAATCAAAGGGACATCCCCAACAGGAGAGGCAGCAGGTTCCTCTCTAGGAGCCTCAATGCCAGGAATCCGGAGAGGGCGATCAGCCGTCTTCTTCTTTCTCTTGCGAGGGGAAGTCTGCTTCGAGACAGAAGCCCTTCGCTTCCCTGAGATCGTCAAAGCCCCCGCAGGCGGAGGCACTTCACACCTCGGCACCGACACCAGAGGCTTATCCGGAATAGCGGACTCCTCGCCCTCGTCAGATAAAACCGAGGGGACTTCGATTCTTCCCCCAGGCTTGGAGGAAGGCACCCTGAAGCTTCCAAGCATATCAAAATCGCGATGGAGGGTGTTGATCGCCACGTAGAACTGAGCATACGAATGGAGGATGCATAGCTCCGTGGAGAGGGTGTCGACCGGCACAATGAAGATTGCTCCCGTGCAGCCCATGATAAAGTACCGCCACCCCCTGGCTACATCAATGAGTCCGCCCCGGGACCTGAAGCTGGTGATGGCATTGCCCACGTGCAGCTGATCGTACCCAAACTGCCTCACGAACCGACTGGGCAAGTAAGGCTCGAAGAAGCAATGATCCTCGCTTCTGTACAGCAAATGGGAGGGTCTGATGCAGACCAAGCAAATGGGAGGGAGCCCTTGTCGTTCAGCAAGTAACTACCCCCCGTGCTGCTACCAGGACCGGGAGACATCACCTGGGGGTTGTGAAGAATTAACCATCCCATCAAGTACAGGTATGGTAACTCCACCCGGGGAAAACTCTCACGCCGAGCTTCATCGACGAGCAACCCGTCAGTCATGACTCGCAGTCCAGCCTGTATACGGCACACCATGGTAGGAAGCAAGCCTAGCCTTGCCCCAAACACCAGAAGGACGGCGGGCCACAGGATGTTCCGATGAATGCGGTCCGCGGACGCGGTGCCAGGCACCACTACTCGACGTAGCCATAAGGAGAGAAAGCCGGCCAGCTTGGCTTCCTCAGACAAAGGCCTGCGGCAGCGCCTCAAGTAACTATAGGCCTTAGTGCCTTCAGGGTACTTTGCTACCCCGTCACTGAGAAACTGATCTGGAGCGTTGGCCTCCTCCATAAGGTCCTCAACGACCTCGGCACTGAGCACGGCCAAACAGTTCACGGGCTCATGCTTTTCCCCCGAAACCTTCACCGACTTGATGGCCCTGGCCCGGTGGAAGAAGAGGTAGGACATCCACTTAGTGGTGTGAGCCAAGTCAGAAGGCTCATTATAAAAGGCAGTGCACGCGAGGTAGTGGCACATCAGCTCCTGATACACCTCCATAACCCGAGGATCCGAGTCCTCCAACTCCCGGTTGGTAGGAACATACTCTTCATACGGGGTATCCTCCATCGGCAGTCTCGAGATCGCTGCCATTTCGTGGAGGGCCAACCCAAACTCCCCCAGTGGAGTGGCGAAGGTCCCGGTGATCGAAATGTATCGCTCTATCAGTGCCAGAAAGAGGTTTGGGTTAGGAGGCAACCCAACACTCGTCACGCTCACGACGGCATACAGTCTGATGATTTCCAGCTCTCTCCGAAAATGCTTCAAATCCCAGTCAACTAGGCAGGACCATCGGAGATTTGTTGGGGTGATCCACCCATTGCACCGAGGATTCTCCTTGGGGTATACCCCCTCGCACCATGAAGTTATTATAGAAAGTCGGCAATTGCACCGGCTGGATCACTGAACTGTCTTCACTCGGGATGCTGCCCGGGCACAGTCTCCTGAACAACGTCACGACGCCAGTGGGGCGGCTAACGAACGACCCCCGGTCGGCTCCTTTCAGATGAAAGATCTTTCTCGGCTTCCCGTGAAGATCAGGAGTCAGCGTCCACGACATACTCCTGCGATGTGTGGCATGGAAGAAAGCCGAGATTGGATAATCTCTCACCATCGTGGGCAGATACAAGACCACGATCTCGGCAGGAAAAACCCAGGGTTCTCTCTTGGGCTTCATCTGTGACTACTTGTCTATCATGTCCCCAAAGAGGAAGGCCGTCTTGATGTACTGCTCCCCATCTACGTACGTTAGGGGCTCCTCGTTGATCATGCTCAGCAGCATTCGCTCGCCCTGAGCCGATATCAAGATCCCCCTCCCTTCGGGATACTGGGGTCCGGAGATAGGAAATGTCACGTGCGACAGATCCTCCAAGTAGTTCGAGTGCAGCATCCCAGCAGTGGATCCCATCACCTCGGCCAGTGGAGACTCATGCAAGTCGACTGCAAAAATGCAAGGAAAATACGTCATTACGAACCTTGCAACATAAAGACCAAGAAGCGACAGTCGGTGCTTTACGCCAAGACTATACAAAATTTGGTCATCCTATGCCAGGAGTCATATCCCGAAAGCGTAATTAGCGGTATACGGTCCGTGCTTTACGCCAGACTGCTAAAATTCTAGTAATTACGCCAGAGGTCCCATCCAAAGCGTAAAACTAAAATTTTACAGTATACACCAAGTCTTCGGCAGCCAGAGCTTTTACGCTCATAACTATGAAGACATGGAGTTTTTTCGCTGACACATTAGAAATATGGATGTAAAAGATGAAAACGTCTCCGTGCGTCATCTTCCTCAAAGAGGCTATCAGCACAGAAGATGACCTAGCACGGTCACGTTCAACGTGTGCGAAGGATTTTTCATCGTTCTTTGTCATTTCCGATGGCTATACCCCTAAGACCGGGTGCGCTACTCGTCGGCAGGATCCTTCGCTCAGAAGGAAGTTCGTATCGCCCGACCAAAGACTCTCTCGCCGGGGCAGAAGCACGAGAAGAAGAGCCTATGCTCTTTCCCTTGGTGGAGAGGGTTTGCTTCGGCGCCATACTGGAAACCTGGAGTGCTCGAAGAAAGTACGAGGGGAAAAAACTTAAACTATCAAAGCTCTCTCTCGCAGAAGATGGATAAAAAGTTTCTCTCTCCAGAAGCTTGGGATATATATAGAGTTCGGGTCGACTCCTTGAATCCTCAGGCGGCTCTTCGAAACCCCAATCGAATCTCACAAATTAAATATTTGGTTATGATTGGGTACTACGTCAGTCCGTTACTCTCGAAAGACGGACAGTCAACAAATTCGAAGAATTTTTCGTGCAAAAGCAGGTCAGCGGTTCCTATGCTAAGGAGCTTTCTACGCTCGACAGCAACAGATCTACAGTTTTACGCTCGCAAGCTACAAGTCTATGGTTTTTACGCCCGGATACCTTTGTGCTCGGTAGCTTTTATGCTCGAGAGGCTACAAACCTACGACTTTTTACGCTCAGCAGGTACCAAATCGATGATCTCACGCTCGATGGTGCTTAGTTTATGCTCGGAGGCAACAGATCCGCAACCTCTATGCTCGGAAGATTTCTTTCATTCACAGGCTACAAATCTACAGTTCTACGCTAAGGAGCTTTCTACGTCCGACAGCAACAGATCTACGGTTCTATGCTCGCAAGCTATCAGTCTATGGTTTTATGCCCGGATGCCTTTGTGCTCGGTAGCTTTTACGCTCGAGATGCTACAAACCTACGACTTCATGCTCAGCAGCTCCAAATCGATGATCTCATGCTCGGTGGCTTTTTACGCTCAACAGGCCTATGAACTCAAGATTTTTAGCTCATCTACGCTACGGATATCTGACTTTCCGCATATCCAAACTCAAGGCGGTCGATTATAGGAGTTCACACAGAAGATACTCCTTCTTGACCTCAACATATCCCAAGTACCCGAAGCATACAAGAGTTCAAACATTGAGAAATTACTCTTCTCGGGTCAATTGGAGGTTCATCCAGACTCCAGTCTGAATATCTCGTCTATCAAAAGATGGCAACTCAGTTAGACAGCCATTTCTCGACCCTGTTCCAAGGGATTTTTCGAGAAGTCATTCTTGAAGACGAAGTCTGAACAAAAATTCTGTTCATCAGAAGTTTAGAGCTCTACGCGGTTCCTCAGTCCTAGCAACAGGACAGTCTAAAAAATGTTTAAAATGCTCAACAAAGCATTCTATGGAATATTCGCTATGCGTGAAGGACAGTATCTAGCACTCTTTCTACAGAGTCAGCGTACAGAATCAGACGTGTCGAAGCTACACATATTCAGACTTCACAGCAACATATGGCAAGATGATCATATGAAGAAGCAAGACGATTTTATTAAATGATTAAAGTCATGATTACATATGAGGGAAATCCAATCTACAAGGGTTTTCTTTTCATCTTTATGATTACATATGAGGGAAACTCCATCTACAAAGGATTTCCCCATCATCGTCCGAAGATCACACCGAGAAGCCGCTTTGACAGGGTCTCGCGCTGGTGATGGTCTTCCTCTTCTTCCAAGAAGATGATCAGTGGCAGGAGGATACAAAACTGGGCAGATGACCCATTCTCCAAAAGGAAAGCAGGGTAACTCTGCTTTCCTACAGACCATCGCCGCTCTAGCCGGTTTGTCTGCCTCTCGTCACCAGAAGTAACTAGAGAGGGCGCCACTTGCAAATAGCGTGGTGAAATATGATTCTTCGTCTTTTCTGAAGAACCACCACGTAAAGTTGCTGATTATCCCGAGCAAGGGAGGCTAAGATATCCTTCCATGATCCATCGTTGCAGTGGACACTTGCTCGAAGATGCCGTCTTTTTCGGTTCCTTACACGCTGGAAGAACATGATCTCCTTCTTCCTTAAATCGACCCGGCGAACTCCGGCGACCATCTCTGCGTGGTGATAAAAATGTGGGGAGAACAGGCTAACTCCCCCAGCCTTTTTATAGGTGAAAGGGGTCACACTGGTCCCCAATAAATCTGCCATAAAGTCGGCATCGACCGTTTTAACGCTCTATTCAGAAATGTTTCGAGTCACGAGGTGCGGTTCATGCTTCATTCGAAGCGTTCCAACTTCCGAGGAATTTGAAAGCTTAGAAGGGGGTCTTGTAGAAGCATGAAAAATACGCCGGATGACTATACGCGGCATAACGGTGCAGAGCAGCATAGGCAGAGGCCTTAAGAGCCATCAAGCGTGCAACAGAGCCTTTTCCCCTAGAACAGAGCGTGAAACATAAAAGCTCAAAGGACCATCCGCGTAAGACAGTACGTCCAAGCCGCTTCAGCGTAAAACAGGGTGCTTCATCGCCTCCAGGGCGTAAAAACTCCTCCCCTTTCATAAGCAGCATTGAGGTGTACAAGAGACGCTTCGTATTTCCCGAAGTGAACCTGTCAGATCCTGCAATGAACCTGTCAGAGCCTGCAATGAACCTGACGTCTGGACTTCTGGCAAAGGGATACGGCTCGACTACCCAAGCGACGACTAAAATGATGGCACTGCACTGCCACCCAGGCTGTCAAATACCGCCATCCCCTTCGCATAAACTGCTTTTTTTTTTCAAGCACAAAGGGATACGCTGCCTTATTTTACACAGGCAAAACGCGAGCTATTTACGTTCTGCAGTAGACAAACCGCCTGCTACGCCAAAAGCTGCACTCCGTACGGGGTTCGAGGCACATCTCTTCGCCTAATGCACAGAGCGGTGACAGTTTCTCGAGGCACGTCTCTGCGACTGATGCACAGAAAGGGTTGTAGACCGTCAAAGAATACGCCTCCATATTTAATGCACAGGATGGTGGCAAATCTCGGCATTAAATGCAAGAGATTTGATTATATCTTCAAAAGTCGTAATTCCAGCTAAGACGTCCATATCAGCACTGTGGCACGGTACGCAGCGACTTCTACGCCCATCCAGCAGTTGTGCTCATTCGGCTTCTACGCCTGCTCGGCCTCTGTGCCCCTTCGGCTTCTACGCTTGCTCGGCCTCTGTGCCCTTTCGGCTTCTATGCCTGTTCGGCCTCTACGACCACTCGGCTTCTATGCCTGTTCGGCCTCTACGACCACTCGGCTTCTACGCCTGTTCGGCTTCTACGCCTGTTCCGCTTCTATGCCGGTTTGATAACTATTTGGCTTCTATGCCATGGTGACAGATATTTGGCTTCTATGCCAACCTCTTCTACACAATGGATACCTACCTACGTGGCTTTTACGCCGTGATCTTCGTAGCAATTGTACGCGTTGTGTCCCTTAGTTGGACCCGCATCACATGCTCATTCAAAAGATCATCTATACGCAGGCATTGGTTAATTTAACCATTGTGTAAAAGGGTGCTATACTTTCCACTCCTCGGTTGTTACACCGACGGAGTGGTCACTGTCACTAAAACTCTATAAATAGAGACCTCTATTAATGAGGAACAAGGTCGAAAAACTTTAAACTTGAAGATCGAACCAGGTCGACAAAAATTGGAAGATCGAACCCGAGAGAGAGAGAGAGAGAGAGAGAGAGAGAGAGAGAGAGAGAGAGCACCCGGAGCTCAGGCAAAGAGTAGGGATCGACGACTTTGGCATCGTGCATCCACCCTCTCCTGCAACCTTCAAAGCTGCTTCCTGTCTTCTATGGCACTTCTTTAACATCGTGTGGTCCAAGGGCTAAAGTGATCGACTGCAGATCAGACACCTATAGCAATATTTACCCAGATTAAATAAATTGTACTCTCATATCCTTGTATAGGATCAAATTATAGAAGTTTGTTTGTAAACCAAAGAAGGCGGGTTCTGTGTAAACCCCATATTGAATACATCTTCATTCTTTCATTTAACACACCAAACAAAGGAGGCTAGGAGTATGTTTGTATTATGGTACTGAAGGGCATCAGCTGAGGGAGTGTCCTTCTAATCCTTGTCGTGCAGCTCAGGGAGCAACTTCAACTCCTAAGGCACAAGCGAGACTACCTGCAGTACAGCCGAGGGGACCGCTTCCGACACAGCAGCAACGTTATGTCCAGCATCAGCAGCAGGGAGGTGCACGTCAGGGACGAGCGTTTGCTATGACCGTCGAGGAGGACGAACCCACCAGAGATGTCATCGCAGGTTCTATTCTTCTTGATTCCATTCCAGCTTTAGCTTTGTTTGATAGTGGTACTTTTCTTAGTTTTGTATCTGTTTCTTTTGCTCTGAAGCATGGTTTGGTAGCTGAGTCTTTGCTTAGGACTTGCAATATCATGATCGGGGGAGGCATTATCCTTGTTAATTGTAAACCCCCTCTCCCAAAATTTGGCCTACTTGACTTAGATAGAGAGACTAGGGCTAGTTTGGACCCAAGTAGAAATAGAACACGATATTTAATTTTAATTATATAATATTTATATCACCTAGTGCACCTTACTGTTGTTTCGACAATTAGAGCACTACTTTAGTTATTTTCTTCCAACAGATTTCATAACCTTGTCCTAGACATGGCCGCCCACCATTCTGACCTTTGTGTAACTTATAGTTATGCTCTCTTGTGCTATATTTTAGTCGCACAATATTCGTCACGGACGTTATTAATTAATTCTAAAGAATTTTGACTTTGTAACCCTGTGCGTTCCAATCAAAATTGGAAACACAAGCTTGACCCGTTTTGTGCAACCCGAATATTGTTAATATTCTACTTTGAATCCTCTATGTCCATGATACTTGTGTCCCACCTAATTTTATTCCCATATACTTCTGATTAATTCCAGAACATCGTGGGCACAAAATTTAATTAATTTAAATCCAATTTCCGTCTATGTGCAATTTTCTAATTTTTAGGCACTTTTATTCAAAAGTGCATTGAGGTATCCACACCATTGGATAATACGTGAAGAAATCCAAATTTTCCTTCACATGAATTTTTCCCTTATTTTTCGGGATGTGTAACGCGCAACATCGCCCCTTTATTTTAAACCTATCCTTGCATTCAAACAATTCAATTATGGCCCTCCAAACATCCTCATATGAGCCCAAGGCCCAACCCAAGAGGATGTTGACCAAAGTCAAACTTTTCTAGGTCAAACTCCACATGTATAAATACACCACCTCCTTCCTTTTCTTATTTTTCCCACATCAAAACATACCCAACCCTATTTCAGCCGACATCCCTCCTTTCCTGTGCAACTCGACCCAACCCCCCGCTGCCAACCCATAGCCGGAGCCTACTGACTCGTCGGAGACCGAGCCGCCGGCCACCTAGCACCTGACCCCTCATAGCCCACCACTTCCCCGTTATCCCCTCCATGACTCAACCCCGGGCTCCTCCGCCAACACCCGTGGCCGAGCTTTTCTCCCCCCGAGCATGGAGCAGCCTTCCCCGAGCCTTCCTGCCTACGCCCGCCGCCGGAGGACTCTCCGGCGTAGCCATGTCACCACCGCACTCGACCCCAATCGCCTCGACGAGCAGCCCTCGCCGTCCTACCCCTCACCGGACTCGCCATCGCCATCACCATTACCATGGCCATCCTCTCATGCATCTCCTTCTTTCTCTTCTTTCCTGTCCTCCTCTTCCTTCCCTCGACTTCACCCCGGCTATCACCACCACACCGCCAGCACCGTGACCACCGTCTCCTCCACTCGAGCCACGACCTCCTTCCCTCTCATGCTCAGCCTCCCTATGGCCGGAGCAGCACCCTCTATTACGACCACCACTATACCAGCACCACCACCATGGCCTCCTTTCTGCTCCCTGTCATCGTCCTCCTCCTCCTTGGTCGAACTTCCCTAGCCGGAGCAGGCTCACATTATCATCCTCTCATTATTAATGTCACCACCATCAACATACACCTACATTACCATCACCATCATCGTTATCATCATCAACGCCATCGTCATCGTCGTCATCAACATTATACTAATTATCATCTTCACAATGAACATTATGATCATCATACTCATCATCTTCACCACAAACTCATTATCACTATCACCCACATCATCATCCTCGTCATCGACGTAATCACCATCATCGTCGTCATCGTCGTCAACCTCACCGTCGTCAACGTACACGTACCCCGAGGTACGAACTTGTTTCCCACCTCTTATATTGTTATGTGTGTGCTTATGTATATGTCAGTAGGATTTTAATAGTGTTGTATGACTGTTAGCTGATATCGGACCCTGAGTCGGCGACCCCAACTTGTGTACGTACCATACGCCTATATTATTCAGCTTGGAATATATACAAATATTTATTGTATGTAGTCAAATGGGTATGTATATAAATTACTAGTATTATTATTATATAATTATATGGATATATGTAATTAAATGCTATATAATATTTATGACTAGACGTGTAATTGCATTGTGCGACCCTATGGCACTGTGGACTATTCCGTGTTTACCTTGACCGTATTGACCCTAAAAACTTATGAATTGACTGCCTTGCGTACATTGACGTACTGGCAATAGATGTGTTAGTTTGATTGTCTAATTGTGCGTACTAATTGAAGATGCGACACCCGCATAATTCAATGCGCAAATTTACCGTGTTAGTTGACCCGTGTCACCCCTAGCATACCCTCTGAGTCCAGTGTATTTATAGTTGTGCATGTGATAGTGTAATGACTGATATTGTATTGTATTATATTATATGTACATAGGACCCATCGGATTGTTTTGCGCGACTTCTGGAGCAGGTTTTTGGCACTTCGCAGCTTTCTTGCTAGGCAAGTATACCTTGCCTTTGTTGTACTGTTTAAATTCAGTCATTATTTAGTTGCATGTTTATTTATGTTAATATTATATGACTATGCGCATCCAAGAGAGACTCGGGTGCAGTCAACGAATGCGTTGACGTTAGAATTTGTGTCTGACCTAGTGTCTAGTAGACCCACCTAAAGTTGTGGAGTTATTGGTCTGACTCCCCAGG
Organism: Iris macrosiphon; assembly: GCA_036927795.1. Taxonomy (NCBI): domain Eukaryota; kingdom Viridiplantae; phylum Streptophyta; class Magnoliopsida; order Asparagales; family Iridaceae; genus Iris; species Iris macrosiphon. The sequence goes on from JAYESA010000018.1 coordinate 90,816,594, forward strand.
CCTTGACACATTTTTTACACGTGTTATGAGTCTCATGTAGGGCACAAACTTGCGTATGCGGTTGGCCACCTGTACGTGTTGGTCGTACAACGGATAGGGTATAACTGCTAATAGTGATGCATGTTAGAAGACTTAGCAGTTATTAGTAGGCGGAGCATAGACTATCGTGGTACGATGGCCCAATCCTTGTCCTTGTTTGGTTGAAAGGTTGGGCTATTGTTCTAGCGATAGAGTATGAGCCAGAGTTAAGATGCCTTGGCATAGTAGCTAAGGCATGTTGTGGATACAACATGCATAGATCATTGGGCGGGGAGGACTACTAGTAGGCGTATGGGACACCCACTTCCATTATTCAGATTCCCCGTTCGACGGAATGGTATGAACGTTATATTATGCAGATTCCCGTTCTTCGGAGTGGTATGGACGTTATATTATTCAGATTCCCCGTTCTTCAGAGCGGTATGGACGTTATTATATTACAGTGCCCTGGTATGGGGCATATGTAGCATATACTAGCCAGTTGTCACGATTGGTGAATTACGTCAGCATATGTCTATCCTACACTTTTCCATATATTCAAAGTTGTCCTCAAATTGCATTTCACATAGATGGTTAGCGCACCCATTTTTATTTATTCAGTATTTACTTTATGGCATGCTTTTATGTATCTTTGTATGTCCCTCTGAGGACCTGGTCCTTTTTCAGGTATAGATATTCATGAGTATTCACAGGAGCGCTGATCCGGACTGGTTTCTTATACTTACGAGGAGGTCTTCTCTTCGAGCCCCGTAATTGTCAGTTGATATTCTTATATTATGTTTGTTGTATTGCACTTATATATTCAAGTTGGTAGTGGATTTGTTTCTATCCAACTATTATCTTTAGATACTTTGTATTTAGATCTAGTTTCATAGATATTGGTTAATTATTTATATTTGATTTTCGTGGATAAGATTTAGATTATACCCTGTGACTTGTGATAGATTTATACCACTTGTGGATTTGATATTCATATTACAGCGTACGTATGGGTTTTGGTTTCCATATATTGGAGTTGTCATATCCATGCGGTTGGCATGCTTACGTGTCCTAGTCCTACGTATTTTAGGATAGGGGCGTGACATATTTTTAGTGGTGGCCCATGTAGGTCAAGAGCATATTATCTCGGTTACGTTACTGTACCGAGCAAGCCTGCACATAGGATTAGACTATAGGATCTCATCCATATTTGACTATGACTCGTATTCCTTCTAATATATTCTATTTGAATTATTGTATCCTGCTTAATTCATATGCTTCCTAATAGTACCTTGAGTATAGCCTCTCCTAGAATATAGAAGTCCCTGTTGTTAGATAATAAGTAGGGTAACCTTTCTATTAAGAGTACAACTAGAGTGTTGACACATCACTAAGATCCGAATATCTGATGAACCCTAGCATCCCTTATCTATAGATTGATTTACCATTATCCCTAGAGATGCTTATGAATGACTTGAGAGTAGTATAAACACTACTAGAGTTAGTTAGAGATTTTACCATAATGTTTGACCCTAGTATTGAGAAACCAATAGAAAACCAAAATTTAACCTTAGGAATAAACCTAACTTTTATAGTGAGATAGTATTTAAGAACTATAAACTTAGATCCTTGTCTTGATATTACAAGAACAGTACCTTAGGAAGCCAAGAGGAATAAATATAACATCTTCCTGGATCATACCTCGGATATAGTGATTAGCATACCCCATTTTCTTAAGAAACCATGATATTATCTAGAGTCCCTCTATTTTAAATTCATATCTTGTTCCTCTGAAAACTTAGCACTCGCGAAATATGCGATGACTAATTATGTTCTTCTATTCTTCATCTTTCAACTCGTGCCACTTGACACCTCTGATTATAGACCAAGTGATTTTATTCTATGTTAGGATATATAGCTTGTTAGGATTATAGTTGTACTCTTAAATTTTGAATTATGTGATTGGTAGTTAGAACTTGACAGTTTAAGTTATTCTTGTAGATTATGACCTAATAATTATCCCTTAGTTTTAAATCGCATAACTTGTACCATACCTCGATACAAGTTATATCTCATTTTCCCCGTAAGGCCAATAACTTTCCATTCTTACTATTGACACTTGTTCTATGAGCACTATGATTAAGACTTAAGATGACCATTACATATATAATACGATAGGTACCCTAATAAGTACCAAGATCTTTTCCGTATGTACCCCAATAAGAGTTTATACTTTATTTACAAGAACAATATTATTTTATAGGATCCCCTTAAGACTGTCACAGTATTAGTTATTATTTTAAGTTGGGTAGTATGTCTCACAACATAATATCACATAGCCTTATTGACCCATTGATGAAGTGTAATAGGACACAACTTTAGACTTGCATAAGAAGATAGTGTTTATTCAGACTGAAGAAATTAGAGGTCCATACCCTATTTGGTCGACTAGCAACTTAAACAAGGAGCTAGTATGACAACTTTAGAGATTGTAGAGTCTTATCTTCTTTGTGAACTTGAATTATTTTATAATTTCTCTCATCATAATCTAGCGTACTTATATTTTTGTACTACCTCGACTTATGTTGCTATTATAGCCTAGTTTTGCAAGCTCATTCTTTTATCAAGCTTGTTCACGACATATGTATTATTGGACGCGTACACTAATACATTTCAAAATCAGTGTACTACGGTCTGATCAACCATAGTGTGCTTGGTTCGCCCTTGCATAACTACTTTATGTGGATTTAGATATATAGTGATTAGTAGACAAATGTACTTGCCCTCTAGATATGTCTGAGTATATCATATCAGTTATATAACGGTACTAATACGAGCATGTGAATAGGAATTACCAAAATAGGATTTCAATCCACAATTGCCTTGACAATTCCTTTTGAATTCCTTAAACGCCTTGATCCCCATACTTCTATTCTATTACCTCCCCCTTTGAACTCTTTATTATTATTTTCCGTCTTCCCTTATTTCAGAAAGACGAAACATCGTGCTTGGTATAAGTTTGATATACAGATAGTACTAGATATACCCCATAGGACAATCACATTACTAGATGACTGCCTTTTATAACTGATTAAGGGTATATCATATGTGATATATTTGGTGTTAAATTTTTGAGGATTGAGTAATATGATTAAGTAAATTTGAGGAATAAGTTTTCTAAATATAATAGCCTTATGTGATAGATGGTTAAATTCTAAGTTGGATAAAAATTACATAGTTAAACTTAAGTAGAATCTTTTTAGATTACGATCAAGTAAGTTTAGATTGGGAGATTCAAGCCATTTTAATTTTTAAAAATTAAAAAAAAGGATTAAGATGATGATGATTCGATGAATTTTAAAATCCTTGATATGGCGAACCAAATATTTATATTTTGAGCACATGAGTTAAATTTAGTGTATTGGGGTCGAATCATCGATTTAAATCTCGAGGAAAATAAATAAAACTCTAAACATGAACATGGACAGATTGAATTCCAAATTTGAGGATTGAAGTGAAAGAAATTTTGATTGCTAGATTACCTATTTGAAATATTGAGGATGTAAATCGAAAGAAAAACTTGGAGAGTACAAAAATTCATAAATTGAAGATAGGAATAATATTGGATTAGGATTATTTTCGAAAGGAGATTATGATAGTTGGGGATCGTGATATAAAAATTAATGCGGGTTAATTAATTATTGAAGATGTTATATGGATTAAATTTAAAATTGGAGGTTGATAATTTGAAAAGGTGAGAAGAGATTACGATAGGTTGAAGTTTGAATTGAATAATGACTATCATAATTTTTAAGTGATTATGAAGGATTGAACAGGATTTTAATTATCGCAAAGAGATTGCGATTTACTTGCCTTATGTACGTAAAGGAATAACTGACTATGCCTTATTTTAATTTCGAGGACGAAATTATTTTAAGTTGGATAGATTGTAAACCCCCTCTCCCAAAATTTAGCCTAATTGACTTAGATAGAGAGACTAGGGCTAGTTTGGAACCAAATAAAAATAGAATACGGTATTTAATTTTAATTATACAATATTTATATCACCTAGTGTACCTTACCGTTGCTTCGACAATTAGAGCACTACTCTAGCTGTTGCCTTCCAACAGATTTCACAACCTTGTCCTAGACATGGCCGCCCACCATTCTGACCTTTGTGTAACTTATAGTTATGCTCTCTTGTGCTACATTTTAGTCGCACAATATTCGTCGTGGACATCATTAATTAATTCTAAATAATTTTAACTTTGTACCCCTGTGCGTTCCAATCAAAATTGGAGATACAAGCTTGACCCATTTTGTGCAACCCGAATTTTGTTAATATTCTACTCTGAATCCTCTATGTCCATGACACTTGTGTCCTACCTAATTTTATTCTCATGTACTTCTGATTAATTCCAGAGCATCATGCGCATAAAATTTAACTAATTTAAATCCAATTTCCATCTTTGTGCAAATTTCTAATTTTTGGGCACTTTTATTCAAAAGTGCATTGAGGTGTCCACACCATTGGACAATACGTGAAGAAATCCAATTTTCCCTTCACATAAATTTTTTCCTTATTTTTTGGGATGTACAACGCGCAACATCGCCCCTTTATTTTAAACCTATCCTTGCATTCAAACAATGCAATTATGGCCCTCCAAACATCCTCATATGAGCCCAAGGCCCAACCCAAGAGGATGTTGACCAAAGTCAAACTTTTCTAGGTCAAACTCTACATGTATAAATATACCACCTCCTTCCTTTTCTTATTTTTCCAACATCATAACAAACCCAACCCTATTTCAGCTGACATCCCTCCTTCCCTGTGCAACTCGACCCAACCCCCTGCTGCCAGCCCATCGCCGGAGCCCGCTGACTAGCCGGAGACTGAGCTGCCGACCACCCAGCACCTGACCCCTCACAGCCCACCACTTTCCCATTATCCCCTCCATGAATCAACCCTGAGCTCCTCCGCCAACAGCCGCAACCGAGCTTTTCTCCCCCCGAGCATGAAGCAGCCTTCCCCGAGCCTTCCTGCCTACGCCCGCCGCCGGAGGACTCGCCGACGTAGCCCTGTCACTACCGCACTCGACCCCAGCCGCCTCGACGAGCAGCCCTCGCCGTCCTGCCCCTCACCGGACTCACCAACGCCATCACCATTACCATGGCCATCCTCCCATGCATCTCCTTCTTCCTCTTCTTCCCTGTCCTCCTCTTCCTCCCCTCGACTTCACCCCGGCCATCACCACCACACCGCCAGCACCGTGACCACCGTCTCCTCCCCTCGAGCCACAGCCTCGACCTCCTCCGCCCTGCTCAGCCTCCCCATGGATGGAGAAGCACCCTCCATTACGACCACCACTGCACCTACACCACCACCCTGGCCTCCTTCCTGTTCCCTGTCGTCCTCCTCCTCCTCCTTGGTCGGACTTCCCTGGCCGGAGCAGGCTCACATCATCATCCTCTCATTATCAACATCACCACCATCAACATACACCTATATTACCATCACTATCATCACCAACGCCATCGTCATCGTCGTTATCAACATCATACTCATCATCATCTTCACAATGAACATTATGATCATCATACTCATCATCTTTACCACGAACTCGTTATCACTATCACCCACATCATTATCCTCGTCATCGATGTCATCACCATCATCGTCGTCAACCTCACCGTCGTCTCCATACACGTACCCTAAGGTACGAACTTGTTCCCCACCTCTTATATTGTTATGTGTGTGCTTGTGTATATGTCAGTTGGACATTAGTAGTGTTGTATGACTGTTAACTGATATCGGACCCTGAATCGACGAACCCAACTCGTGTACGTACCATACGCGTATATTATTCAGCTTGGCATATATACAAATATTTATTGTATGTAGTCAAATGGGTATGTATATAAATTACTGGTATTATTATTATATAATTATATGGATATATGTAATTAAATGCTAAGTAATAGTTATAAATAGACATGTAATTGCATTATGCGATCGTAGGGCACTATGGACTATTCCATGTTTACCTTGACCGTGTTGACCCTAAAAACTTGTGAATTGACTGCCTTGCGTACATTGACGTACTGGCAATAGATGTGTTAGTTTGATTGCCTGATGGTGCGCAGTAATTGAAGATGCGACACCCGCGTAATTCAACATGCAAATTCATCGTGTTAGTTGACCCGTGTCACCCCTAGCATACCATGTGAGTCTAGTATATTTATAGTTATGCATGTGATAGTGTAATGACTGATATTGTATTATATTATATTATATGTACATAGGACCCAACATATTGTTCTACGCGACTTCTGGAGCAGGTTATTGGTGCTTCACAACTTTCTTGCCAGGCAAGTATACCTTGCCTTTGTTGTACTGTTTAAATTCAGTCATTATTTAGTTGCATATTTATTTATATTAATATTATATGACTGTACACGTCCGAGAGAGACTCGGGTGCAGTCAACGAATGCGTTGACATTAGGATTTGTCTCTGACCTAGTGTCTAGTAGACCCACCTAAAGTTGTGGAGTTATTGGTATGACTCCCCAGGCCTTGACACATTTCTTACACGTGTTGTGAGTCTCATGTAGGGCACAGACTTGCGTATGCGGTTGGCCACCTGTACGTGTAGGTAGTACAACGGATAGGGTATAACTGCTAATAGTGATGCATGTTAGAAGACTTAGCAGTTATTAGTAGGCGGAGCATAGACTATCGTGGTACGATAGCCCAATCCTTTTCCTTGTTTGGTTGAAAGATAGGGCCATTGTTCTAGCGATAGAGTATGAGCCAGAGTTATGACGCCTCAGCATAGTAGCTAAGTCGTATTGTGGATACAACATGCATAGATCATTGGGTGGGGAGGACTACTAGTAGGCATATGGGACACCCACTTCCATTAGTCAGATTCTCCATTCGACGGAATGGTATGGACGTTATATTATGCAGATTCTCCGTTCTTTGGAGCGGTATGGACGTTATATTATTCAGATTCCCCATTCTTCAGAGCGGTATGGACGTTATATTATGCAGATTCCCCGTTCTTCGAAGCGGTATGGACGTTATTATATTACAGTGCCCTGGTATGGGGGCATATGTGGCATATACTAGCCAGTTGTCACGATTGGTGAATTACGTCAGCATATGTCTAGCCAACACTTTCCCATACACCTAAAGTTGTCCTCAAATTGTATTTCACTTAGATGGTCACCGCACCCATTTTTATTTATTCAGTATTTACTTTATGGTATGCTTTTATATATCTTGTTATGTCCCTTTGAGGACCTGGTCCCTTTCCTGGTATAGATGTTCATGAGTATTCACAGGAGCGCAGATCCGGACTGGTTACTTATACTTACGAGGAGGTCTTCTCTTCAAGCCCCGTGATTGTCAGTTGATATTCTTATATTGTGTTTATTGTATTGCACTTATATATTCGAGTTGGTAGTGGATTTATTTCCGTCCAACTATCATCTTTAGATACTTTGTATTTAGATCTAGTTTCATAGATATTGGTTAATTATTTATATTTAATTTTCATGGATAAGATTTAGATTATACCCTGTGACTTGTGATAGATTTATACCACTTATGGATTTGATATTCATATTACAGCGTACGTATGGATTTTGGTTTCCATATATTGGAGTTGCCATATCCATGCGGCTGGCATGCTTACGTGTCCTAGTCCTACGTATTTTGGGACCGGGGCGTGACATTAATAATATTTGGAAGGATCGGAGAGTTACTCTAGGAGATCGGGAGTTGAGTGCGTGTCTACTTGTAATGCCACTTTTGAGCTACGATATTGTACTCGGGATGGATTGGTTGAGTAGGCACAGTGCTAGCATAGATTATAGAGGAGGTAGAGTTTTGTTCGGTCCGCTGGGAGAGCCAGAGTTTGAGTTTGTTAGGGGAGCTGCAGAGTAGGGAGAAAGCATTATTTGTGGAGCTACGGTGGAAGATAAGGAGTTTCTGCATCCGTTGATAGCAGAATTCTTGGATGTGTTTCCTGAGGAATTGCCAGGTTTGCCGCTAGATCAAGATGTTGAATTCTCTATAGACTTGGTTCCAGGTGCAGAACCAATTTTACAACATGTCTATTGAGTAAACAACAGCGAGCTGGTCGAGCTGAAGAAGTAGGTGGACGAATTATAGGATAAGGCATTTATCAGATTGAGTTCTTCATCGTAGGGAGCCCTGGTATTGTTTGTACCGAAGAAGGATTGATCGATGCACATGTGCATTGTTTACAGGACTTTGAATAATGTTACTATCAAGAATAAATACCCTTTGCCACGGATTAATGATCTGTTCGATCAGTTGAGTGGTACCAAGGTGTTCTCTAAGATAGATTTGAGATCAGGCTACCATCAGGTGAAGGTGAAGCCGGAGGACATACCGAAGACTGTTTTTAGAACTCGGTATGGTCAGTACGAGTTTATGGTGATGCCGTTTGGGTTGACTAACACACCGATGGTATTTATGAACTTGATGAACAAGGTGTTCCATTAGTACCTTGACAAGTTGTTGGTGGTGTTTATCGATGACATATTCATATACTCGAAGACACCAGAGGAGCATAAGGAGCATTTGAGGATTGTGTTGGATGTGCTGAGGAAGGAGAAGTTGTATGGGAAATTGTCCGAGTGTGAGTTTTTCCTGAACAAGGTGGAGTTCTTAGGGCATGTTGTGACTGGTGATGGTATTTCAGTAGATCCGAAGAAGATCGCAACAGTGGAATCTTGGAAGACTCCGAGTTCGGTAGCAGAGATCAGGAGTTTCTTGGGATTGTTAGGCTACTACAGGAAGTTTGTGCAAGATTTTTTGAGGATTGTCGAGACGATGACCAGACTCGCCAGGAAGGATGTAGAGTTTGTTTGGACAGACGATTGCCAGATTTCTTTTGAGGAGTTGAAGAAGTGGTTGACGTCTGCTCCTATTTTGATGTTGCCATCAGGGTCTGGAGGTTTCACTATTTATAGTGATGCATCGGGAAAAGGTTTGGGTTGTGTTCTTCAGCAGAATGGGAAAGTGATTGCCTATGCATCCAGGCAATTGCGTCCTCATGAGAAGAACTATCCTACCCATGATTTGGAGTAGGCAATAGTCATCTTCGCCCTAAAGTTGTAAAAATATTATTTATATGGAGAGCGTGTGGAGATCTTCATAGACCACAAGAGCTTGAAGTATGTTTTCATGCAGAAGGAGTTGAACATGAGGCAGCATCGATGGTTGGAACTGATAAAGGATTTTGATATATCTTTGCAATATCATCTTGGGAAAGCTAATAAAGTTGCCGATACTTTGAGTAGGTATCTGGTAGCTATGTTCTTGATGTAGGATCGATATTTGCTGGAGGACTTGGAGAGCTTGGGCATTGAGGTGGTAGTTCCTGGTTATGATATACAGATGTGGGGATTGCAGATACATTCAGATTTGATGGACAGGATCAAGGCAGCACAGTATGAGGATGTATCTCTGAGGAGTATCAGAGCTCATGTGAGAGCAGGATTGGAGGATAATTTTACCATTGCTGAGGATGGATCCTTGAGGCATGGAGTTAGATTGTGTGTGCCTAGTGGGGAGCTACGTGAGGAGGTATTACAGAAAGTGCATCGCTCTCAGTATTCCATGCATCCAGGTGGCAACAAGATGTATCGGGATATGCGAGAGAGTGTGTGATGGTATGGCATGAAGAGGGATGTGGCACAGTTTGTATCCAGATACTTAGTGTGCCAGCAGGTGAAAGCCGAGAGGCAGAGGCCAGGAGTTTTACTTCAGCCATTACCTATTCCAGAGTGGAAGTGGGAGCACATTACTATAGATTTTGTGTCCGGACTTCTACGATCTCCAGGAGGGAAAGACGTAATTTGGGTCATCGTTGATAGGTTGACCAAGTCGGCCCACTTTTTGCCTTTCAAGGTGGGTATGTCTACGAAGAAGCTGGCAGAGATATATGTGAGGTAGATCATTAGGATACATGGAGCTCTCGTCAGCATAGTCTCGGATCAGGATAGTCGTTTCACTTCTCATTTCTAGAGGAGTTTACAGGAGAGTTTGAGAACTCAGCTCAAGTTTAGTACTGCATATCATCCCCAAACAGATGGACAGTCAGAGAAGACTATTCAGACTCTAGAGGATATGTTGCGCACTTGTGTACTAGATTTCAGGGGTTCTTGGGAGGACCATCTCCATTTGGTAGAGTTTGCTTACAACAAAAGCTACCAGGCTAGTATAGAGATGTCACCTTTTGAAGCTCTGTACGTTCGGAGGTATCGTACTCCCTTGTCATAGGACGATGTTGGAGAGAGAGTTTTTCTTGGGCCAGAGATGGTTGTAGATGCAGCGGTGAAGGATCAGTTGATCAGAGACAGACTTCGTGTGGTGCATGATAGATAAGTTTGTTTGTTTTAGATTAAATTCTTAAGGCTGTGTTGTGTTCTAGGTGGGTGGTTTGGTATTTCTGAGGATTCCTTCGACACGAGGTACGATTCACTTCGGTGGAGGCAGAAAGCTTAGTCCGCGATTCATCGAATCTTTCACTATTCTAGAGAGGGTCGGTGCAGTTGCTTATAGGCTAGACTTGCAATCTGTATTGGAGGGAGTGCACAAAGTATTTCACGTGTCAAAGTTGAGATGGTACATGGAAGATAATAGTCATGTATTGGATCACTCGGAGATAGAAGTAGGCCCTATATTTAGCTATCCAGAGCAGCCAGTTGAGATTCTGGATCGGAGAGAGAAGGTGTTGAGGAACCAGACTATTCCTTTGTTACGCGTCGCATGGAGGCATCACTCTTCGGGGGAGTCTACCTGCGAGAGAGACGATAAAATGCGAAAGCATTATCCATATTTGTTTGTTCTTTGAGGTAAGTTCTTTCCTAGTTATGTCCTTTCATAGTTAGTTCTGTTCTTTAGTTCTGTTCTATGATTATGTTCTGTTATTTTCTGGGGGTAGTTTTTGTCTTTGAATTTTGAGGAAGAAATTATTTTAAGGAGGGTAGACTTGTCATTACCATATTTCTAGGAAAGGGTATTTTAATAATTTTATTTTTTAATTAAATATTGTGCATGGTAAATAATTATTTGTTGTATTAGTTAATTGTTGTTAGATGTTAATTATTTATTTTTGGACTTGTGTTAGTGGACCTAACTAGTTAGTTTAGACTCATGGACCAATATGTACTAAATTGATAGAATTTAGCCCATTTAGAAAGCCCATTGTTAAGGAGATGGATTAAATTAATTAAACTATTAGACTAGAAGCTTTTCTCCTTAATTATTTCTTCATGAGAGGCCCCAAGGGGTATATTGGACAATTCATAGTAGCTTGAGGGAGGGGAAAGAGGGGCCGGACTATATAGAGAGGGGGAATTAATTTCTCTCTCCTCCTTTTATTTGGAAACTAGATCTAGAATTTCTCTCAACCAAATTCCTTCATTCCTACTTCATTTCCCTACTAAATTTTATCCCAATTTCTTTCTAAATCACCATTGGAGGCTAGTGGATCAAGGATCTAGAAGGAGGAAGCAAGGATCTAGAAGGAGGAAGCAAGGATCTACAAGGAGGAACAAGGATCTACAAGTTGGAGGCCAATTTCATCACATTTGGAGATTTTATTGGGAATCCATCTACCAGTAGGTACAATTCAATTTTTTTTCTTAAATTAGGTTCTAAATCTGATATTTAACCATGAGAAATCAACCCATATGTATAGGCTACCCATAGGATTTGGTTTTGTGTTCATCGGAGGCCTATTGTGAAAGTTATGGTACTTTTTGTATCAATTTTAGGAGAATTCCGAGATGGACATTTATTGTGTGTATCAATTGGTCCTATAGATCAATTTGGCATGTTCTTGTATATTTGGGGCTAGTATAGTATCCACAATTGGGTACGTGTAGGTCGTATCCCAATAATTTGGGTGATACGTGTTGATTTGGTGGGTTTTCCTCCGATACGGGATTTTGTACATGTCATATTTTGACATGGACACGTAGATTTATATTTGACTCTTCGTATTGTTCATAAATAATATATGTGACTTGTTCGTATCCTTCGGGGTATATTTGGATCTGTGGTGGACTCGTGTCACATGTGTATCCTAGATCTAGTGGGATACGGTGTGATACTCTCCATGTGTTTGTGCAAATTAAATTGTAGATCTATTTCTCTTATCTTTGTGATATAAAATTTTATATATATATATATATATATATATATATATTGTTGTATAATTATAATTAGGTAATATTGTGTTTTAGATCTATGTATCTAACATATCTAGGTATATTGTTATGTAGCTATTATTCTACATTATGTAAGATCTTTATATATATTGTAGCATGTATATATATATATATATATATATATATATATATATATATATATATATATATATATATATATATATATATATATATATATATATATATATATATATATATATATATATATATATATATATATATATATTACTATACATATGTATGTTATTGTCATACGTATTTAATATGTACATATATATATGTGGAGGTGTATGGATATTATAAATATGTTATATAGTTATAGTGTTATATATTGTAGTTATATATATATATATATTATAATATCTATATATATATTGTGTTATGTATTATATAAATATGGTGTTATATTTATATAATATAACACCATATTTATTGTGATATTTCAGCGATAGCAGCTATTGTGATATTTTAGCCTCACAAATAGCAGCAACAGCAAGGGCAGTAGTGTCACGACCCACACCCAAAAAATCGGACATGAGTCGTGGGTACGTCCAGCCTACGCCGCAGCATCGGCGGTAGAACGCTGTCTAGGTCAACTATCTAGATAACTCACAAAAATCTGCCATGACCTCTCCAAAACGGAGGGCAACCACGCAATCAATATATAAACCGGTCAAGATCTCAACTCCAAACGGAGGAGCAATATCATAATGATAATCACAATATACTCAATTATGAATCTAAGCACGATAAGATGACAAAGAAGACTAACAACTATAAAGTCTAACCAACAACAACTACTACAACAACCACAACATCAATAATAATAATACATCATCCAAAAATAATATACAAATAAGGTCTCAATCTAAAACCGGAGACAAATCCGGTGCTAAAAGCTAATAAAACAATAACAAGGTCCTAGTGATCCCGGCTACCAACCCGGAAATCACCCATAAACTAGAGGGTCCCTGTCTGCACCATCGACAGGCTCAGGTCCATAAAATGTCGGACACCACTCCTCCGGATACTCTGAAAAATATGTCCAGTCAGGACTGGAGCAAGTACATCTTTAACAGCAGTTCCATTTAAATGATAAAAACTATAAAACAGTTATAGCAAGTAGCAAGAAGAATGAAGCAAGTATGAAACAAGAAATATATAAATTACTGGTGCATAAAGGTAAAGATGCATGGATATCAGAACAAGATAGTAATAACTGCAAGATACAAGAAATCTAAGCTAAGATCAAGTCAGTGCACATGAACGTGTAGTGAGTCCAGCATAAAAAATATGTAGTGAGTCAAGTCCAAAAACATGTAAGTGAGACAAGTCAAGAAATGCATGAGAGTCCAGACTATAAAGAATGAACTCGGTGTCTTTGAAATACTTGTTTTGACATGTAAATGGCTAGGGGTAAGTACGGCTCACCGCGCACTGGGTGCGCGGCTGGCTGCTATCATTCCAGATTAGACCAGAGGGAGTGATTCCTGATGATTCCAGATGGGAATGTTTACATGTCTACTCGAGTATTTTCCTGCCCCGACTAATACAAGTGGATCCAAGACCCGACACGCAAATTAAGATGAGTCCAGCCTGAACATGAATGATGCCTGTAGTGATGCCTGTAGGTGATGCCAGTAGTGATTCCAGAATAGAGGCCAGAAACATGAAATATATTTATCACAAGTAAATGAATCCAGAATTACCAGTCAGTGTCCCATATTGTGCCAGAATAATCAGATAATACTATACTAGAAGCTGAATCATAATAATCTTCAGATAATGAAAACTATCAGAGAATGTACTCGCCTGATATCTTGAGCAACTGGCGATCCGAACTGGTGTCGCAAGGTCCTAATGCGGAAAGCAAGGTTAAATAGGGTTCTAATGAGTTAAACAGATATAAAATAACTAAAAATAGGCTTCTAGGGCGTTCTAGGTCAAACGGGTCAAACCGATGAAATCTGGGTCAAAAAGTCAACTCTGGGTCCAAAAAGTCAACTTTGGGTCAAAACTATGTCAAAAGTTGACTTTGGCGGTCAACCGAGTCAACTACGGTCAAGTCTATGTCAAACTAGGGTGCTCCTGAAATTCTAGGTCAAACCGAGGTCATTAAGCTAGAAAACTCTCAAACTCGCCTCCTTGAGATACCGGGATACCCTCGGTATCCGATACCTCGCCCTAGGCCACGCACCCCGCCTATACCCGCTGAAACCTATGCTAGCATGCGTAAATATATACACATAAGCATATAAAAATTACTCTAATACTATTCCTAGGCTATTGCTCAAAAATCCCGCTCGAAACTCAATACCTTGGTTATCTTAAGGTATTGAGATACCTCGGTATCTCAAGGTATTGAGATACCGCTCTAAACTCAACCCGACTACCCCTCTAGCTAACTAACTATGCATAAACATATATATCTAGCTATAATCTAGGCTAAAATATAGATATCTAATACATATAGGCATATACCTATATATCTATACCCAATACCTTACCTTACCTTACCTTACCTTACCCTCCTCATAAATATATATGTATATCTATATCTGATATCTAAACTATCTACCTAACTATATGTATATACCTATACATATAGATCTATATATCTAGCTACCCCTCTACCTATCCATCTACCTATCTAGTTATCTATCTAACTATCTAACTAGCTATCTATATCTAGTATTTACCTATCTAACTATCTATCTAATTATCTATCTATTAATCTACATATCTATGAATCTATCTATCTAGCTGGCTATATAACTATATATCTATCTATCTTATGCATCTATCTAGGTATCTAACTAACTACCTATTTATCCATAGATCTAATAGCTATCTATCTATCCATAGATATTTCTATCTATTATGTATCTAATTAACTATCTATCTATCTATCAACTTATCTATCTACCTAGTTATCTATCTATCTAACAATCTTTATCTATCTAACTATAGATCTAGCTATCTATCTATTGATATATACACATCTATCAATGGATCTATCTATGTATATATCTATTATCTATCTATTTATGAATCTATCTATAGATCCCTCGCTACGCTACCCTGCTAGGCCTCGCCACGCGGCGCTGCGCTCACCACGAAGCTGCGCTCGCTGCTGTTCCTGCTGCTGCAGGAGGCTGTTGCTGCTGCCGCGCTTGCTGCACTGCGCCGCAGCGTTGCCTCGCTCGAGCGAGCTGCTGCCGCGGTACTGCCTCGCCGCTGCTGCGCGCTGGAACTGCTGTTGTTGTTGTTGCTGCTGCTACTGCTGCTGCTGTAGGTCGCGCTGCAGCGAGCTGCTGCCGCGGTGCGCTGCCGCTGCTGCCGCGGCGCTGCTGCACCCGCGCGCTCTGCTGCAGCCTGCTGCTGATGCTTCTGCTGATGCCGCGGCGCTGCCTCGCTCGAGCGAGCTGCTGCCGCGGTGGTGCCTCGCTCTGCTGGCTGCTGCAGCGGCTGTGTGCAGTCCGCTGCCACGCTCTGCTGCACCCAGACACAAGCATACACACACAAACGACCACACACACAATCACACATACACAGACACACACACACATATATATTTATATATACACACACCAACATACATACATATATATATCTACACTACTATATATAAATACACACACACACACACTAATACATATAGGTACACACACATATATCTATATATATATATATATATACACACACTAATATATCTATATATATCTATACCTATACACACTCACACACTCAAACACAAATATATATATCTATAAACACATACATATATATATATATATATATATATATATATATATATATATATATATATATATATATATATATACATATCAACACACTCACACACACTCTTACACATCTACATATATATATATATATATATATATATATATATATATATATATACACACATAGGCATATACATACACAAGCACATAGATATAAATACACACATATATATATAAATATATATACATAAACACACATACATATATATATAAATATATATACATATATAGACACTTATAAATATATATAGAGAGACACAACACCACTCAACCATAACACACAACAACACGCCCCACTCACGCCCAACGACCCCGACACTCACCAACACCCTAAAATATATAAAATATAACTCGAAAACTCTAGCACACTCCCCGATACTAACCCAACGCGCGCACAAGCCCGAAACAAGGAAACCAAGTCGAAATGGCCGTTCGGTCATTTCGACGAATACGCGGTGCGCGGTTCAGAAAACCTCCTGAAACGCACACCAAACGAACTCGGAATCGGCCCAAAATTTACCCACGTGCTCTAAACGATGCCTAGATCCTAGAAAAATGCTCCCGCGTCGTTTCTAGGTCCGTGGCGGAAATGTGCACGCACTTAGAATCGGCGACGACAAAAACCCCAAAAATGCCCGAAACGCCCGTTTCTCCGCGACACGACTTTCCGTGTCCGGACGGAGACAAGCACTCACCCTCAAGACACTCGACAACGTCTACCTAGGTCCGTCTAACCTAGGACATCACCCAAAATTGGGCCAAATTCGGATTTTACCCGAAATTGACACAAAACCTAGTGTTAAAGTCTCCAAACACTACCAAACTAGTTCCAACTTCCTCCCACGGGTAGCCTAAGGGTCTAGGAAGGTTCTAAACTATTAATTACACTATATGTTATGCCCCAATCCTAAAATATATGGAACCAGGCTACGTGACAATAGCCAGCTGACACGTCTCCGAGGATATCCCAATTTAATGGATCCCCGAAGAGTGCTACGCTGTCCTATAATACTAACATGTCCAATATCAGTCAAATACAGGTAATCTAATCTCATCCACAATATAAAGAGCAAGAAACACTAAATAAACTGCTGGTTGATAAATACCAGTCTCAAGATATCATAGTACAACCAGTGATGTCTGGTGGGAACAAACCCACTACTATGACGAAATAAAGTACTAAAAGAAGATATAAAAAAATAATAACTAGGACATCAGCTGAGAAGATAATGCTGCCCTCTATCTAGGCTAATGGCCTACCAACTGATCACGGGAACTCTGACGGCTGCACCTCCAACTCCTCGGCTGTAGCAAATCTCGTCTCCTGTCCTGGGCCGTATATGGTGGGGTAGTAAGCCTCGTCTAAATCTGGAAAGGTACCAGGTCCTCAGAGGGACGTAACAAGATACAAGAAAACAATATGCTATATATGAACACTGAATAAAATAAATACAATAAGGGTGTGCTAGCCATCTAAGTGAATGCAATGTGAGGGCAACTTTGACGCGTATGAGTAGGTGTAGGCATACCGTCCATACTTTGAAGAGAATGGCATCTGTACAGTATATCGTCCATATCACTCCGAAGAGCGTGGCATCAGTATAAAGGAAAAATCATTGGACCCGAGGTTCCTTCGAACTACGGCTCCAATATGGGTGTATCCCATACGCCTCCTAGTTGTCCTCCCCGCCCCATGTAGATACGCATGTCGACTACTCGACGTGCCTACCATGAATTAATAAACCAAGCCTCTAAATTATGTCCTGGCTACATGCTAACCGTGAGGTAGGTTGTACGCAACGATAGCTAGTCGAGTACGCAAACCCACATCCCAATATGAATATGTCTTAGTGAACATGTAAGGTGTCAGGTCATAGACAATAAAAGAATTATCGTCCCAAGGGGTTGAGTCTACTAAGAGCTAAGTCTATGTATATACTAATCATCTACGTACCCGTCGAATGCACCCGAGACAACTCGGACGCGCACAGTTGTATCAACTACAAGCAACAACAATACCATACAACATGTGCATATTTAATTTAGACAGTAAATATAGCAAGGTATCTTGCCTGTATCCGAAAGCTGTGAATACCAGAAGCCTGTTCCAGCGATGTCTTCTGTCTGATCCGATGATCCTGGCACACAATATAATATAGAATTCTACATCAGACAATAAGATCCAGTGTACTGACACTACGTTGCTCATGAGGGTCTGTCTCAAGTTCACGGTTAATCGATTACAGCACCGCGTGTGCACGTAGCTAGGGTGTACATTCGTTCTATCCTCGGTTAACATTGTTTTGAGGCAAATTACTACGTTATTGATTACCAATTATCTATGTTTGGTATGAATACCTGCCCTTGTTTCCTATGTTAAGTATTCCAGGTGAATTACTATTCATATATGACCGGTCTCATAACTTTAGGTTTTTGCTAGTTACTAACCAATTTCTAACTCCTGTTACTCATCATACTAACATGTATATAATTATGGTTAATTCTGTTTGTTATCATCTAGTTTAACTATCATCATGCATACATATCTGTATTAATTTATTTTAACTGGTTTGTGTCAACACCGGATACGTCGACACGATGACTCGATAAAGCAACCATACAACATTATTATGCGAGAAGCGAACTAGGGGTCGAGTCCCTGACTGACTGGACGAGATTCTGCTCGCGGGACGGAGCTCCTGGCGTCGGTGGCAAGTCTCGACAGCAGCAGCGGCACTCTCGGCAGGCGCGGCAGCGGTGCACGGGACAGCGGGTCGGGGGTGTTCGGCTGCAGCGGGTCGGGGTGGTCGGGAGCAGCGGTCAGGGGAGTTCGGGAGCAGCGGGTCAGGGGGTTTCGGCTTTGTAGGGGCGATGGTCGGTAATATATGGAGGGTGGTAGTCGGCAATATATGGAGGGTGGTGGTCGGCAATATATGGAGGGTGGTGGTCGACAATATATGGAGGGGGTGGTCGTGATGGTTGGTGCAAAGGAGTACTCGGCTAGGGTTAGGGGAGGAGGGTGATATAAAATCTAGGGTTTGAGTGAATAGAGGTATATTTATATGGGTGGTGGAGATGATGGGCTAAGCTCGAGGGTTTGGGCTTGTCCGGCTTGTTGGGTTGGAAATGATCCACTCAAAAGCGCATGTGGGCTTGGTTTGGTTCTGCTTGGGGTAAATTGGCTTTAAATTAATTAGATTAATAATTAGGGCGCAAGGCAAAAATTTTACGAATATTGTGCAGCTAAGTTGAGATGCAATGACGAGCATCTAAGGTTGCACAAAGGTCAGAGGGGTACATATAATTGTCGCACATAATTCTAATTAAATTCCAAATAAATCCTAGTCTCCAGATTTAATTAAATTAAACCCTAATTTGGTTGAGGGGGTTTACACTATATAAAACTAATTACAAGGGGGAAATTAGGGTTTACCTCTTGGGAGTTGGAATCCTAAGCCAAAATCTCCAAAAAGCTCCAAATCCACCAAACCAAGATTCCAAGCTCCCAATCCAAGCTCCAACACCAAATCTAGGCTCTACCCACCTAGGCTGGGGAAGAATGTAGATTAGGGTTTATACAAATGTAAGAAATGGAAGAAAGAAGAGAAGAAAGAAAGACTTACTTGAAGTGGGAAGGAGAAAGGAAGAAGAAAGAGTGGAGAATGAAGAAGAAGAAGAAGAAGAAGAAGAAGTGAAGAAGAAGAAGAAGAAGAAGAAGAAGAAGAAGTGAATGGGGGTGGGGAGGGCTGCTCCTGCTGTTCCACGGGTGGAATAGGGTTGGGGAACCGGCCAAAGCAATAATAAAGGGGTTTACAAGTTTCCAATTTCCTAAAACGCCCCTACTTGACTTGGTTTCGGGTTTCGGGTTCCAAAAGCACTCAAACTAGCTCCAAATCTCTCCCATTAACCTTCTAAAAATATAATAAATATTCTAAACCCAAAAATAGATCTCACAGAGGTGTGGACTGTGTCGGATATGGGTCCACTAGGGACTGACATGGGTCCAGGCTAGCCAAAATCCTAAAACAATCAATAAAAATATAATACAATCATTAATTAAATATAAATACAAATAATTATAAATAATACACAATTAACCCATTAAAATAAAAAAATACCCGAATCTGGAAATGGGGTAGTGACAAGCCTATCCTCCTTAGAAAATTTCGTCCTCGAAATTTAAAGTCAATCACTCTCTCTAGTTAACCCCCAACAATCATAGTCAAGAAATTCTACCTATACAGCATACATATCAGGGTCCTACTGGTCGTGTTATCACAGTCTCAATCAGGGTCACTACACTATCTACCACAGCACAAAGAAAAGTCTAACCGGTACTAATAAAGCACACCACAAGGAATAGAAAAGGACAGAAAGAAGAACAAAGAGACAGACCTGCTAACCCGACACCCGTAGCATCGGCCTCGTCGACCTTCAACGCATAAGCCCTGCCCTGCTGGGTTGTATCCCTCTGCTGGTGCGGGGCATGATGCTGTGCCACAGGTGGCCTAGCTCTAACTCTCTGATCCTGTGCTCCACCCAACGGAGGTGTAGTGGGGCAATCTCGCATCTGGTGAGCAGTGGATCCACAGAATAAACACACCTTCAGCCTCCTCCTACAAACATCCCAAGTGTGTCCTGCCTTCCTACAGTAGGCACAAGTGGGCACCCTCTGATCCTGACCTTGCTGCGCTGCCTTCTGCACATAGGGACGCTTAGCTGGTCCCGCACTGCCACTCGCACTGCCTGAGTCATCCCTGCCTCTCTCGAACTTGAGCTCCAAGTCATCCTCTGCTCTCTGAGCGTCTCTTACTATCTGCTCAAAAGTCGCCTCGCGGTCGCTCCTAGTCAAAGACTTGACCGCCATGACCAAGCCCTTGCGAAACTTTCTCGCCTTGGCTGCCTCACTCAAGCCCTCCACAAATTTGCCCAGACGGCAGAACTCCACTGCGTACTCGTCCATTGTCATGCTCTCTTGGACGAGTGCCTCAAACTGGCTCTCCAAAGCACTGAGAGCCATATATGGGAAAAACTTCTCCTTAAAAAGCCTCTTGAAAGCCTCCCAGGTAAGCCCTGGCGCCGCAATCCTCGTATCAGTGCGATACCACGTCAAAGCGAGGTCGAACATCTGACTGCCCGCTGCCTCTATCTGCATGCTTTCTGGAATCTGTGCCAGCCTGAGGATCCCCTCGATCTGCTCTATCCAGTCATCCGCGTACAGGATCCCTTCTGTACCACGGAACTCCTTGGGCCGCATCCTCTGAAAATTAATGATACTACCCGACCTCGGATGTTGAATCTCATCTGCCTGTGGCTGAATCTGTGCCACCCTATCCACTGCCATCATGGCCACCCGGTGGGCGTTCTTAATGCCCAGCCTCATCACATCCACCTGACGGTGCTGTGCGTCCATCATCTCCCTGAAGAACGCAAACAACTGCACGACAACTACTGGAGCAGAAAATGGTGGAGGAACCATCGGAACGACTGGGGTAGTCCTCGGATCGACAAGTGAAGGAGGATCCCCGAGAGAAGCAGATGCTCCCTCAACTGTAGGAGTAGTGAGTGGAGCGATAGCAGCTGCCTGAATATGAGCTGGACGAGAGGTAGCAGACCTCTCAGTGGCAACTGCTGGGGCGGTACGATGAGATCGTGTCTTCGGAGGCATTCTGAACACAGATCAAAAGAAGTCAATACGGCGCAAGATACGATATCATCAAAGAAGGACAGTAATATTTTAAAAGAAAACAATTTCAGAATAATTAGATTGAAATTGTTCCTAGTCGTGATTGAGTACACTCTCATCCTAGATCCTAGATCCTATAGCAGGCTCGCAGCAGTACAACTAAGTTGTTGTACCACCACAACATCATACTAATTGCGAATTGAGACCTGCATGGGGCCGCCACCAAAAACGTGTCATGACCCACACCCGAAAAATCGGGCATGAGTCGTGGGTACGTCCAGCCTACGCCGCAGCATCGGCGGTAGAACGCGGTCTAGGTCAACTATCTAGATAACTCACAAAAATCTGCCATGACCTCTCCAAAACGGAGGGCAACTACGCAATCAATATATAAACCTGTCAAGATCTCAACTCCAAACGGAGGAGCAATATCATAATGATAATCACAATATACTCAATCACGAATCTAAGCACGATAAGATAACAAAGAAGACTAACAACTATAAAGTCTAACCAACAACAACTACTACAACAACCACAACATCAATAATAATAATACATCATCCAAAAATAATATACAAACAAGGTCTCAATCTAAAACCTGAGACAAATCCGGTGCTAAAAGCTAATAAAATAATAACAAGGTCCTAGTGATCCCGGCTACCAACCCGAAAATCACCCCTAAACTAGAGGGTCCCTGTCTGCACCATCGACAGGCTCAGGTCCATAAAATATCGGACACCACTCCTCCGGATACTCTGAAAAATATGTCCAGTCAGGACTGGAGCAAGTACATCTCTAACAGCAGTTCCATTTAAATGATAAAAACTATAAAACAGTTATAGCAAGTAGCAAAAAGAATAAAGCAAGTATGAAACAAGAAATATATAAATTACTGGTGCATAAAGGTAAAGATGCATGGATATCAGAGCAAGATAGTAATAACTGCAGGATACAAGAAATCTAAGCTAAGATCAAGTCCGTGCACATGAACGTGTAGTGAGTCCAGCATGAAAAATATGTAGTGAGTCAAGTCCAAAAACATGTAAGTGAGACAAGTCAAGAAATGCATGAGATTCCAGACTATAAAGAATGAACTCGGTGTCTTTGAAATACTTGTTTCGACATGTAAACGTCTAGGGGTAAGTACGGCTCACCGAGCACTGGGTGCGCGACTGCTATCATTCCAGATTAGACCAGAGGGAGTGATTCCTGATGATTCCAGATGGGAATGTTTACATGTCTACTCGAGTATTTCCCCGACCCGACTAATACAAGTGGATCCAAGACCCGACACGCAAATCAAGATGAGTCCAGCCTGAACATGAATGATGCCTGTAATGATGCCTGTAGGTGATGCCAGTAGTAATTCCAGAATAGAGGCCAGAAACATAAAATTTATGTGTCGCAAGTAAATAAATCCAGAAATACCAGTCAGTGTCCCGTGTTGTGCCAGAATAATCAGATGATACTATACTAGAAGCTGAATCATAATAATCATCAGATAATAAAAACTATCAGAGAATGTACTCGCCTGATGTCCTGAGCAACTAGCGATCCAAACTGGTGTCGCAAGGTCCTAATGCGGAAAACAAAGTTAAATAGGGTTCTAATGAGTTAAACAGATATAAAATAACTAAAAATAGGCTTCTAGGGTCGTTCTAGGTCAAACGGGTCAAACCGGTCAACTCTGGGTCCAAAAGTCAACTCTAGGTCCAAAAAGTCAACTCTGGGTCAAAAATAGGTCAAAAGTTGACTTTGGCGGTCAACCGAGTCAACTACGATCAAGTCTAGGTCAAACTAGGGTGCTCATGAAATTCTAGGTCAAACCGAGGTTATTAAGCTAGAAAACTCTCAAACTCGCCTCCTTGAGATACCGGGATATCCTCGGTATCCGATACCTCGCCCTAGGCCACGCACCCCGCCTATACCCACTGAAACCTATGCTAGCACGCGTAAATATATACACATAAGCATATAAAATCATTTCAATACTATTCCTAGGCTATTGCTCAAAAACTCCGCTCGAAACTCAATACCTTGGTTATCTTAAGGTATTGAGATACCTCGGTATCTCAAGGTATTGTGATACCGCTCTAAACTCAACCCGACTACCCCTCTAGATAACTAACTATGCATAAACATATATATCTAGCTATAATCTAGGCTAAAATATAGATATCTAATACATATAGGCATATACCTATATATCTATACCCAATACCTTACCTTACCTTACCTTACCCTCCTCATAAATATATATGTATATCTATATCTAGATATGTAAACTATCTACCTAACTATATGTATATACCTATACATATAGATCTATATATCTAGCTACCCTCTACCTATCCATCTACCTATCTAGTTATCTATCTAACTATCTAACTAGTTATCTATATCTAGTATTTACCTATCTAACTATCTATCTAATTATCTATCTATTAATCTACCTATCTATGAATCTATCTATCTAGCTAGCTATATAACTATATATCTATCTATCTATCTTATGCATCTATCTAAGTATCTAACTAACTACCTATTTATCCATAGATCTAATAGCTATCTATCTATCCATAGATATTTCTATCTATCTATGTATCTAATTAACTATCTATCTATCTATCAACTTATCTATCTACCTAGTTATCTATCTATCTAACAATCTATATCTATCTAACTATAGATCTAGCTATCTATCTATTGATATATACACATCTATCAATGGATCTATCTATGTATATATCTATTATCTATCTATTTATGAATCTATCTATAGATCCCTCGCTACGCTACCCTGTTAGGCCTCGCCACGCGGCGCTGCGCTCGCCATGAAGCTGCACTCGCTGCTGTTCCTGCTGTTCCTGCTGTTGCTGCCGCTCTTGCTGCGCTGCGCCGCAGCGCTGCCTCGCTCGAGCGAGCTGCTGCCGCGGCGCTGCCGCGGCGCTGCCTCGGCGCTGTTGTGCGCTGGAACTGCTGCAACTGCTGCTGCTGCAGGCCGCGCTGCAGTAAGCTGCTGGAGCGGCGTGCTGCCGCTGCTGCGCCTGCGAGCTCTGCTGCAGCCTGCTGCTGATGCTTCTGCTGCTGCCGCGGCGCTGCCTCGCTCTGCTGGCTGCTGCAGCGGCTGTGTGCAGTCCGCTGCCACGCTCTGCTGCACCCAGACACAAGCACACACACACACACACGACCACACACACAATCACACATAGACAGACACACACACACACACACACATATATATATATATAAAAATATATACACACACCAACATACATACATATATATCTACACTACTATATATAAATACACACACACACACACTAATACATATAGGTACACACACATATATCTATATATATATACACACACTAATATATTTATATATATCTATACCTATACACACTCACACACTCAAACACAAATATATATATCTATAAACACATACACACACACACACACACATATATATATATATATATATATATATATATATATATATATATATACATATCAACACACTCACACACACTCTTACACATCTACATATATATATATACACATAGGCATATACATACACAAGCACATAGATATAAATACACACATATATATATAAATATATATACATAAACGCACATACATATATATATAAATATATATACATATATAGACACTTATAAATATATATAGAGAGACACAACACCACTCAACCACAACACACAACAACACGCCCCACTCGCGCCCAACGACCCCGACACTCACCAACACCTAAAATATATAAAATATAACTCAAAAACTCTAGCACACACTCCCCGATACTAACCCAATGCACGTACAAGCCCGAAACAAGGAAACCAAGTCGAAATGGCCGTTCGGTCATTTCGACGAACACGCGGTGCGCGGTTCGGAAAACCTCCTGAAACGCACACCAAACGAACTCGGAATCGGCCCAAAATTTACCCACGTACTCTAAACGATGCCTAGATCCTAGAAAAGTGCTCCCGCGTCGATTCTAGGTCCGTGGCGGAAACGCGCATGCACTTAGAATCGGCGGCGATAAAAACCCCAAAAATGCCCGAAACGCCCATTTCTCTGCGACACGACTTCCTGTGTCCGGACGGAGATACGCACTCACTCTCAAGACACCCGACAACGTCTACCTAGGTCCGTCTAATCTAGGACATCACCCAAAATTGGGCCAAATTCGGATTTCACTCGAAATTGACACAAAACCTAGTGTTAAAGTCTCCAAACACTACCAAACTAGTTCCAACTTCCTCCCACGGGTAGCCTAAGGGTCTAAGAAGGTTCTAAACTATTAATTACACTATATAAAACTAATTACAAGGGGGAAAATTAGGGTTTACCTCTTGGGAGTTGAAATCCCAAGCCAAAATCTCCAAAAAGCTCCAAATCCACCAAACCAAGCTTTAAAGCTCCCAATCCAAGCTCCAACACTAAATCTAGGCTCTACCCACCTAGGTTGGGAAAGAATGTAGGTTAGGGTTTATACAAATGTAAGAAATGGAAGAAAGAAGAGAAGAAAGAAAGACTTACTTGAAGTGGGAAGGAGAAAGGAAGAAGAAAGAGTGGAGAATGGAGAAGAAGAAGAAGAAGTGAAAAAGAAGAAGAAGTGAATGGGGTGGGGAGGGCTGCTCCTGCTGTTCCACGGGTGGAATGGGGTTGGGGAACCGGCCAAAGCAATAATAAAGGGGTTTACAAGTTTCTAATTTCCCAAAACGCCCCTACTTGACTTGGTTTCGGGTTCCGGGTTCCAAAAGCACTCAAACTAGCTCCAAATCTCTCCCACTAACCTTCTAAAAATATAATAAATATTCTAAACCCAAAAATAGGTCTCACAGGGGTGTGGGCTGGGTCGGACATGGGTCCACTAGGGACTGACATGGGTCTAGGCTAGCCAAAATCCTAAAACAATCAATAAAAATATAATACAATCATTAATTAAATATAAATACAAATAATTATAATAATACACAATTAACCCAAATTAAAATAAAAAAATACCCGGATCTGAAAATAGGATATTGACAAGTAGCAGCAGCAGCAGGAAAATAGCGACACCAGCCTAGCAGTAATAACAACAGAAGCAGCAATAGCGACAGCAACAGCTCAACAATGGCGACAATAGCAGCTTAGCAACGGTGACAGCAACAGGAAAGTGTCACTATAGCAGCAGAACAGCAGCAGTATCAGTAGTGTATCCGGGGTTATAGCGACAGCCGCCAGGGGGTTTAGTAACACATATGCGGTTATTTAGCTATTATGTATATATATATATATATATATATATATATATATATATATATATATATATAATATAATATATAAGTAAATATATTCGTAATGTGCAAATAGTATTTATTGTATATTATATGTATAATAATTAGTATAGCGGGTATATATATTACGGGTAGTTAGTATAACAAGTTTTGGGGTATTACCTTGTGATACCAAGGTAAGTATCAAGGTATGTTAGGATACCCAAGGTATTGGGTTTGGGTATCAAGATCATGAGTTAATGTTGTGATACCTAGTTGGTTCAAAACCAAAGTACCTAATTAATGTTTGTCTTTAAGATTTTATTTAATAATATTATTTTGGCATTTGTATGTGATGTTCCTTTTTGGATTTACGTATCCGGAGATACGGTATCATAGTATTTTAAGACATAGGTTTTGTGACCTAGATTTTAGTATTTGGAGCCAATATCTTTGTGTTAGACTTGTGCAACCTAGAAATAGGTACTTGACCATAGTTTGATTATAGTTGACCATAGTTTGACTTTTGACTTAGAATTGACTTGTTGACCTAGAAGTTGACTAGTTTTATTTATTTGCTTTCCAGAACCTTGTATTGATGTTGTATTCCATATCTAGGTCTTTGAGGCACCGTGTCAGACATCTTTGAGACTACTCATTGTACTTCAGGCGAGTACATTCTCTGATAGTTTCTCATTTATGATATCCTCTATGTTTATTGTATCTAGTATAGATATCCTTGTTCTCTTGACACGATGGTTACACGGATTAGTATATCAGGATCTCGTCATGTGACGTTATTCCTTGATATATGGTGTATCTAATGCAAGCCTTGTTTTATTGATTATCTTGTACATGTACAGACACTGATTCTCGGGAAGACTAGCTATCTTCTTGGGAAATCTCGTGCCATAGCGTACCATGGTTGGATCTATTATACCAGTCGAGAGTGGAAAGTATTTTGTGTAGATATGTGATCATACCCTCCTTGTATCAAGTCTTGCATTGAATAGTGTTAATCATATACCGCACGTATAATTAGCTAGGCCATATATCTTGTATCATGTTCCTAAGCCGATCACATTTTAAAGCTAGTACTCACACACTTAGTCATTAGTATTCTTGTTCATTGACATATTATTCATTATTGTATTCATTTCAGTATTTCCTTATTGTATATCTCTCGTATCGATTGTGCATCTTGTATATTCATATCTATTTACTGTTACATAGTTTTTATCATTGATTAGAACTGTTGTTAGATATGTACTCTGCTCCTTTTCTGACTGGATATATTTTTCCCAGATGACACTGAAGACTGGTACCCTACACATTATGGACCTCAGGATGTTGTGGGCATAGAGTCATAGACCCTAGATCAGGAGGGACTTATCCCGACTGAGACAGATGACTCA
Organism: Iris macrosiphon; assembly: GCA_036927795.1. NCBI lineage: Eukaryota > Viridiplantae > Streptophyta > Magnoliopsida > Asparagales > Iridaceae > Iris > Iris macrosiphon. The sequence continues at coordinate 90,845,074 of JAYESA010000018.1, forward strand.
GGATTAGTACCTTCTTAGTATTTTTTGTACTGGATTTGTCTCCAGCTTATTTGTTAGTATTCCATCTTAGATCTGTGATTTAGTATATTGCTATTGTTGGTGGTTCTTTATATTGCTAGATAGATTACCCAGACAATGTTCTACCACCGATTCTGCGGCGTAGGCTTGACGTTGTTTCTGACTTATACCCTTATACCGTGTGCGGGTTATGACAACATCACACCAAACATGGTGTTTTCTCTCATTAAATCCTAAAAACCCAATTTTGTGCAATTTTTTAATTGTTGAGGACTTTATTGCAAAAGTGCAATGAGATGTCACCATCCTAATGGTAAAGGCACATGAAGAACCAAATCCTCCCTTATTGACCGGTCCACACTTCCCTCTCTCCCCTTTTTGTTTTACACTTCCCTTCATGTTTAATCATGGCCCTCCATTCAAATGGAGCAACATCCTCACCACACACACTTCCCTATGTAATCCCTCATCAAACCCTTTTTCCAAAAAAGAAACCACATTCTAAGGTACACTTGGGCGGCCCAAATCCCTAGGGCTACATCACCCTCTCCTCCCTACACAAATATATACAATTTTTCTATATATTTTCCTCACCATCCTCCTTCATTCAACAACCAAAACCCTATAACTAAATCCTACCTGACCTGTTCCCTGGCACCACTCTTGCCGGACTTTCCTCTTCCCCGGCCATCACCTTCGGCCATCACCTCCGGCCATCCCGACTTCTCCTCCTCACCTTCCTCCACCGGATCCTCTACTCCACAGTGTCCCCGCCTCACGACGGCCTCCTCCGACGAGCACGACCCCGTCTGAGCCCCCTCAACTCATCCCCGCAGCCTCGCCTCACCGGACCCCGACGAGCAGCCCTTTCCTTCACTTCCCCGCGGCCATGACCACTTTTCCCGACCGCTTGAGCCGACATCCCTGGTTATCTAGACATCAGCTCCCACCCGCCTGACCGTCTGAACCCCGGCAGCAAATCCCGAGCCTTCTCTCACCTGAACCACCGGACCTCCCCTCGACTATCATGATAGCCACCATGTTCCCTGCCATCTACCACGTCGACCATAGCGTCCCCGCTTGAGTGTCTGAACCCCGTCACCAAGCCACCCAGCGATTCCCGAGCACCCTCGCTTCACCGACCCGACCTTCCCACTAAGCAGTAGACCTCCCTCATCGAGTCTCTCCCTTCTGGCTGCCTGAACATCATCATCATCATCATTATCATCCCCATCATCATCACCTTCATCATCATCAATATCATCATCACCATCATCATCATCACCTTCATCATCATCAGCATCAACATCATCATCATCACCACCCTCGTCGGAGCCCGAGCACCCTCTTCGATCACGCGCACCCCGAGATTCGAACCTGTCCCCCCTTATTTCATAGTTGTATATATGTGCTTGTGTGAATGCTATTAGGGATTTGAATTGCTTCATGACAGTTTAGTGACAAAGGACCCTATGTTAGTAAACCAAAACTAGTAGCGTGTGCATGTGTGTTACTAACTAGGTTGATAAATATATTTTATGGACATTTGATTACTAGTAATATGTACCCTGTATTATAGATATTGAATGGCCATAAATGTTAGTAGTAGGTATCTCGTAATTACATTTGACTGTAATAAATGTATGTCGTATGATCCTAGGTTTTAACTGTGGATATCCCGTATAATTGTATATGACCATAAGTGTTAATTATGGGTACCCTGTGTTGCATATGACCATGTGACCCTGAGTATTAGTGAACTGCATGCCCTGTGTTCACTAATATGCCAGCTTAGACATGTGTTAGTGTTACACGAGATTTAGATCTTTAGACATGTGTTAGTGAGTTGACAGTCTAGTTATGCACTGTATTCGAGATATGACACGACATGCACACTTGACCCTGCTAGTGGACTAGTTAGCACCCTTGCGTAGTTTCGAGTGTAGTGTAATTGTGTTTGTGTGTGCTAGTGTAATAGCTGATGCTGTATTGTATTATATTATTTATATATAGGACCATTATATATAGGACCATTGGCTGATGCTGTATTGTATTATATTATTTATATATAGGACCCTTGCGTAGTTCCGGGATCACTAGTTATTCAGTTAATTTCTTTTAGTAGCTTATGGTGCCGGATTTATTTTTGGCATATTGGAGACTTGGATGTTATTATTGAGTTAGGTTATTTAGACTTGTGTTGTGTTCATTTATTTTCTTTGATATCTTATCGTGCTTTATTTTTGTGATTGAGTATTCCATGTTATATTATGATATTTGTGTCTCCTTATGGAGTTGGATATTCATGTGAGATTGATTAGCTAATATTGTGACCTAGACAGCGTTCTACCGCCGATGCTGCGGCGTAGGCTGGACGTACACACGTACTCGGGCGCAAATTTTGGGTGCGGGTCGGGACATAAACTAATTTACAGACGAGCCGACTAACAAGTGCCGGTGTCTAAACTCCCAAAAAAGGTAAATATTTAATAATGAGCTGGAAAGAAAAAAACCCACTCACTATCCCCTGCGACCATATTTCTGGTATTCGCCATTAGTCGAGAAAAAGTCCGCTGGATCCTCGGGTGCTGGCTCCAAACCTGTTCATGCAAAACCAGTGGGGTTAGACCCCAAAAAGCAAGTACCACAAAGGAAGCACGAAATAAGGAAATAAAAAACCCAAGAAGAAAAATTATATAATAATACATAGGTTCTGTGTCGTAACTTAGGTATATGGCATATCCTAGCGCAAATTTCCAACCCTATAACCTAACAAGGACAAGGGTTGAACCATCACACTATGATAGTCAATCTTCCTAGGATACTAACCGAATAATACAATCACAACCAAGTCCATTTTCTTTATATTGATCAATCACTTGTACGGCTTGCTAATTCTGGAGTCTGAGGTTATGTCAGAAATAATACATAATAGGTATCCTCAGATCATGCCAATGCCGAACATAAGCTAACCGAACCAATATATTAATAAACCAGGTATTCACGAGATACACTAGCTCCCCATATGGCCACTACGCTAAAAATACGGTATTAGTAGTCCCTGTGTTTCTATAGTGAAATAGTGGCTCGACATAATAATAAGTCAGATATTACACTCCAATAAGGCAGATGATATACAGTATTTATGGTGATCAGCACACAACGCACTTAGAATGAATCTATGTGGGAAGGTTTGTTGGCCGGATCTCGGGATAATGTTCCCTCCAATGTTACTACCATTTTTAGTTAACTAATTAGCCCTATGTTGTGTTCAAAATCTCAAAGCGTGGTCATATGAGAATTTTTCTAAAGATGTCGTACAAAGTACGGGCATGCTAGATACGATTCTATGGAAGTCAAATCTGGATTCACCCAAGCGCGTATGCAACATTCAGTCAATTAATATCTTAGCCACGCTTTGGTTGTTGACTCGCTTATTATGCCCGTGCTGGAGAAACAATTTATATTTATAATATCACGCGTTCAAAAATTTGGAGGCATTCTTGATGCACAACATAAGTATAACATGTGACATGCTGTGTCGCACCTCGGCACACATTAAATTATGGACAAATATTAGGCAATAGTAGTATTAGCACGGATACAGTACTCGAGTCCAATTACCAATTATACATTGGATCACGAAAGAATAAGAAAAGATTCAATCAAACAAGCAAGGCCGCATGGGTCTCTAGGCCGCATGGGAAGTCCTGGTCGCATATGACTCTAGGTCGCATGTGAAGTTAGGGCTGCATGAACCACTTGGCCGCATATAAAGTCAAGACCTCATGAACCACTTGGCTGCATATAGAATCTGGGCCGCATGATCAGGGTTAAAGTCTACTCCATAGAACAAGTGTTGAAGTGATGGCCAATCAATAAAGTATCAGTGATTTATCATAAAGTGATAGATGTGACAGGCCATAAAGTGTGTCAGGAAGGAAAAAACCATAGAAAGATGTGCCAAAGTTTCAGAGTCATGCGTCTAAGGGAAATTAGACGCCTGCTCTGCTTGCCACATATGCCTTCTTGCCGCATATGGGTCGATACCGCATATGGGTCGGTGCCGCATGGAGGACTCTTGGACTTAGCGAATTACTCGTTCGTCCAGCGAGTGAACACAAAAGGAGTTCAAGGATAAGCTCCTGAATACTTATGTGATGGAAGTCATACGTCCCACAAGATGGACACATGCTGGTCAATATACGACGAAAGCTCAGGCCGCATAGCACTCTCGACCGCATAACTCGCTGGCTGCATGAAAACTTTGTCTTCTCCAAATAGCAGGTTCACCATGGCTAAAACTCCTAAAAACTAAAATATTATTTTGTCCATAAAATCCTTATTTTAAGTCCAAATCAAGTGAACCAAAAGCCAAAATGATCTAAATGGAAAGCTCTATCATGTAGCAAAAATAACGTTTCTAAAATTCATGTTTAATTGATTAAAACCAAAAAACTCATGAAACCCATAAAACCCTAAGTTAAAAATATAGATCTACTCAAAACCATCAATCAAAACAGAAAAATCCAAGTTCTAAAAGTGCTAAAAAATATGTAACAAACATAATAGAAAAATAATATAGAGGATTTTTCTATTTCTCATGCAAGGTGTACTTGCCTATGGAAAGGGGAGAGAAAACACAAAAGAGAGAGAGGGAATAAAGTAATAAAGAGAGAGAAGGGAAAGGTTGGGTTATATATGGTAGAATTGAGGATTGAACCAAGGGTTCCCATGACTTAAACTAATCCTCAAAATGAACCATGAACCAGGTTAAACCAAAGAATGGGTCTAATCTCCATGCAACCATGCTAAAATAAAATATATTCCAAATATGTATATCGGAACGAAAAGTGACAGTAGCACATAACTGTAATAGATAAAAGATATAATGATACCTGCAAAGATGTCCAACACATTACTAGATCAAGCCTCATCCAAACTGCTCAAATAACCAGGAAGTAAACCAGGTCCACAGAGGAACGTAATAAGATACAAAAAGTATATGCCATAATGTAAATGCTGAGTAAAGTAAATCAGGGTGAACTATCCTCCTAAATGAATACAATTTGAGGGCAACTTAGTGCGTATGGGTAAGTGTAGGCTAGACATATGCTGATATAATTTACCAATTATTATGATTGGCTAGTATATGCCACATATGCCCCCATCTTGGGGCGATATGCATATATAATAGCATCCAACACTCCGAAGAGCGTAGTATCTACATAAATAATAACATTCAATGCTCTGAAGAGCATGGTATCTGCATAAATAATAGAGGTGGGTCTCCCATACGCCTACTAGTCATCCTCCCCGCCCAATGCCAATGTACAAGTCTCAAGTATGATGTGGACATTGCGTAACTATAATGCAAGTCACCTAGAGCAATAAAACTATACTGCGTACCATCACACGTGCTACTCGTATCGATGGCCAATCACGGCCCATGTCCAATCATGAACTCTATACATGATGTGAAATAATATATGATAAGGCCTCAGAATTATAATGACAACTTCACAACTTAAGGTACGTCCACTAGATACTAGGTCAAATACAAGTCCTAACGTCAATATCTTCGTCGACTCCACCTGAGGCATACTCAGAAGCGCGCAGTTATAAAATATTCAAAGCATAAAATATATGAATAATAATAGCTTAATTTAAACAGTACAACAAGGCAAGGTATACTTGCCTGGATCCAAAATCTAAAATAAAGAAGCCGATGCAGAGCCTGAGTCCAAGGAGCCCAAGAAACATAAAGATTAAATTATATATTAATCAATTAAGCTATCATATTATGAACTTGCTTATCATTAACTTGGCTATAATAAATAAGGATTTAAGGTTGCATACCCTAAATAAGTACTATGCCTAATATGCCAAACATTATCCCCATTTAACCCACGATGTTATTCATAACCTCGCTTTACTTAAACACATAAACACATGAGCATAAAATTTTATTATTGATCCTTGTCCAGTTACTCCATATAACCTCCTCCAAGATATTGAATTCACAGTGAACTATTTTCCTCAAGTGGACACCTAAATCAGATTTTCCTGCTCCAACTCTCCATCACCAAGTAATGTATACACATGTATACATATCACTGTTTCTATCCATATTTTAAATCACTATTTGAGATCACTCCTCAATACAATGCATCTACTACACAATGACACATTCCAAATCATGATAATGAGGGTGAATCTATCATCAACAACCATGATAGCAACAACAGGGAATGAAACAACATAAATACTCATGCAACTATTCACGTTCTCCTCCATATCACACCGATTTCTTATACTTTGCTTCCCTCAAATAACACTACTTATATTTTCTCATGTATATGCTCCTACTTATGGCATACTCATGTAAGGAGACACAATAATTCTAAACTCTAAATAATTAAACTCATGCATATAAATATATATATTTAGAGGAAGAAGAACAAGAGGATGAAGGAGGGAGGAGAGTGAGTTACCAATACAAAGGAGGAGGGGGCTCAGTTTGGGGTGGCTCCTCCTTGGCCGGAGTTATGGTGGTGCTCGGTAGGGGGTGGACGGAGGTAAAAGGGAAGAAGAGGGCAGCAGTGGCAGCAGTAGCAGCAGTAGCTAATGAAGCAAGGTGGCGAGGGAAGAGGGGTGGAGGTGGAGGTGGTGGTGGTTGTGGTGGTATCGTTGGCTGCTATGGGAGGAAGGAAAGGTGATGGTGGTGATGATGTTGGTTTCAGGTTAGGAGAGGAGGAGGTAGTGGTGATATAGGCTGATGATGGTGGCTATCGTGGAGATGAGGGGACAGTGGTGGTGGTGGTAGCGGATTGAGGAGAAAAAGAAGAAGGAGATGGAGGTGGTCGTGAAGATGATGGTGGTGGTGAAGTTTCGGTTGGAGAGGGAAAGAGGAAGAGTGTATTAAAATAAGAGAGGGATGATGTATTTAATAGAGAGGAGAGAGAGGGTATTGGGATTAGGGTCGGCGATTCCCTAGGCATGGAAGTTAGGTTGTCATGAAGGAAATAGATGGTGGAGATGTGTGTGAGTTTGAATGGAGGGTTAGGATGGATTATAGGTACATTTTGTTGTATAGTGCCATGGAAAATGGAGAGAGGGTGTGATTGGTCAAGCATGATAAAAGGGATCTCTTTATTTGTTTCAACCAATAGAAGGTGGACACCTAGCCAAAAATTTATACATTATTCCCTAATAGTTTAGGATTTGCCCAAAATAAGGGAAATTGGATTGGATGTGGAAAAAAATCCATGTTTCGTGTGTTGTAGTAGGGGAAATTAGTTTGTGGTATTTTATATGAACCATGAGGGTGTGAGTATGGGTTTGGGATGGTATTTGGTCTAGTTTTGGGTTAGGTTGAGTCGGTTCCCCAAAATAAATAAAAATTGTTTCGTAGGTGATTTTTAATAAATTGAAAATACATGGGATCTCAATCGGGGGTTACACAAGTATCATAGATGTAGTAGACTCGGAGTAAATTATCATCATATCTTGGGTTGTAAGAAACGGATCGAAGTTGTGTCTCCAATTTTGATTGTAACGGACAGAGGTGCAAAGTTTAGGATTAACTTCAGATATTTATTACGAATGTTGTGCGATTAACATAAAGCACAAGAGAGTGTAATTATGAGTGACACAAAGGTCAGGATTGGAGATGGGTTTATCTAGATCAAAGGTGCAAAGTTTGTTGAAAGGCAAAAGCTAGTGTAGTACCCTAGATTTTCAAACAACGCTGAGGTCCACCAAGTGTTACAAAAATAAATAGGTCTTAAATAACTCTAATTATTAATCCAAAATAATTCTAAATAAACCATAATCCTAGATTTTGGGTCAAGAGTTTACAGAGATAACAAATATAGTGCCCACACATACAGCATGTGTGCGTCATGGTGTAGGTAGGATGAGTTATGTGGAGTATTGTTTGTGAGGAATAATTTAGTGTGGGTATGGTTTTAGTTGGTCTAGTTAATGGGTACAATTAAGATGTGATATATAATACTAGCATAAATAAGTTAAATAAATATAAATATATCTAGTATGATATCTAGTATTGTTATAGCTAATAGGCATGACATAGAATACCAAGTATTTACTAGTATTAGCTAGTATGACTACATAGACCGACTTTATAGGTATTTATAAACCCAAATTTGGATATTGACCTAGTTTTACCATAATGACCTAGAATTGACCTAGAAACCTAATATAAAGTTAGTTAAGCATGTTTATGATTCTAAATCACCTATTAACATTGATAATTCATATATAGGTCACTTGGACTCCAGTACAAACACTGTTTAATATTCATTGCTCTGGACCACATGCAAGTACATTCTCTAATAGTTTTCATTATTTGATAATTACTATAATACTTGTATATAGTAATATTATACTTGATTTCTGACATGATGGTACAAGGATTAGTATATTTGGATCCTAAGTCATAAGATGTTACTTCCATATTCATATTTTGTTTATCACATTATCATATGATATTAGCCAACTATTACAACGTCGTATGACATTAGGCAACTATTACCATGCTTACATTAGACTTTACTTGATGATTCATACGATGTGATATGTCATGGTTGGATCCACCGTACTAGTCGGGGCAGAAAAGTGTTAGATAGATATGTAATCAAGAACCTTAAATAATATTTTAAAGTAATGTATAATGTAGACAACAGCCAATCATACACTTTACGTATTATTGTGTTGCTCCATAAAAGTAAACAACTATTCACCCAAGCTGATAACATATTTAACTAGTATTTCAAAATACTTAGTGTAATTATAGTTCTTCTATTCCATTTTCAATAATATACTTATTGTACCATATTGCTCTAGACTACTTCTTTTTTTACTGTCATACCATTATATCTGTTTACTGCTTTTCTCATAATGTATTACATTCATTATTATTGTTTATAGTCATTTTCAATTAATTTGGAATTTCTATAAGGTTGTAGTTGTTTTATCCTGACTGGATAATATTTTTTGGTGTTGATTTGGAGGATCAATGTCCGACTTATTACGGACCACGGGAGGGAATAGCAGCAGCATTGGACTATGTTGTTCATGAGTGATTGTCGGGAGGTCTAACCGGTGTCATTAGTTATCTTAGCTATATTTATTTAGTATTTTAGTACCATATATGTCTCTGGCATTTACTTAGACGTTATGATGTTATATTTTGATTCTAGACTTGATATTTGGTGTTGCTAGACTTATTTAGACTTGTGACTTGGATTTCTCTTGCTTATATCATATCGTACCATTTATCTTTCTACTAGATTTCTTGTGATTAAGTATTATTATTATATATTGTTATCTAGCCCTCCTTATGGAGTTGAGATATTATTGACAGGTTGAGATCATATTATTGTGTGAGATTGATAGTTAGTATAGTTGACCTAGACAACGTTCTACCATCGATGCTGTGGCATAGGCTCGGCTTACCCATGTACTCGTGCCCTGATTATCCGGCTACGAGTCGTGATATATTTTTATGGTGGCCATATAGGTCTGGCTTCGTCATTAGCACAATATCGTGGTAGTACTTAGGTTAGTCATACTACTGCGAGCCTACGATAGGATGTAGGATATTAAGATGAGAGAATACTCATTCACAACTAAGAATTATAATCTGATTTAAAATTGCTAATCTTAATTCATTCTGAAAAACTTATTTTCTTTGATAATTGTTGTGCTTCCTTGATTGATATCTATCTTGTGCCATATTGACTTCTCTTTGTTTTAATCTGTCTTTAGGATGCCTCCAAAAATAAGGACCCATGCGGGAGCAGCTGCATCTTTTGAGAGATCAGCTACTTCTCAGCATATTGTTCAGGGGGTAGCTGATGCTGTTTCATCTCCATCTACTCAGGGAGTTGCTCTGGCAGTTTCAAAGAGTCTTCCTCCTCTACCAGCATTCCTATTTACTGGAGGCATGCCTACTGACGGGGCTCAACTGTTCGCATTGATCCAGAGTATGGTGGATGCTCAGAAGATTCAGAATGAGGCTCAGCGTATTTAGGCTGAGGCTCAGAGGGTGCAGGAAGAGGCACACTGAGCTCAAACTGCTTTGATGAGGGAGGACATGGAGAATGCTCATCAGGTGGTATTGTATATCATGGAGAGACTCGCTCAGCAGCAGTCCACTCAGCAGCAGAAGTCGATCACTATAGTAGATTTTAAGAGGATACTTCCTATGGAGTTCAAGGGCACCGAGTGAATCCTATATGTTAACGAGTGGCTGGAGGATATAAAGGGGATTCTGTGTTTGGCCAGATTCCTGAGAGTCAGCAGATCTAGGCAGTAGGTTGCCAGCTTTTCTACCTTGCACTCACTTGGTTCCGGACTGAGCCGAGGATCGCGGTACCGGGCCTGACTTGGGAGACTTTTAAGGGTCTTTTCAAGAAGAAGTTCTTTACTAATGTGGCCTAAGGAATTATGGAGAGACAGTTCCAAAACCTGGTAAAGGAGAGTATATATGTAGATGAGTACACTATGGAGTTCAGCCGCCTGAGCCACTTCGCAAAGTACATGGTCAGCGACCCTGTGGACCAAGCCCGCAGATTCAGGAAGGATTTAGCAGGAGATATCCTAGTACACATTACATCGATCTGTACTGCTATGTTTGCTTATATTGTTGTAGAGGCTCAGATAGCAGAGGAAGCCTTGGACTTCAGGCATAATAGAGATCGAGATGCCTTCGCTGGTACTAGTAGCAGTACGGGACCAACCAACGTCCCTATGTTTAGAGGGTAGTTTTCCAGCCCCAATTGGAGTACCACCCACTATCTAGAGTTCTGATTAAATAGTTTTATGCACTTGTACAACCACTAGTTCAGTAGGTTCCACAACAGCCTCAGAGGTGGGTTCAGCGGGTTCCTTAATGCATCTATTGCAAGAGGCTTGGGCATGTTTGGGAGGACTGCAGGAAAGGCACAGAGTATATTTTTATTATGGATCCCCTGAGCACCATGTGAGGGATTGTCTCACCAACCTTTATGGTCCAGCTCGAGATGCAGCTCCAGATCAAAGGGGTGCAAGTTAGGCCACCTGTGGCACAACAATATTCCAAGCACCAGAAGAAGGAGATACCATAATAGGGCACAATTTTTGCGATGATGGTCGAAGGAAACGATGCTACGGGTGTTGGGTTAGTAGGTTATATTCTTCTCCTTCCCTTTCCTTTTCATCCATTGATTGGTATAATTCTTTAGTATCTTATTGTTTGCATTAGTAATTTTTTGCTATATTATAGTTAGTAGTAACCCTTAATGGAGACTACAATATCATGATAGATAGAGACCATAACCATGCATGTTTGATAACCAATGAATATTTCTTTTAAGTAGAATTGTATCTTGTATGATTTAGATAGGATCTTCTTGAGACCATGACTGGAGGGTGGTGGTAAATTTAGTGAGGACAATAATGAATAGATTATGACTAGCTAGAAGAGAGGAGATGTGATGTGTGAGCGATATCCTTATCTCTTCGAGTCATTAGGTATCTTCTTTCTTGCGTGTTGATCTATTCTAGTGCTAGTTTCGTCTTTTAAATTTTGAGGACAAAATATTTTTAAGGGGGTAGGATTACAACCACCTAATTTTGGGAAAAGGGATATTTTTGTCTTTCTACACATAATTGATATTGTGTTAATAATAATTTTGCTAATTATATGTGGTTATTAAGATAGCTTATTAGTTTGGACTTAGTGTTGGTTGAACCAAATTAAACCCAACTAGACTAGTCATGACTAAGTTAGCTTTCCATTAGGGAATGGATAGAATATTCCATTTATTAAATAGATCCCTTCCTCCTAATTAAAGATTCCCTTCATGAAAACCAATAGTAGACTAGGGAAAGACAATTTAAACTTTGCAAATGAACCAAACCCTACCCATATATTAGGCCAGGCCTAATAAAGGGCGAGTAGCCTCATTTATTTGTCATTTCCTAATTTATTTCATCTCCAAAATAGTTCTTCCCCAAATTAAAACCTAATTCCCATAAATTTATACTCAAATCCTCGCATTCCCAATCCAATTAGCATTTCATGGAGGCCTAAATGCTTGGAATTACAAGAAGGACTATTGGAGAGGAGATTGCTAAGGAGTTCGTGTCCATTCCACTCTCTACGTAACCATTTGAAGGAGTTTTATTGGGATCCAAATCCCAATAGGTATAAATTATTTATTTCTAATAATATTATGATTAGATTTTTGTATTGGACCCCTAGAAACCCACCCATGGCTAAGGACAACCCCTATGGAGAAGAACTAGGTGCTAGAACCCTTTAATTTGATAGTTATAGGTATTTTTGTTGCCAAATTGGGAGAAATCCAAATTTGTGTCCACCTAGTATTTGAGAGATTATCTCTTGGTTGTTTGAGAGTCTAATTCATGGTTTGGTAGTGTCTACGTGTCCATAATTAGATATGTATAGGCCGTATCTTGATACGCTATTATACGTATTGGTAGAATTGGGTTTTTAGACCCAATAAGTGATATTTTCTTCTAATTGCATTGTAATTAGTTAATATATATATTATTATATCATAATACACATATGTTGTGAGGGTTCTATGGGTTGTTGAGGTGTGTATCATGATGGTGTAGCTATTGGAAGGGCGTATCATGCGTATCGGAGAGTGATACATGTGCGTATTAAGGGTGCATACCAAGTATTTAATATTTGGTGGTCGTGTTGGGTGTGCTTGTGAGAATGGAGTATGGTACTAGTGTTTATACTAGTGTTTGTACTAGTATTGGTGTTTGTGTACTAGAGTGTTAGATTGAGTATAGAGTGAGTGTGGGGGTGCATTATTTGTAAGTCACTCGAGGGGAGTGTACCACAGTGCTTTAAGTATATAGTGGAGTGTTCAGTCGGTCCTTAGTTCAGGGAGCATTGGAGGTTGCAATGTGTTTTAGGTTCATGAAGCAGAGATATGGGAGTATGTTAGGAGAAGGGATGATATGGGTTATTGTGTCACTAACTCTAGGCAGTAGGCAAACTTAACTGTGCAGGAGTATTTTAATACAAATATAGTGTTAGCTTGGGGTATTTTCATGTCTTAACGCAGAGTGAGTTACCTGGGTTAGAGATAGCAAGTATATTCCCTAAAATATTAATATAAAGTAATGTATAATGTAGACAAAATCCAATCATACACTTCACGTATGATTGTGTTGCTCCATAAAAGTAAACAACTATTCACCCAAGCCGATCACATATCTAACTAGTATTTTAAAACACTTAGTGCATTTGTAGTTCTTCTATTCCATTTTCAATAATGTACTTATTGTACCATATTACTCTAGACTACTTCTCATTTTACTGTCATAACATTATATCTGTTTACTACTTTTCTCATCATGTATTACATTCATTATTATTTTTTATAGTCATTATTAATTAATTTAGAATTGCTATTGGGTTGTACTTGTTCCATCATGAATGGATAAAAATTTTAGGTATTGATTTGGAGGACCAGTGTTCGACTTATTACGGACAACTGTAGGGAGTAGCAGCAGCCTTGGACCCAGTAGTTCAGGAGTGATTGTCGGGATGTCTAACTCGTGTCATTAGTTATCTTAGCTATCTTTATTTAGTATTTTGGTATAGGAATATGTCCCCGACATTTATTTAGACTTTGGGATGTTATATTTTGATTCTAGATTGATGTTTGGTGTTGTTAGACTTATCTAGACTTGTGACTTGGATTTTTCTTGCTTGTATCATATCGTGCCATTTGTCTTTCTACTAGATTTCTTGTGATTGAGTATTATCATTATATATTTTCTTATTGCCCTCCTAATGGAGTTGAGATATTATTGACATATTGTGATCATATTATTGTGCGAGATTAATAGTTAGTATAGTTGACCAAGATAGCGTACAACCGCCAATATTGGGGCATAGGCTGGACTTGCCTACGTAATCGTGCCACGATTATCAGGGTATGAGTCGTGACACATTTTTATGGTGGTCATGTAGGTCAGGTTTTACCATTAGTGCAATATTGTGGTAGTACTTAGGTTAGTCGTACTACTGCGAGCATGTGATAGGATATAGGATATTAGGATGAGAGAATACTCAATCACAACTAGGAATTCTAATCTGATTTGAAATTGCTAATCTTAAGTCATTCTAAAAACCTTTTATTTTTTATAATTATTGTCCTTCCTTGATTAATATTTATCTTGTGCCATATTAAATTCTCCTTGTTTCAATCTGTTTTTAGGATGCCTCCGAAGATGAGAAACCACGCGGGAAGAGCTAGATCTTCTGAGAGATCAGCTACTTCTCAGCCTATTGTTCAGGGGGTAGTTGATGTTGTTCCACCTCCATCTGCTCAGGGAGTTGCTTCGACTATTTCGGAGTGTCTTCCTCCTCCTCCAGCATTCCTATTTCTTGGAGGCATACCCACTGACAGGGCTCAGCTGTTCGTATTGATCCAGGGCATGGTGGATTCTCATACGATTCAAATAGAGGGTCAGCGTATTCAAGCTGAGGCTCAGAGGGTGCAGGCTCAGGCGCACTAAGCTCAGACTTCTTTGATAAGAGAGGGAATAGAGAATTCTTATCAGGTAGTATTGTATGTCATGGAAAGATTCGCTCAGCAGCAGCCCGCTAAGCAGCAGAAGTCGGGCACTATAGTAGATTTTAAGAGGATGCTTCCTCTGGAGTTCAAGGGCACCGAGGGAATCCTATATGCTGACAAGTGGCTAGAGGATATAGAGAGGATTCTGTGTGTGGCCCAGATTCCTGAAAGTCTACAAATCGAGGTAGTAGGTTGCCAGCTTTTTGACCTTGCACTCACTTGATACTGGGCTTAGCCGAGGATCAGGGTACCCGGCCTGACTTGGGAGACTTTTAAAGGACTTATCAAGGAGAAGTTATTTGCTGGTGTGGGCCAAGGAGTTCTCGAGAGCCAGTTTCAAAAACTTGTGTAGGGGAGTATGTTTGTAGACGAGTACGCTACAGAGTTCAACCGCCTGAGCCTCTTCATAATGTATATGGTCAGGGACCATGTGGATCGACCTGCATATTCACGAAGGGTTTGGCCAGAGATATTCGAGTACATACTAGAGCGAGCTGTACCGCTATATTTTCTAATATTGTGGCAGAGTCTCAGGTAGCAGAGGAAGACTTGGACCTCAGGAAAAAGAGAGATCGAGATACCTGCGCTGGTGCTAGTAGCAGTACGGGACCGACCAAGCATCACTATATTCAGATGGTAGTTTCCCAGCCCTAGCTGGAGTACCACCCACCAACTAGAGCTTCGGTTTAGCAATTTTATGCAAGGTAGGACCTCCAGTTCAACAGGTGCCACAACAGCCTTAGAGGCAGGTTCAACGGGTTCCTTATTGCACCTATTACAAGAGGCCTGGACATGTTTGGGAGGACAGTAGGAAAAGGCTCTGAGTATGTTTGTATTGTGGATCCCCTGAGCACCATGTGAGGGATTTCTTAACAACCCTTATGGTCTAGATCAAGGTGCAGCTCCAGATCAAAGGGGTACAGTTAGACCACCTATAACACAGCAAAATATCCAACACTAGTAGAAGGAGACACTCCAGCAGGGCAGGGCTTTATCAATGATGGTCGAAGGGATCAATGCTACGGGTGTTGGGTTAGCAGTTTCTGTTCTTCTCCTTTTCTTTCATTTCCATCTATTGATTGGTGCAATTCTTTAGTATCTTCAGGTTTACATTAGTAATTTTATGCTATAGTATAGTTAGTAGTAACCCTTAATAGAGACTGAAATATCATAACAGTTAGAGACCATAACCATGCATGTTTGATAACCCATGAATATTTTTTTCATTAGAATTTTATGTTGTATGATTTAGATAGGATCTTCTTGAGACCATGATTGGAAGGGGTAGTAAATTTAGTAAGGACAACGATGAATAGATTATGACCAGCTAGAAGAGAGGAGATGGGATATGTGAGCGATACCCTTATCTCTTCGATTCGTGAGGTATCTTCTTGCTTGTGTGTTGCTCTATTCTAGTGCTAGTTTCGTCTTTTAAATTTTGAGGACAAAATTTTCTAAGGAAGGTAGGATTATAACCACCTAGTTTTGGAAAGAGGGATATTTTGTCTTTATACATATAATTGATATTGTGTTAATAATAATTTTGCAAATTATATGTGGTTAGTGAGCTTGCTTATTAGTTTGGAGTTAGTGTTGGTTGAACCAAATTAGACCCAACTAGACTAGCCATGACTAAGTTAGCTTTCCATTAGAGAATTGATAGAATATTACCTTTATTAAATAGATCCCTTCCTCCTAATTAAATGTTATTTTCATGAAAACTAATAGAAGACTAGGGAAGAACAATTTAGACTTTTCAAATGAACCAAACCCTAGCCCTATACTAGGCCGGGCCAAATATAGGGGGAGTAGCCTCATTTATTTGTCATTTCCTAATTCATTTCATCCCCAAAATAGTTTTCCCCGAATTAAAACCCAATCTCCATAATTTTCCACTCAAATCTTCTCATTCCCAATCTAATTAGCATTTCATAGAGGCCTAGGAGCTTGGAATTACAAGGAGGACTATTGGCGAGGAGATTGCAAAGGAGTTCGTGTCCATTCCATTCTCTACAGAACCATTTGGAGGAGTTTCATTATGATCTCACTCCCAATAGGTATAAATTCTTTATTTCTATTAATGTCATGGTTAGATTATTGTATTGGACCCCTAGGAACCCACTCATGGTTAAGGATAACCCCTATGGAGAAGAACTAGGTTCTAAAACCTTTAATATTATAGTTACTGGTTTTTTGTGGCCAAATTGTTGGAAACCCAAATTTTTATCCACCAAGTATTTGAGGGATGATCAATTAGTTGTTTAAGAGTCTAATTAATGGTTTGGTAGTGTCTACGTGTCCACAATTGGATACGTATAGGCTGTACAATGATATGTCATGATACGAATCGGTAGAATTGGGTTTTTGAACCCAATACATGGTATTTCCTTCTAATTGCATTGTAATTAGTTAATATATATATATATATATATATATATGTATATATATATATATATATATATATATATATATGTTATTTTATCATAATACACATATGTTGTGAGGGTTCTACGGGTTGTTGAGGTATGTATCATGATGGTGTGGCTATTGGAAGGGCATATCATGCGTATCGGAGAGTGATACATGTGCGTATCAAGGTTGCACAACAAGTGATTGATATTTGGTGGTGGTGTTGGGTGTGCTTGTGAGAATATAGTGTGGTGCTAATATTTATACTATTGTTTGTACTAGTGTTGGTGTATGTGTGTACTAGTGTGTTAGATTGAGTATGGAGTGAGTGTGGAGGTGCATTATTTGCAGGTCACATGAGGGAAGTGTACCCTAATACTTTAAGTGTATAGTGGAGTGTTCAGTCAGTCCTTAATTCAGGCAGTAGTAGAGGTTACAATGTGTGTTGGGTTCATCAAGCAAAAATATGGGAGTGTGTTAGGAGAATGGATGATCTGGTTTGTTGTGTCACTTACTCCAGGCAGTGGGGAAACTTGACTATGCAGGAGTGTTTAACTACAAATATTGTGCTAGCTTGGGGTATTTCCAGGTCTTGATGGAGAGTGAGTTACCTGGGTTGGAGATAGCAAATGTAGTACCCACACATACGGCCCGTATGTACCGTAGTGTAGGTAGGATGAGTTATGTGGAGTATTGGTTGTGAGGAATAAGTTAGTGTAGGTAGTGTGGGTATGGTTTTAGTTGGTCTAGTTTATGCGTACAGTTAAGATATGATATATAATACTAGCATATATAAGATTGATAAATATATCTAGTATGATATCTAGTATAGTCATAGGCATGACCTAGAATACCAAGTATTGACTAGTATTAGCTAGTATGACTACATAGACCAACTTTATAGGTATTTATAAACCCAAATTTGGGTATTGACCTAGTTTGACAATAATAACCTAGACACCTAAACTAGAGTTAGTTAAGCATGTTTATGAATCCAAATCACCTATTAGTTAAGCATGTTTATGAATCCAAATCACCTATTAACATGGATAATTCATATATATGTCACTTGGACTCCAGTACAGATATTGTTTGATATTCATTGATTTGGACCACAGGCGAGTACATTCTCTTATAGTTTCCATTATTTGATAATTACTATAATACTTGCATTTAGTAATGTTATAGTTGATTCCTGATACGATGGTACACGAATTAGTATATTTGGATCCTCAATCATGAGATGTTACTTCCATATTAAGATTTTGTTGCTCACATTATCGTATGATATTAGCCAACTATTACAATGTTGTATGGCATTAGACAACTATTACCATACTTACATTAGACTTTACTTGATGATTCATACGATATGACGTGTCATGCTTGGATCCACTGTACTAGTTGGGGCAGGAAAGTGCTAGATAGTATGTGATTAAGAACCTTAAATATTATTTTAATGTAATATATAATTTAGACAACATCCAATCATATACTTTACGTTTGATTGTGTTGCTCCATAAAAGTAAACAACTATTCACCTATGTCGATCATATATCTAACTACTATTTCAAACCACTTAGTGTATTTACAGTTTTTATATTCCATTTTTAAAAATGTACTTATTATACAGTATTGCTCTAGACTTCTCTTTTTACTGTCATACTAAGATATATGTTTACTTCTTTTCTCATCAGGTATTACATTCACTATTACTGTTTATAGTCATTTTCAATTAATTTGGACTTGTTATTGGGTTGTACTCATTCCATCCAGACTGGATATCATTTTTAGGTGTTGATTTGGAGGATTGGTGTCCAACTTATTATTGAACATAGGAGGTAGTTGTTGGCCCAATATTTAAGTTAAGTTTTTGAATATGGCCAATCGATTAATTTAGCATTATGATAATCGATCAATCACTATAGTCACTTCTGCTTAAACTAAGCATTATCCAGATATGCATTTATATTATAATATTTGATTATGTATATTATTTTATTTGTCTAACATGTACCTGTATAAAGCAATAAGCAAAACTAGCATGGACATATGTAACAAAGAAATGATGATGAGCCAAAGTCGATGTTATACTAGAAGTTCTCTCTGAATTGCCTACAACTTATCCGGAGCTCAGGGGTATTCAGATTCCAAGATCTATTTATCTTTAGATAACTGTCATCGAGGGAAAAGACATCTTCAAGACAGCAGATGTTTCAGAAGTTTGGCGTCATCAAGTGCTCTTATTTTTCAGTAATATAATTTTATATTTATTGAGTCTAGGACTGATTTGAGTCGAGTCATACTGGCAACTTAAAGTTCTTAGCCTACTCACAAAAAGATTATCTTAGTCCACTCAAATAAACTATTAAACCTATCTACCAAACCAGCCCACATTCAAGCTCAAACCTTATGAGAATAGGCAACCGAACTCAGACTAAATTCATGCCGAACTCGGTCACCTATTTAGTATAAAATTAACCCAGCTGTAAATCCTTGATTTATTGGCCCAACGTTTAAATTTTGAATTAAATCATAACCGAACTCTGGTTAAATTCGGTTTGCCAATACCCTATAAATAGGATTGAATTTTACACTCTCAACTACTCAATAATTCTACATCTTTTTATCCTATTATGAGTAATAACCTGAGCGTAAACTTTCCTATCTCCAAGATTAACTCTACAGCTATCTAAGTGCCAAGTGCGATCTCGGTTAAAAGTTGTTTGAGTTGCAATAGCTTGGTTCATCAAGCCCCTTTTATGTTTGAAGCCTGCATTCTCTTCGTATCAAACTTACGTGTGTGAAGTTGCGAGACTTTGGATCAAATCTCGTGGTTATAAAGAGTGACAAGCCTTCGGATCAAAACTTGTGCTTCACTTTTGGTGATTATAGTGGATACAACTCCAAGCAAGAGTTATCGGGCCTGGACAAGTCCTCTCAGAGAAAAAATAAAAAAAATCTCGGTATTGGCGTTTGCTTTCTCTTACCCTTACTCCTTTACATATCTGCATTATTATTATTATTATTTGGTAACTGCCTTTACTATGCATAAATTTTAATTAGATAGATTATTCTACTGCACACTATTCACCCTCCTCTAGAGTTTCTATTATGGTCCTTCAGGAGTAGCAGCAGCCTTGGACCCTGTATTTGATGAGTGATTGCCGGAAGGTCTATCCAGTGTCATTAGTTATCTTAGCTATCTTTATTTAGTATTTTGGTACCGGATCTGTCTCCGACATTTACTTAGACTTTGGGATATTATATTTTGATTCTAGACTTGATGTTTGGTATTGTTAGACTTATCTAGACTTTTGACTTAGATTTCTCTTGCTTATATCATGTTATTTATCTTTCTACTATATTTCTTTTGATTGAGTATTATCATTATATATTGTCATCTTGTCCTCCTTATGGACTTGAGATATTATTGACAAGTTGTGATCATATTATTGTGTGAAATTGATAGTTAGTATAGTTGATCTAGACAGCGTTCTACCGTCGATATTACGACTTAGGCTAGGCGTACCCATGTACTCGTACCCCGATCATCCATGTACGGATCATGACACAGTTATGCGATGATAGATTGTCATAAGAGTAGAATGCTGTATAGTATTTTTGGGCAAGGAGTACTTCATCTTCGTTCGATCGAAGGAGGAGGAGCATAAGGGCAGGATTGCATTAGCAGGAGCAATGGAAGAGCAGGTTACTAGAGTAGTCGAGGAGTTTCTTGATATCTTTTCCAAGGAGCTTCCAAGATTATCACCAATAAGGTATATAAAGTTTTGTATTGAGTTGATACGGGGAACAATGCCAACTTCTAACATAGTTTACAGGATGTCTGATCCGGAGTTGACAAAATGTAGCATCCGCTACCCGAATTACCGTACATGAATAATAATTAGAATACACTAGTAATTTTTGTGAGAATTTTGTTTTGTAAACGGAAGGCACATCTATAGTTTTATAATGGCAATAATGTAATACTTGTCTTTATATGGCATATGTAGGATCACAAATAAGTTTAAAAATATATTTGGGCTATTTTAGAATTTCTAAAAATTTTACATAATTAAAATCTAGGAAACATAATTTCCTAGAACTTTAAGAATTTATTACAGGAAACTTATGAACAGAATATATCCCCAAGTATTTTTCTAGGGTTTGAGGGTTAATTCTATATTTTCTAGAATTTTCCAAATTTTATGGTTATTTTAATAATTTTTTCAATTACATGAGTAAAACTAATTAAATAAAAAAAATTAAAAATAAAAACTGAATAAGAAAAAGAGTAATCTTAGTTAGCAATAACTCCAGCCATGAGGCCCGTGCGTCAGCCAGTCGGGATATGTAGGCGGGCCTCATCTGTCTATGACTGCCCCACGTGAATGCACCAATGGTCAGTGCACACTCCGAGGGAGACTCAGAGTCGGACTCCAAAAAGGAGTCGGACTCGGTTCAGCCGAGCCGGACGAACCGCAGCTGCACAATTTTGGGCGGGAGCCTAGGATGCATGCCGCTTGGCACTCCATAGGCTGCGTCTTCCCCCCTTTCCCTATATATATAATTGTGTGTGTATTATATTTTTAGTGTTTTCTATTAAGCCGAATTTTAGGAGATGGATAGTTCTAGGGTTTCCCGACTTCACGAGAGCATTGCAACTAGCTGCAGACTCCAAACGTATCTTTATTTCTCATGTTGGAACCGTATCGAGGTCACCTTTCCAGATCTATAATTTGTTTCAATTAATTCTGAACCAAGTTTTCTATAAAATTCATTGAGTGACAGTTGTCCAAAATATGACACATTTTGGTGTTTTTAAGATTACGGGAGATCCGAAACTCGTTTTCATGAACCATTTGAAGTTTCGGAATGCTGACATAAAAATCTATAACATATATTTTTTCTAGAATTTAATAGAGTAGTTTACCATTCTGTTTAATTTGTTGAACATAGATCACTAGTAAACCAACGTAATTACCATATGTATGTCATATTGGCCATAACTTTTTACTGATTCGAGATTCAATAAAATCGTCGATTTCAGCATTCTTGTAGCACTAAAAGCTAATCTTGGTTTTCTGTGTATTTAATTATTGGTCAATAAAATGCCTTAATTATGATCCCGAAATTAAAGACTTGATGTTCTTTGGCCCAAAATTAGGGTTAACTTTAAAATCAGAATATAATGAGATCAAAATAGTATTTTAGGTTATTTTTATTCAGAATTAAAATAGATTAAATATGAAAACCCATTCAAGCACTTTTGTAGATCTAACATATTTTAATTTATTTAACGTCGTAGATTGGACGACGTTTGGAGTTATGACTTCACGATCTTCAGGAGCAGACAAGTATCACTATGACCTATGTTGCAGGTATTCTATGATGCATGTGTTCTTTCCTTGACATTGTTGGTTTTACCTTTTCTATTTTTGATGAACGAGAGTTATACTTGTTATCATCATACATTATCACTTAACAATTTTTGTTCAATGTTCAATGTTCCAGGTTTAATATTTAATATTCAATTTTCAAGTTTAAAGTTAATGTTAAAGTGATCATGTTTACTTATAAGAGAGTCGGGAGGTGGATTATAATTAGTATGCATAAGGTCTACGCAATGTTCAAATCCAGAATGTCAATATTGATAGAAGTCATTACACCTCACGTACCGATAGTCGTATGTCCTAACACGTCCACATGCAGAAAATTAGTATTCTAAAATACATAGCACACATGACTAGATTCTATATTTTCTAGTGGTTTGTCTTATCGTAGTTGTACTCTCATATTATTTTTGTGTCAAAGTTGTACCTTAATTATTCCATGTCATAGTTGTACTCTCAAACTGTTCCCATGACAGTAGTACTCTTCTTATCATATAGTATCATGTTAAAGTTTATCTTTCATTTATTGTTATTCCTTATGCTTGTATATTATACTGTGTAGTATAGTGTTATGTTGTTCTTGCTCCAATCATGACTGGATAACTATTTTTCAGGTTTAGATTAAAGAGATGCAACAGATAGTGAGGCAGCAAGGGGTTCCAGTGAGTATAGTATCAGTTCGAGACACCCGGTTCACCTCCTATTTTTGGAAGAGCTTGCATCAGAGTTTGGGCACTATGTTGAGATTCAGTACCGCTTATCATCCTCAGACAGACGAGCAGTCAGAAAGAACCATTCAAACTTTGGAAGATATGCTATGGGCTTGCACCATAGATTTTGGTGGGTCTTGGGAGGATCATCTTCATCTAATTGAATTTTCTCATAATAACAGCTATCAGGCGAGTATTCAGAAGGCTCCTTTTGAGGCATTGTATGGGAGGAAGTGCAGTTCACCACTAGCATAGGATGATATTGGCGAGCGAAAGATGTTAGGGCCAGAGATGATGTCACGACCCAGACTCGGATGATCGGGGCATGAGTATGTGGGTACGTTCAACCTATACTACAGTATCGGCGGTAGAACGTTGTCTAGACCTCAATAGAATTCATACCAATACAACTAGTTCTATCATCTACTCAATTAAAATATTCTAAAGGAAGAATAAATAAGGAAGATAATCCAAACAACAATTCAAAAAAAATTATGCAACCACCTCATTTTCAGGACAAGGGTATTTTGGCATTTTTTTAGGATTTAAATTTTTATTTGTATATATATAATATTTGACTAATAGGTTATTTATTAAATTTGGACTAGTTAAATTGAACCATTAGTCATGACTAGATTAGGACCATTAAACCTATTTAGACTCAAGAATAGAATATTCTTTCCTGAGAATTATTAGATCATATTCATGAAAGAATGAGAGGGGCTTTTGAGTCAAATCAAACCATCATGACATAAACCGTAACCCTAAGGGGGAGTCTATATAAACCTCCTTATTCATAGTAGCCTACATTAGTTCATCCTCAAAAACTTGAGAGCAAACCCTAATTTCTCCACTACAAACCTCATCCCTCTCATTTTTATTTTCTAAGGAGGCTAGGAACTTTTCATTGCTAGAGGAAGCTTGAAGAGGAGTCCAAGTATTGAGGATCGTGTCCACTTCATCTTCCTCGTGTCCAAATTCGGAGTTCTTCAAGAAGGTCACTCAAAACCTAGGTAACTCTCTATTTTCCACTCTATTTATGGTTAAGAATACCCATTGGACCTATAGGAACCCTCTCATAGGTAGAATTTGCTTTCTATGGCTAGATCTAGGTGCTATAAGCCCTCATTTTGCTAGATCTATGATTTCTTTCTTGTGGAATAATAATTTTTGTGCTCATTTTGAAGGAACCACGAATTTGGGAGTATATATAATTATGAGGGTGGGAGTATATATAATTGTGTATGTGTGGACTGTGTGTGTATTGTGTTTATGGACTGTGTGTAGAGTGTGTGATGTGCACATCATTAGGTATGTGTATACTAGACTCAGTAGGTGTATTGTGTATATGTGTGTGAGTGTAAATATAGTGTATCAGTCATAGCAGAGCACAGGGGAGTGTTGGACTGTTCAGAAGGAGAGGGTGTATCCAAGAGATGTGCAAATGTGTACATGTGCTCGGGTTGAAGATTAGGGTGTTGTTGGTACTGGATATTGGTTAGATGTGGAGTCAGGTTGTTGTATTCATGTGACGGAGGGGAAATTATATGTCTGTTAGAGAGTTAGATACACATATTAGGATCAGATTATATAAATTAGAAGTTACATTACATGTTAGTATTAGAGTTATATGTGTTAGAGAATTAGATTAAACATGCTGGTATGGTACAACAATAACATGTGTCAGTGTAAGACTGTAACAGCAGTCAATAGGAGCACATGGAGCAGTCACTTGAGCTCGGGTTTGGAAGTACGGTAAAGGAGAATAGTTAGCATTAGGCAAGTAGCAGCAAGTGTGGTAGTTTCTGATGTGAAATGGTGTGAGGGATGGAGCTTGTGTAGGTATTAGAGATAACTGGGTATGAGGTAAGTGAGGGAAGTGATGCTCAGGTGCAATGTGAAGTGAGGTGAGGATCTGTGTTTAAGTGTGTATAGAGTATGTATTTGTGTTTAGTTAGGGGGTTTGCTTTTGAGGCAGTTACTAGTGCTCTGTTAACTACATTGGTGCATTACAAGGGGATTTAAACTCAGGTTTCAGACTTTGAAGCAAGTGAACACTGATACAATTGTATCAGTGAAATATAATTATATCAGTAAAGTATCAAAGTGTATCAGTGATTATAAGAGCCTGTAGTTAAGGGGGGAAACAAAGAAGAACACAGTAACATGTTACTGTGATGACTGCAAGTGAAAGGTAGCTATATATATTAGATGCCTTGTGAGTACCTGTGTCCCTTTAGTTCATTTAGAAGATGTATCAGAGATAGAAATGAGTGAGGAATGTGTTAAAAATAATAAAGGGGAGCAGTTGCAGGTTGATGGGGAAAGCAGACATGAGAGCTTGCAAGGGGGTAACGAGGTGAGATAGGTGGTTCTGCAAGTAGTTGAAGAGATTGGAAGGACTGCAATTGCAGATCTGGTAGTACCATAACATGCTTGCACAACACAGTGCAGTAGGGAGTTGGGTATTGCAGGATATATGTTAGTGTTAGTAGGTTAAGAGCCAAGTTTGAGGTGTATGGTGTCCTATTTTATCAGTACACACGAGTGTACTTGAGTGGAAAGGTAAGTTAGTATTATAGTGAGGGGATTAGGGATACATGTTAGTGAATGAGTAGTTGGTAAGATGGTTGGTTTTCAATGAGCTTGGGGTATAAGAGTACTCATTTTTAAGGTATTGACAGTAATATGGGTACTAAGTGAGTGTATTTTTGGTGAGGTATAATAAGTAGAAGTATTGGTTAGTATGGGAGAGATGGCACCCTGTTGTAGGAACAAGTAAGCTGGGACCTGGGTTCAGTCATGAAAAGAACTTAGAGTATCAGTATAGTGTATGGTGAATGAGTCTAATGAAGGGTATTTAGGCATAGGTTAGTGTATAGGTATATGTGTGTATGATATCAGTTATATAAATTAGTTAGTGACATCAGTTATGTAAGTTAAGTTGGTAATAGATACATGTTAGTTAGTATATGTTGGTGTTGGTTAGTATGGGTTGATACTAGGTTTAGTATTACCTTGAGATTGAACAAAGGTAACATTGGGTATGAGGTATCATTGGTATTTGGTATTGGATACCAAGAGGGTAGTTAGATATTGATACCAAGGATGGCTCAAAGCCAAGGTAACCAATATTAAGTTAGTATTAGCTAATGGCTAACTAGTGTTATTTAAGTATAAGTGTTATCTATTTGACACTTAGTATTATGATACTCTAGTATCTTGTAATAGCTAGAATAGCCTAGATAAGCAAGGTATAGACCCAATAACTTGGTTATAGGCTCATACAATCTAAAAATGGCTAGTTTGACAAAGTTTGACTAGTTTGACCTAGAGTTGACCTAGTTTGACTTAGAAATGGCCTAAGACCTAGATTATGACAAGTTTAACTTGTTTATCATTTCAAAGCATTGTGTTAATAAGATATTCCATATTTAGGTCTTTGAGACATCGAAACGGTCACTGATTTGGTATTCATTACTCTGGACCACAGGTGAGTACATTCTCTGTTAGTTTTTATTATTTAATAATTTTTATAATTTTGGTTTATAGTATTATTTTACCTGATTCCTTGACACTTTGATTACAAATATTAGTATTATCAGGATTCATTCTCTTGCGATACGTACATTATACTTGTCTGGCCTCTACTTCAGGACTCACTACTAGCATCACATCAGGACTCACCTACTGGCATTACTTATTTTATCTGGCTGGTCTTATATTTGATTTACGTGTTGGGACTTGGATTTACTTGTACTAGTCGGACGATAAAATATCTTAGTAGACATGTAAACATTTCCAAGATCTGGAGTCACCTCCTTCTGGTCTAATCAGGAATGACAGCAGCCGCACACCAAGTGTGCGGTAGCCATTTTACCCCCTAGTCGTTTACATGTCGAAAGCGGTATTTCAAAACACACTAGTATAGTTATATTCTTACTGGTTCACATTGTATACTTGATGGAAATACATCATATCTATCTCAGATTAGTTCTCATTTATTTACAGTCTTTATTTACCATACTTTCTTGATTCACCATGTTTACATTTCTTGCTTCTTAAATTAAATGTGACTTTAGTTTATTCTCTGATTCATTTCTTTTTCTTGCTCATCATGTATTACTTACTATAACTATTTTATAGTCCTTGTCAATTAATTAGAATTGCTATTAGAGGTGTGCTTCGCTCTATCCTGATTGGATATATATTTCAGATGATTTTTCCAGAGGATATGTGTCCTACATAATACGGACCACAGGAGATAGATGGTGTAGACTTGGACCCGGTAGCTCAGGAGTGATTGTCGAGAGGCCTAACCAGAATTACTAGTTATCTACTTAGTTTTCATTAGCATTTTGTTATCGGATTTGTTCTCGGCTTATATTTGAAACTTGGATATTATTGTTGTATTTGGATGTTGTTGATATTTAAACTTTTTAGTTATGTTACACTTCTTGATATCATATCGTGCTTTAGATATGTGATTGAGTATTGTGTTGTCATATTTATATTGTCCTCCATTTTAGAGTTGAGATATCATTGACAGGTCATATATTATGGTGTGAGATTGATAGATTATTGAACTAGACGACATTCTACAACCGATGATGCGGTGTAGGCTGGACGTACTCACGTACTCGTGCCCCTTTACTGGGTGCCAATCGTGTTATATTTTTGTTGTGGCCCACGCAGGTCAGTCTTTACTATTTAGAGCGATGTCGTGGTAGTGCGACAGCTTATTTGTATTGTTGCGGGCCTATGATATAGGATGCTAGGAAAAGAATACTCAATCACAAAAAATTAGGACTTATTAAGAGATTCCTAGGACGCCCTTGAGAATCTTATTTTTTTAAAAACTCCAATTCAAAATATTTTCCCTTGTTTCGGTTCTTTTGTTGTTATTGAATTTAATTCTTGATGATCGGTTGTTGAATTTAATTCTTGGTGTACGTTGTTGAGTTTGATTTCATATTGAGATGAATTTTGTGGACTAAATTACGGTATAATCTGATGACATATTTTGACAAGGATAATAAAATGTTTGCCTTGGTTATGGAGCCTATAGTTTATTGCAGTCATACTAGCTGGCGTGGCAAAGACATAGAGTCTGATTTTGGATATACTTCATTTGGTTATGGAATTTAGAATTTTCACAGCCAAGCTAGCGACATGGCAAAATTTTAGATACCATGATTCTAGAGGTGTGTACCTTAGATATAGACTATATCGTTTATCGCAGTTATGCTTACTAGCATGGCGAGGATTCTTAGTAACATGATTTTGGATAAACGTGTATGATTATCAGATTGTACCTTAAATTGGTTCTTAACTTCTTCTAATCCTTTTCTATCTATTTGATTTGATTGCTTCCTTAGACCTTATAATTGCTTGTGTTATATGGTTAATATAGTTGGTAGTATACCTTGACAAAGACTGCAAAATCATAACTGACAGAGACCATAACCATACAGATGACAATAATTAGGAA
Organism: Iris macrosiphon; assembly: GCA_036927795.1. Lineage (NCBI taxonomy): Eukaryota > Viridiplantae > Streptophyta > Magnoliopsida > Asparagales > Iridaceae > Iris > Iris macrosiphon. Next base: position 90,873,734 of record JAYESA010000018.1, read on the forward strand.
TTTCTTTAAATTGCATGCGTGTATGATTTTAGACTGGTCGAGGGTTTGACCTAGAAGGGGGTATGACCACCTTTAAATTTTACGGACGAAATTTTCTAAGGGGGTAGGATTGTAACCACCTCAGTTTCAGGACAAAGGTATTTTGGTAATTTTTTATGATTTAAATTTTTATGTGTATTTATATAATATGTAACTAATGCATAATTTATTGAATTTGGACTAGTTAAGTTGAACCACTAGTTAGTCATGACTAGATTAGGAACATAAAACCTATTTAGACTCAAGATTAGAATATTTCTTCCTAAGAATTATTAGATCATATTCATGAAAGAACGAGAGGGACTTTTGAGTCAAATCAAAACATCATGACACAAACCCTAACCCTAAGGGGGGAGTCTATATAAACCTCCTTATTCATAGTAGCCTCTATTAATTCATCCCAAAAATCTTGAGAGCTAACCCTAATTTCTCTTCTCCAAACCGCATCCCTCTCATTTTTATTTTCCAATGAAGCTAGGAGCTTGTCATTGCTAGAGGAAGCTGGAAGAGGAGTCCAAGTATTGAGGATCGTGTCCACTTCGTCTTTCTCGTGTCTAAATTTGGAGTTCTTTAAGTAGGTCACTAAAAACCTAGGTAACTCTTTATTTTTCACTCTATTTATGGTTAAGAACACCCATTGGGCCTACATAAACTCTCTCATAGGTGGAATTTGCTTTCTATGGCTAGATCTAGGTGCTAGAAGCCCTCATTTTGCTAGATCTATGATTTTTTTTCTTGTAGAATGATGATTTTTGTGCTCATTTTGAAGGAACCACGAATTTGGCCCCACATGTGTTTGTTAGAATGTCTATTTATCTATTCTAGCTCTAATATTCAGTTTTTGTACCTAATATATATATATATGTATATATATATATATATGTATATATATATATATATGTATATATATATATATATGTATATATATATATATATATATATATATATACACACACACATAAACACTTATATTTATATATACTAACTATATATATATACTATTGGTAGTTAGTATATATAAATATAAGTGTTTATGTGTGTGTGTGTGTGTATATATATATATATATATATATATATGAGGGTGAGAGTATATATAATTGTGTATGTGTGGACTGTGTGTGTATTGTGTTTATGGACTGTGTGTAGAGTGTGTGATGTGCACATCATTAGGTATGTGTATACTAGACTCAGTAGGTGTGTTGTGTATATGTGTGTGAGTGTAAATATAGTGTATCAGTCATAGCAGAGCACAAGGGAGTGTTGGACTGTTCAGAAGGAGAGGGTGTATCCAAGATATGTGCAAATGTGTACATGTGCTCGGGTTGAAGATTAGGGTATTGTTGGTACTGGACATTGGTTAGATGTGGAGTCAGGTTGTTGTATTCATGTGAGGGATGGGAAATTATATGTCTGTTAGAGAGTTAGATACACATATTAGGATCAGATTATATAAATTAGAAGTTACATTACATGTTAGTATTAGAGTTATATGTGTTAGAGAATTAGATTAAACATGCTGGTATGGTACAACAACAACATGTGTCAGTGTAAGACTGTAACAACAGTCAATAGGAGCACATGAAGCAGTCACTTGAGCTCGGGTTTGGAATTAGGGTGAAGGGGAATAGTTAGCATTAGGCAAGTGGCAACAAGTGAGGTAGTTTCAGATGTATAGTGGTGTTAGGGATGGAGCTTGTGTAGGTTATAGGGATACCTGGGTATGAGGTATGTGAGAGCAGTGATGCTCAGGTATAATATGAAGTGAGGTGAGGATCTGTGTTTAAGTGTGTATAGAGTATGTGTTTGTGTTTAGTTAGGGGGTTTTCTTTTGAGGCAGTTACTAGTGCTCAGTTAACTATATTGGTGCATTACAAGGGGATTTAAACTCAGGTTTTTAAATTTGAAGCAAGTGAACACTGATACAATTGTATCAGTGAAATACAATTATATGTGTGAAGTATCAAGGTATATCAGTGATTATTAAAGCCTGTAGTTAAGGGGGAAACAAAGAAGAACACAGCAATATATTGTTGTGCTGACAACAAGTGAAAGGTAGCTATAGATATTAGATGCCTTATGAGTAAATGTGTCCCTTGAGTTCATTTGAAAGGTGTATTAGAGTTAGAAATGAGTGAGAAATATGTGAAAATAGCAATGAAGGGGAGCAGTTGCTGGTTGATGGGGGGAAGGTATTACTATTACATGTTGCTATAATATTGGTAACCAAAGTGTCCAAGGTATTGACAGTAATATGGGTACTAAGTGACTGTGTTTTGGGTAAGGTGGAATAAGTAGAAGTATTGGTTAGTGTAATAAGAAGAAGAGGGTAATTAGATATTGATAGCAAGGATGGCTCAAATCCAAGGTAACCAATTTTAAGTTAGTATTAGCTAATGACTAACTAGTGTTATTTAAGTATAAGTGTTATCTATTAGACACTTAGTATTATGATAATTTAGTATCTTGTAATAGCTAGAATGCCCTAGATAAGCAAGGTATGGCCCCAATAACTTGGTTATAGGCTCATAATATCTGAAAATGGCTAGTTTGACAAGTTTGACCTAGAATTAACCTAGTTTGACTATTTTGGCCTAGTTTGACTTAGAAATGGCCTAAGACCTAGATTATGACTAGTTTAACTTGTTTATCATTTCAAAGCATTGTGTTAATATGATATTCCACATTTAGGTCTTTAAGACACCAAGACGGACACTGATTTGGTATTTATTGCCCTGGACCACAGGCGAGTACATTCTATGTTAGTTTTCATTATTTGATAATTTCTATGATTCTGGTTTATAGTATTATTTTACCTGATTCCTCGATACTTTGGTTACACGGATTACTATTATCTGGATTCATTCTCTTATGACACATACATTATACTTGTTTGGCCTCTACTTTAGGACTTACTACAGGAATCACATCAGGACTCACCTACTGGCATCACTTATTTTATCTGGCTGGCCTCAAATTTGATTTATGTGACTGTAGAAGCATAAAAAATATGCTGTAGAGTTATACGTAGTATTTTAGTGCTGGACGGCGTAAAATATGACTTCAGAGCCATCGACGTACAACAGGGCTTCATCGCTAGTACAGCATAAAATACAAGCCCCAGGATAATCCGCGTAATGCAGTTGTTACATCGCCACTTTGGCGTAAAACCTACTCGCTTTTAATGTAGTGGGAAGTCGTACGGGGAACTCTTCGTATTCCTCGAATGAAACTGTCAGATCATGCAGTAAACCTGACTCCTGACAAAGAGTACTGCACAACTATCTAGACGACGGTTGTAATGATGATTCGACACAAAGACCCAAACCGTTGTTTAGTAACATTTCCTTGATACAAAGTGCTTTTACGCATACAAGGGAATACGCTGCCTAGTTTTACATAGGCAGATGTGAGCTTTTACGCTCAATAGAAGACAAAACAAACTGTCACGTCAAAAGCTGCTCTTCGTACAGAGCTCGAGGCACGTCTCTGCATTTAATGCGCAGAATGGGGGCATATCTCTGCATTTAATGCACGAGATTTGGTTCTATTTTCAAAGACTGTGCAAGCCATAATTACGGCTAATACGTCCACATCATCACATCTGCATATTACGCCATCAGGCTATTTTTAGCTATAGGAGCATGTTGTACGCTATCTCCTTGAAATACGCCACCGGGCTATTTTCAGCTATAAGGAGTACGCCGTATGCTATCTCCTCGGAATACGCCAACTCAGGCTATATTTGCATTTGTGCGTGATAAGGCTATTTGGTCTAGAATACGCTCAAGACCTTAGTCAAGGAAGGAGGATCAGCTATCTTTTACGCTAGCTACCTATCCATGCAGTATCAAGCATCAATGCCTATAAGGCTTCTACGCCTATTTGGCTTCTATGCCGACTCGACAACCACTTGGCTTCTACGCCAACCTGATAACTATTTGGCTTCTACGCCATGGTGACAGTTATTGGCTTCTACGCCAACCTTTTCTACGCAAGGAGCAGTTACCTACGTGGCTTGCATGTCGTGATCTTCGCAGCAGTTATATACATTTTCTTATCATGGGACATGCGTCACATGCAGATTCAGAAGGTCATCTATACGTGGGTGGCAGTTATTATAACCGCATTGTAAAAAGTGCCATACTCTCCACTGTCCTGCTTCTACGCCGACTGGACGGTTACTGTCACTAAAACCCTATAAATAGAGACCCCTATTGACAGAGGTCCAGGGTCAAAAATTTGGAGAATAGAAGTCAGAGGGTCGAAGAATTAAAGTCGAAGGTCAGAAATTGACTTTCTGAGAGAGAAGAATCCATAGCACAGACAGAGAGCAGTGATCGATGATTTTGGCATCGAGCATCCATTCCTTCTTACAATCCTTGAAGCTTCTCCGTCTTCTACAGCACTTCTTCATCATCGTGTGGTCCAAGGGACAAAGTGATCGACTGCAGATCAGACTCCTATAGCAATATTTACCCAGATTAAATTTTGTACTTAATATCCTCGCATAGGATTAATAGTACTTCTTGTTTGTAAACATAAGAAAGGGTTTCGTATAAACCTAGTTTTATTTCTTCCATTTATTATCAAACAGTGATGGGACTTGAATTAATTTATACTAGTTATGCGGGAAAATATCTTATTAGACATGTAAATATTCCCAAGATCTGGAATCACCTCCTTCTGATCTAATCAGGAATGATAGCAACCGCACACCAAGTGTGCAGTGAGCCGTATTACCCCCTAGCCGTGTACATATCGAAAGCGATATTTCAAAACACACTAGTATAGTTGCATTCTTGCTAGTTCACATTATATACTTGCTGGACATACATGATATCTATCTCAGATTAGTTCTCATTTATTTACAGTCTTTATTTACCATACTTTCTTGATTTACCATGCTTATCTTTCTTGCTTCTTAAATTAACTGTGACTGTATTTTATTCTCTAATTTATTTCTTTTCCTTGCTCATAATGTATTACTTACTATAAATATTTTATAGTCTTTGTCAATTAATTGGAATTACTATTAGAGGTGTGCTTCGCTCCATCATGATTGGATATATTTTTAAGATAATTTCCCCGAGGATATGTGTCCTATATATTACGAAGCACAGGAGATAGATGGTGTATAATTGGACCCAGTAACTCAGGAGTGATTGCCAAAGGCCTAGCCGAAATTACTAGTTATCTTACTTAGTTTTTATTAGCATTTTGTTACCGGATTTATTCCCAACTTATATTTGAGACTTGGATATTGTTGTTGTATTTGGATGTTGTTGATGTTTAGACTTTGTAGTTATGTTAGACTTCTTGATATCTTATCGTGCTTTAGATATGTGATTGAGTATTGTGTTGCCTTATTTATATTGTCCTCCATTTTGGAGTTGAGATATTAATGACAGGTTATATATTATGGTGCAAGATTAATAGATAGTTGACCAAGACAGCGTTCTATCACCGATGCTGCGGCGTAGGCTGGACGTACCCACGTACTCGTTCCCCTTTACCGGGTGTAGGTCATAACAAGTTTCTCCTATTTGTTTTGCCTTGCCACCATTTTTCACAGTGCACACTGAGGTGCACTACTGTTGTTGCTTTGTTCTGTATCTTGTTGCTGCTGCTACTGCATCTTGCTGCTGCAGCTACTGCATCTTGCTACTACATCCCAATGTAATTGCTACAAAAACTGAATCCCTCACTGTGCACAAACCCTCAAACACATACACTATCACCACTGGCCAATGCCCGACCCTAAGCTACTGATACTCTTGTATCTCCAACCCCAATATTTTGATACCTATTTGCACACACACACACAATCATACACAGAAGAGCACACAACCACCCGTATGACTTGATATGCATCTAGAAATACACACACAATAACATCTAGGTATATATCTATATATAATAATGACCCACATATATGCTCCATATATATATAAATAGATCTATATTAGTATACACACTAGTTAATAGTCAATTCGATAAATACCTATAGTGAATTTACAAGATACTCTATGATACGTACCCAAATGAGAGTCAAAACTCACAATACACCACAACAAACATTCCTACATATCAAATACACTATTTCCTAACTAATTTAACTTGCTACAAAAAAAATGAAGAGTAATCATACTTGTCACGCCCCAATCTCCCGCAAGCTCAATAGTCCCCGCTGAACGTGAAATCACCACGTTGTAGCTCTCCCGCGGGACAATCGTTCTCTTCGGGACGTGATGCCGTACGAGCCTGGAGTTGCGCTCGTACAAGGCGATGTTGTTAAACACCAAAGTTATCATCGAAACAACCAAGTTATAGCGGAAGCCAATTTGTGTACCAAGCACACATCAGAGTAATACGCAGCGAAGCTCACGATAGGGTCCAAATAAAATGCCCCGAAGGCAATGCCATAAAGGCGAGGCCACGGAGACGATAAAATGCTCTTGCTCTTTTCTTTAGCCCACAAAGGTACTTACAGTTCATACATCTTGTCCCGTATATCCAAGCAGCGCCACTACGCCTGTGTACCTAAAATATTGCCCACAAATGTGGGTCAGTACACAACCGTACTGGTGAGCAGGTAACCCACTCGTCTAAACCGACACTAAGTAAAATAGTGAATGCACACAGTTAAATGGTGATCTTTCTAGTTGAATCCTAGATTCGTTTCATGGCATATGGATGACATGTTAAGGAAAGCTGTAAAGCAGTTTAAGCATGCAAGCATTCAATCTCAAACCAACGACAAGCATATATATAATCGACCCGTCTTACTCAATGCCATCGCTTGCACGATAACATATCGAACCATCAGTCTCGCCTCAATATCCATCCTCAACCAAAGTTTACATATTCCAATCTCAAGTGCACACTCTTGCCGAGGCAAGGTGGCCGCGCCTACACGAAAGCCAAACCAACAAAAGAAAAGCAAGCCATCACTTATACTATATGAAATCACTGGCTAAAAGCCATAAAGGACATTGATCGAACCAAGATCAATAGGGCAATCCTACTCGATCCAGGGTTGGGCAGCTACTCCCGCCTGGTGGTATCGGACTACCAATACTGTGCCCAATCGTACGATGCCCATTATTTCCTCCATGGTGGAACGGTCCCGGTGCCCCGGTGCCTCATCCCATTCCAGGAAACGAAACCCTGTGCCACCCAGGTTGTCCGTGACAATGCAGACACAGTAGGTATGACGAGAGGATCGAAACATTCTTGCCCCACCAAGCGATCCTACACTCGTTCAACCGATATCCAACCAAATATCCATAATCATTCTTCCAACATATCAAACTAAGGATTCCAAATCTCGACCTCAAAATATAGCCCAAGGCACCAAAATATTAAGTGTTTCATAGGCACAATGCCTCTTCTCAACACAGAGTCCGAATTGGTGCAACACCCATGCTCGAAGCAATCCTATAGCACAATGCCGTTTCAGTGGCACAATGCCCCATTCGTGGCACGATGCCCCATCAAGCGGCACAACACCCTCGCCGATGCAGTTGTTCGGTTTCAAACCATAACTGCTCGCTTTGTAAGACAAAATGACCAAGTGATACTCGCGCACGGATGTACACTCGCTCGCCCGAATTCCCGATATTCCCATTTGCCTCAATGTATCATTCTAATCGTATAATTCCAACCGTCCAAGCATAATCCCAAGTATCCAACCGACTGCCTCAAATGCATAATCCAATTATCGCTCCAACTATCCAACGCGTAAATCATTTCAAGCCACAATCCTACCAAGCCAACGACGTACACTCTATGCATGCCTCAGTGTAGTGATTCCCAATATTTTAGCCCAAGTGTTCAAGCCTTTTACGTGTTTCCATATTATTAGGCAAGAAGGAGTAGAGGAGAAGGGAAAGAGCCCACTCACAATGATTGATCCGGTTAGGCATCCTGTCCTGCCGATACGGCCAATCCCTTGAACCCGTGGTCCGATGCAAGCGCTATCTACTCAACTGGTATGACCGTGCGAGTAGGCCGTGCTCTCCAAATCATCCGACCGATCGGATTAAGGAAAATGGCATTATCGCTTCCATCCAGCTATTCAGTACTATTCTGAACGAACACCTGATTTCCATCGAACCCGCTAGCCATCTGCACATTGAAACCAACTCGATTAATCCTTCTTTCCGAAATCCAACATTTCAAATGTAACCAGTATTTGATTTATTCAATCCGACTCAGCGTAACGCTCCGAGCGGTTGCGGGGCATTACAATACTCATATGCACAAAACACCCGAAAATGAATCTCGTATCACACCGTATTATAAAATACTATGATACGCTCTACTCGTGTCCAATTGTGGACATGTACCTAGTCTCACATCCCCAATCTAAGTCTAATTAGATCTAATTGATCTTATGACACATACTTGATGTGTCAATCTTATAATTTCCCCTAATTGGACATAAATTGCCATGTAGATTTTATAATACAAGTCATATGAACCTAGTTCTTGATCCTATGGGTAGCCCTAAGCTAATAGATGATTTCTAATAGTTAAATGCATAAATTGGAGTCTAAATTAAAGAATAGATTTAGAATTTATCTATTGGAAGATAGATTTTTAATAAAATGCTCAATAGATATAATTCTCTTGCCAATTCCTTTTTCTTTAAGTGCTTTTAGCAATCTAAACTCCAATGCTCCTTAGATAATAAAATTGAGAGGAAATGGGTGTAAATTGGGTTAAATTTGGTGGAGGGATGAGTCAATTTAGGGAAGAACACAATTGGGGATCTAGAATAAATGAATGAACTAATGAAAAGGAGATAGAAAAAGGCCCCCTATTATGGTCGGCCCCCTCTTTCCCCCTTCCCAAGCAACCTACAATGTCTAATGTACCCCTACTTGCTAGTTATGAGGAATAATTAGGAATGACTATATTGAAAAGTCTATAAACTAATTTAAATTAAGCTAATCTCCTTAATTAACTAAGGAAGAGGATCTAATAGGCTTAGTCTAATATTGGACTCAATGTGTCATGATAATCCAATGGGTCCACTAATAAAAAGTCTAAATAAACATAGGCTAGCCCACTGACAAATAATTAAATAGCACAACTCAATATAATTAATTAGTAGAACATAATATAAATATTTAAATTAATAATTAATAAATATGTTAAATGACCAAAATACCCCATCTAGAAATGTGGTAGTGACACTGTAATTACACTAAATATTTTGAAATACTAGTTAGATATGTGATCGGCTTGGGCTATTCATTGTCTACTTTAAGAAAATAAAACTCAATCATACGTGAAGTGTATGATTAGCTATTGTCTACATTACTTTAAACATCGTCTATGATCCTGATCACATATCTAGCTAGCATTTCTCCTGCCCCGACTAGTATGATGGATCCAACCATGACACATCACAACATATGAATCTTAAAGTAGTATCTAATATAAATATGATAATCATTGGCTAATATTAATATAATAATATAAGGAACAAAGTCTAAATATGAAAGTAATATCTCATGGCTGAAGATCCAAAATATACCAATCAGTGTACCATCGGGTCAGAAATCAAGTATAACAGCACAAAGTACATGTATCATAGTAATTATCAAGTAAAGAAAACTACCAGAGAATGTACTCGCATGTGGTCCATTGCGAAAAATACCAAACAGTGTCTGAACTGGATTCTAAGTGACCTATATATGAATTATCATATCAAAGAGTGATTTGAAATCATAAAAAATGCTTAACTACTCTTGTTTTAGGTTTCTAGGTCAATTCTATGCCAATCGGGTAAAACTAGGTGAATACCTAATTCTAGATTCCAAATGTCACCCTCACTTTTCCATGTAGGGGTAATTTAATAATTTAGCCTAGTTATTTTATTTTTAGGAATTAAATATTATTTAGTGTGCTAAATAATTATTTGGTGATTTGTATTATTTAATTATAATTAGTAGGCTAGTTTAGTTAATTGGACTTGACACTTGTGAACCCAACTAGAATTGTCATGACAACTAGTGAGCCCAACTTGGATTAGACCCAATACACCCATCCCTTTAATTAATTAGAAAGATTAGACTAATTTGCATTAGTATAGAGACTCCCTATTTTATCCCTCATTAATTATTCTTCTTAATGAATCATTGGGGTGCAAATTTGACAATGCAAGGTTGCTTGGAGAAGGGGGGAAGTGGTCGACCCCTATAGGAAGATCTTCTCTCTCTCTCCCTCCTCTTTATTTACTCCTTCATTTTGAGATCCCTAATTTGTAGATCCCCAATTCTCTCATTTCTACATCAATTTTCCTCTCAATTCACTTCCATTCCCTCTCACTTTCACCATTAGAAGAGATTTGGAGCTTGGAGAAGCAAGGATCACAAGAAAGAGGAGAATTGGTGGAGAGATCATGTTCGTATCGTGTCTGATTAAATTTTCATTGGAAATCCATCTCCCAATTGGTAAATTCTAAATTTTTCTTCATTCTAGCTCCCAAATCATGCATTTGACCATTAGGAATGACCCAATGGCATAGGGATACCTATAGGAACAAGTTCTAGGCTAATTGGTGGTATATTGTGTTTCCTACATGGTATTTGTATTTTGGGGGAATTACGAGATTGACACATCAAGTGTGTGTCATGACGCTAATTTAGTTATATTAGACTTAGATCGAAGTTGTGGGACTAGGTACGTGTCCACAAATGGATATGTGTAGACCGTATCACGGTATTTTGCTATACGGTGTGATACGGAGCTCTAATTTGGATATTTTGTGCAATTAATCCTCAATTCTCATTGTAGCAAGTTGCATTAGCTACTATATTATATATATGATATGTACAAATGGTTATCATAGAGAAATTGGATTTTGGCATATTTATTGGGTGTGTATCATAGAGTATCATGCTATAGCATGCCAAGTGTTTGTCTAAGTTCTCATAGTGTATATGTTTACTATATATATGTATATGATACATGTGTATACATATCTATTATTAATTATAAATATTTGTGTGTGTCTTATATATAGATATTGGGTGTGTGACAGTTGTGAGGAGTGTTGGTGATGAAACATTGTGAGCATGTAAGGAGAAGTGCTCGGGTAGTGAGTGCAGGCAGTGCACTCTAGTGCACAGTAGGGGATTGTAGCAGCTTTTGCTAGCTACTTTAGGAAGGAGAATTAGAAGCTCGGGTATAATTCAAAGAGTAAAAGCAACTGTTACAAGTTGGGGGTTTGATAGTGATCGGGTTAGGCTGATTGGCATCAACCTTAGTTACTATGCAACTGAGACTGCAGTGGGCAGTAGCTGCTGTGGGAGAACACAACAGTAGAAGTAGAAGTGGTCCTTGAGCAGGGAAACTATTTGTGATATGATGTAGGGGGACTCGAGTTTAAATATTGCTCTATGTGATGCACTGTGTGTATCTGCTATTAAGGAGAGGGGAGGTATAGTATAGTATATGTGGCTTGGTGTCTGTGTTTTAGTTAGAGTATAGATCGGGTATTGATTGTTGGTTTTAGTGTTTATATAGATAAGAGGGTGCGTATATGTGTATTTTTGTGTATGTGTATATGTGATGTGTGTGAGTGGTTTTGGTATAGCAATAAAGGGTATAACACTTGTTTCAGTGTATATGTGTGTAGTGTGTGTGTGTGTGTGTGTGGAGAAGTGAAGGTATGTAGTAGAGCTAAGTTCGGGTTATTGAGTAACAGTAGGTAGTGGTATTAGTAGGTTTATGTGTTATGGTAGTGTATGAGGTTTGTGTTTAGTTGATTAACACAATAAAGTACAGTTGTGTGTTTATTCAGTTAGTGAAGGCAATAAGGAGAATGGGTAGAGTGTTAGAGTATCTGCTTGTACAGGCTAGTTGGTTGCAGTATTTTGATGCACTGTCCAGGTAAGGTTGGGATTATTTGATATCAAGCCTTGGTGATATTGACACTATTATTAGAAAAAAAATTAGAGTGAGCAATACTGATTCTTAGCGTATCCTTATATTTCTTAAAGTATTAGTGATAGTGATATTAATGCTTATAAGTATGTATGACCTAACTAAGGTAATTGAGTGAGGTTGATCTATAGGTTAAACATTAGTGAGATTAGGTAAAGTTGGTAATATATAACTGTTGGGATATTAGTATGAGTAAATTTGACAATAAGCTGAGTTAGAATTAGTTAGTTCAGTTAGAATTAGTTACATTGACATTAGCTTGTACCAGTTAGTTAGATGTCAGTTGGTTATTCCTTAGTATCAGTTAGTGTATTACTTGATTGTCAGTTTGTGTAACTAGATGGTTAAAGTTGAGTTAAGGTATCAGTAGTTATTTATTACTTAGTAATATAGATGGTAAGTTAGATTATATATAACTTAGTGAGTGGCTAGTAGATATTAGCTAAAATATTAGATAGTATATTTAACACTATAGTCTTGTACAAGTTAGTATCGACTTAGAATTTAGTTAATGACTAAGTATAACTAAGATAGCTAGTATTAGCTAGTTAATGACCAATATGAGCCTAAAACCTTAGTGTAGACCTAGTATAGCTAGAATAACCTAGTATTGACCTAGAACATCATGTTTAGCTTATTTTAGAATTTTATCACTCATTACACTATTTAATACTATAGTCTTTTTTATTACCTGTTCATATATGCTCTATTATGTATTTGGAATTGCTTTCAGAGGTATATACTTTACTCCAATCATGACTGGATATATTTTTCAGATGATTGGCTTATGGATCAGTGTCCCACGTATTACAGGCTGCAGGACGGCTAGCCATTAGAGGATTCTCCCCTAGAGAAGGAAGACTTAGTGCCAGTACCTCAGGAGGATTAGTTATATATATATATATATATATATATATATATATATATATATATATATATATTTGGATATTGTATTAACTCTTTTTAGACTCATGGCATATATATATGTCACGCCCCAGTCCCAAAATACATAGGACCAGAAATATACGACACGCCAGCTACGCATTCGACCAGACTCTGGTCTGACTCCAATACGTATAAGCTGTATAATAAAGGGCACTATCTAAAAATATCGTAAATGTAAACATCTATGTCTTAATCCACAATGAACAAAAATATACAAGAAAGAGCTGCATGTGCTAAAGTCGGCCGCCCAATAATACACCAACTCGAATAGAATCGAGAAGAAATATGAGTCTATAAAAACTAGGCTACAACAGCAGATGAATAATCAATATAAAATAACCATAATGCCGGTAGATATGATGTGAGTACCTGGTACAATGCCCGCAAGACATGCAACTCCATCAGCAACTCCAAATGCTCTGTAATCGTCTATGCTGCAAAACTGGCAGGGGACCAGGTCCTCAGAGGGACGTAACAAGGTATAAAAATACAGCATGCCAAGTATAACAGAAAGTACAAGTGCAACGATGGGGTAATCTATCATAAACAAACAAGTGAGACACAGTTTAAAGATAATGTTCGACGCGTGGACTGTCCGAAATAAAACCGTAGCTCCGGACACAAAAACACACGGGATGTACTGCAGCTCCGGGCAAAGAGTCACACGGATGATACAACTACTCTAAATACAGGATCACTACAGAAATAGTACATATACATATATAAGCGCGTGCAGAGGAGCTCAAATATCTAGTAACTGTCTTCCCCATACCAAGCGATCAACGATTGTGCGTTGAACCTAAACCTCTATCTAACAGTCTCGTCACACAGAAATAACTATCAACAGATGCGACCCTAAGGTCGTCCCAGTCTCCAGTCATGATGTCAGTATCAGGATACAGGAAATCTGACACGATAACAGTATATAAATGTGTCCTGGGGTAACGATATAATCAGGTACGTATATCAAGGTGTTACGAACATCTAGCAATCGTTACAAGACGTTACGACGAACGTCTGCACCCGGTTATGATCCAGACACAAAGTATCGATCGAAAACAAATATGCGCATAATGTATATAATGAAACAATAAATATCTGTAACTGAAATACAGGGTGGCAAGGTACACTTGTCTGCATCCGGCTGCTGATGACAGGGATCCGGTACCATATCCTAGTCCGCAGGTCCCGTAGTACCTAGAGACGAGATACAAACTCAATCAATAAACTATCATGTGGCAAACAGGGATATGACACATATCTAAACATATGCTCAGACTCAGCTACAACTCATAGGGACACGACGCTAGAGGGTTGACCAAGGTTGACTAATGGTACGTTACATCCAATCAAACTAATCATCTTCACAATATCATCAAACTATCCTCAATCCTACTATATTCATCACAGTGTTTATCAGTATTTTGAGCCATGATCAATCCTCATATTTTACCTCGGTGTGCACCGACGTTAACATGTACATTTATTGTCATCCTCAAATAAATCATTAATATTTATTAAACCTTCCATTTTATATCATCATTACCAATTCAAAATAAGTACTACTCTTCAATTAAACCCATCATTAATTTTTTGTCCCCCAATCACCGATTAATGGTTTGATACCACACATTATTTCACAATAAATCACCTATCCCTTGATAATAGATCATAGTATTATTTCATAATAATTTAATCTGCTCAACAACAATAATCAATAATGCATATATTAATTGAAATACCCTAACATCTCTATGTATCCAAATATCATAAACTTAATATATATTCAAATGTCTTAAATATTAACCTTGTATTTTATCCTCATAATTCCCAATACAAATATAACCCCAAATAAAGATCCATTTATTCTCAAACCCTAACTCATTGTATATCCATTAATTTGCATTACATACTATGAGCAATAAACCCTAAACACACATCATTAACATATTAGATTCTTAATACTATACTAAAATACACATAACAACTTATATAAAAATATAGAGAGGGGGGAGTGGTTCACCTCGGCGAGGTGGCGATGCTGGCCGGAGGGGTGGTCCTGCTGGTGGTGGTGATGATGTGTGGAGGTGGTGGTAATAGGAGATTGGAGAGGAGGTGGTATAGTTCGGTGGCCGAGGTACCGCTGCTCGTGGCAGTGATGGTGGTAGGAAGGTGGAGATGGTGGTGGTAATGTGCGGTAGAAGTAATGCTGGCCGGAGCTAATGGCAGCAGTCGGGGGAGGCGCTAGTGTACGGTGGCCGGAGGAAAGTGGGGAAGAACTGGCCGAAGAGGGAGCTATGAAGTCGATGGTGGTGGTTGTAATAGCAGCTGGCCGGAGGGAATGTGGTCGACGGGGTGGTCTTTGATGGAAGTGCGGTGATGGCTCGTGGCAGCGCCGGGGCGGTCAGCAGCCGGTGGTGGTGTTGTCGAAGCCGCGGGGAGGAGGTGCTCGTGGGGGTGATGTCGGGTGGTGGCTCATGGATGGCCGGAAGGAGGTGGCTGCCGTGAGGGGGCGTTGTGTGGAAGACTGGAGGTGCGGGGGAAACTGGCCGGTGTGTCAAGCTCGTGGAGTGCAGCAGTCGGTTGGCCGCAGGGGTTGTAAGCTGGCTGGAGCAGTGTTCTTCCAGGAAGAAGGAGAATAAAGGAAGAAGGAGAAGAAGAAGAAGAAGAAGAAGGAAAGAAGAATTCGGTTGATGTAGGAAGAGGGAGGAGAGAGAGGGGGTGGGGTTCTCTAGGTTTTGGGGATTAGGGCCGGCATAGGGTAGAGTGTGGTGATGGAGACATTATATAGGGAGTGGTGTGAGGGTTTTGTGGTGTGGATGAGCCCAATTCAAATGGGTGGTGAGGATTTCACATGGAGAAATTTTGTGTTCACAAAAGGGGAGAGAGGAGGGGCTTGACCGATCAAAGAAGTGGGGTGGCTTGTTCATTTGGCCTTGACCAATGAGGTTATGACACATGTTACAACATTTGTAATTTAGCCCCTTAAGTTTGGGTATTTGAACAAACATATGAAATGATGGAAAAATTTTGGGGGAAATGGTGTTTGGTGTTTTGTAGGGTGAGGAAGTGTTGTGTGTTTTGCATAGGCTTAATTAAATGGGCATTGGAATTAAATTGGGATTAAAATGGGATTAGTCAAAGTTGGTATCCTCAATTTAATTAGAATAATTTTCCATGTGCTCTTAAATTAAATGGGGGCACATGGGATATCAATTGGGAGTGATACAAAGGTCATGAATGGTGTAGGCTTGGTGTCAGTCTTTGACCCTTTAATTGGTCCGGCTCAACGGGTTCAGTTGGTGTCTCAAAATTGATGTCAACGACACAGGTGCGCGACACGAGATTAAATAAGGATTTTGGTTATGGAAATTTGTGCAATTAATTTGGAGCACAAGGAAATATGATATTGAGTGACGGAAAAGTCCAGCATCTAAATTGGCCTGTCAAGTCAAGAGTGCAATAATCTGTTGGAATTTATGGGCTGATGTTGGGCTCCGAATATTTTAACAACGGTAGGGCGTGCCAAGGGTTTTAAATAAAAATCGGACATCCGTAACCTTACTCTAAACCTCAAACATCTGCTACAATACCAAAATTTTCTAACCCATACCAGACTATCTATAGAAATAAATGAGGGGGTTTACATCCTTTCCAACTTAGAAAAATTTTGCCTCGAAATTAAAAGTAAAGCAAACTGGTAATCAAATGCGGTACGTAAATTCGTACCTCGATCCTCAAATAAATACAGTAAACATTGTCGAATAGAATCCTCGCGCTCCCAGGTAGACTCGCCTGGCGAATGATACTTCCATGCAACTCTGACAGTCGAATAGTCTGACCTCTCAAAGTCTTCTCACTGTGATCGAGTATCTCCTCTAGCTGCTCTACGTAAGATAAACTGGTCCCGACTGTAATCTCGGAATGATCAAGCACGTGGCTAGGGTCTGCCATGTATCTCCTCAACTGCGATACGTAAAATACGTCATGCACTCCTTCTAGTGATGGAGGAAATACAAGACGATAAGCCACTTCGCCAACTCGTTCCAAGATGTCAAAAGGTCCGATGTACCTCGGACTCAGCTTGCCTCTGCCTCCGAATCTGATGGTACCACGATTAGGCGATATCTTCAAAAATACATGGTCACCTTCCTTGAACTCCAAAGGTCTGCGCTGCGTATCTGTCCAATGTTTCTGTCTGTCCTGTGCTGCACGCAGGTAACTCTGAATCTGCTTGACTTTCTTTACTGTCTGTGTCACCAACTCTGGACCAAGTATCTAATGCTCTCCCACGTCACTCCAACATACCGGTGACCTATACTTCCTGCCGTACAGTGCCTCATAAGGTGCCATCTGTATGCTAGCCTAGTAGCTGTTATTGTAGGAGAATTCTACCAAGTGTAGATGGTCCTCCTAAGATCCTCTAAAATCAATCATGCACGCTCTCAACATATCCTCTAGTATTTGTATCGTGCGCTTTGACTGGCCATCAGTCTGTGGATGATATGCAGTGCTGAACTTGAGACGAGTTCCTAGACTCTCTTGCATACTCCGCAAAAAATATGACATGAATCTGGAATCATGATCCGATACAATGCGGACAGGCACTCCATGTAGTCGTACTATCTGCCTCATATACATGTCAGCTAATATCTCCGTGGACTACCCAACTCTAAAGGGCAAGAAATGTGCAGACTTGGCGAGTCTGTCTACGACAACCCAAACTGCATCCTTTCTGCTAGGGCTCCGTGGGAATCCTGTGACGAAGTCCATGATAATGTGTTTCCACTTTCACTCGGGAATGGAAAGCGGCTGCAATAGTCCTGCAGTCCTCTGATGTTCATCCTTGACTTGCTAATAAACCAAATATCTTGCCACGAATCTTGTAATCTCTTTCTTCATCCCATGCTACCAGAAATGTTTCCTCAAATCTCGGTACATCTTCGTACCCCCGGGATGAATAGAATAAATTGAGCTATGAGCCTCGGTCATCAACTCCTGGCGTAGCTCGCCACTTAGAACGTATAGGCGATCTCTATACCTTAATATTCTATCTTCATGAATCCTGAGTGTCGTCTGCATGTCGGCCTCTGTCCTCTCTCGTAGTCATCAAAATCTCGCATCTGTAGGCAGGGCTGCCTTGATCCTCTCAATCAATGTAGACTGAATCTCGAGACTGGCCATCTGTCCATCCATGCCTGGCAATACAATCTCAATCCTGAGTTCCTGAAGATCCTCTAACCACTGGCGCTGAGTCATAAAAATATGTCATGGACTTCCAGATTAAGGCATCTGCTACTAAATTTGCCTTGCCAGGGTGGTACTGCAACTCGATATCATAATATGTCATCAACTCTAGCCAGCGTCTCTGTCTTATGTTGAGCTCCTTCTGCGTATAGACATACTTCAGACTTTTATGATCTGTATAAATCTCAACACGCTCTCCATAAAGGTAGTGTCGCCATAGTTTTAGTGTAAATATTACTGCAGCTAGCTCTAGATCGTACGTCGGATAGTTCTTCTCATAAACTCTCAATTGTCTCGATGCGTAGGCTATCACTTTGCCGTGTTGCATCAGTATACATCCTAATCCGCTCCAAGATGCATCACTGTAAACTACAAATCCTCATAATCCTGAAGGTAGTGTCAAAATCGGTACTGATGTCAGACGCTTCTTTAGCTCATCGAAAGCCGTCTAACACTCTTCGGTCCAGATAAACTCATCGCCTTTATGCGTCAGTCGCGTCATAGGCGCAGCGATCCTCGAGAAATTTTCTACGAACCTTCGATAATATCCGACAAGTCCGAGGAAACTCCTAACCTCTGTAACTGATGTAGTGGTTGGCCATGTCTCAACTGCAGCTATCTTCTCCGGGTCAACTGATAGTCATTATGTGTCCCAAGAATGGTATATCCAAGCAGAACTCACATTTACGGAGCTTGGCGTACAGCCTCTCCTGTCTCAGCGTCTCCAACACAATCCTGAGATGTCTCTCGTGCTCCTCCTGGCTCTTGGAATATACCAAGATGTCGTCGATAAATACCACCATGAACTTATCTAAGTACTGGTGGAAAACATTATTTATCAGACTCATAGATACTTCTGGCACATTGGTTAAACCAAACGGCATGACTAGAAACTCATAGTGTCCATACTTCGTCCGAAAAGCCATCATCGAAATGTCCTCTCTTCGTACTTTGATCTGATGATAGCTTGATCTGAGATCGATCTTCGAGAATACATATGCGCCACTTAGCTGATTTAAATAAATCATCGATGTACGGCAATGAGTACTTATTCTTTATCGTTACATCATTAAACACCCTGTAATCGATACACAAAACATACCGTCCCTGAAATTAATACCCAAACGTACCATCCCGTCCTTCTTCGGTACAATAAGATGGGTACTCCCATGGAGAAACACTAGCCCGACTGAAACCCTTATCTAAGAGATCCTCTACTATGGACCTTCAACTCAACCAACTCTATCGGTGATAGTCTGAAGACGGGAAAATAACCGGCTCGGCTCTTGGAGTCAACTATATAGCAAACTCTATCTCTCTGTCAGGTGGCAGGCCTAGAAAATTCTCCAGAAATACATCCTCAAACTCAATTTAATGCGGGGGTACACTGGTTCACCTTCTGCAATGTGTGTCTCTAAGGTTGGACACCATGCTCTCGGGCTCCCTGAAGAAACTCAACTCAGGGTAACCTGGTGATCAAAAAAATAATGCAACCACGTCGACAATCTAGTGCCGCGTGGTATTGGCTCAACTAACTCATGCTAGGACGATGTCATAGTCTAGATTTAACCTCAAAATAAATTTTTCTCGTTCTGTTTACAACACTAATCCTCCAAGAGAAAAATTCTTCCTTGCCTAATGTATAATTTCTCTTCTCCTCAAAGTCTTCCCTAAAAATTTATTCCTCAAATTTCTTCTTTCCGTTATTTATTGCTCCGGGTCACATATTGCAATTATAATAATGGTACCACCCAAGCACATACTATAATTTCTAGTATTAGATCATCACTTTTTAGGTGAGAGCCTAAAATTTCATCTCCTCTAGTCCATAATATCGTTCCTGGTATTTCTATCATATACAACCACTAGTTTCCAGCATCGGGCTATGCATTTCCATAAATTATTCTAGGTCATGATCAACAATCCTTCCAGCTTCCAGTACTTCTAAGATTACTGCTATCTCAAGCACGGGTAGGGTACTATTGGGTCCAATTCTCTTGCTAACCTTCCACACTAGTTCTAGAATCCAAAAAGAACCTATCAACCTACCCTACTGAGGCTAACAATCTTCTCAGAGATTATTGCACAAATTATGTCTTCTATCGTCTGAACTACGATCTTCTTTTGGAGGGAATCATCAGGCACAAGCGTTCGTCCTTCCGAATTAATAGGAGATGAGAAACAATAAAAACGATATTGGCAAAAATTGAACGAATACACATTAGAAGTCCAAGGGCGATAATCAATCACGAAGGGAGTTTTTAAAATCGATTATGGATTGAGCCTATACAATAATAAATCATAATATATAATCCTAATTTGCAGGCTCGCTTGGCACAGTCAGGTGACCAAGACGATTTATGACCTGCATGGGCCACCACAAAAATATGTCATGCCCCAGTCCCAAAATACATAGGACCAGGAATACGCGACACGCCAGCTATGTATTCGACCAGACTCTGGTCTGACTCGAATACGTATAAGCTGTATAATAAATGGCACTATCTAAAAATCTTGTAAATGTAAACATTTATGTCTCAATCCACAATGAACATAAATTTACAAGAAAGAGCTGCATGTGCTAAAGTCGGCCGCCCAATAACACACCAACTCGAATTGACTCGAGAAAAAATATGAGTCTATAAAAACTAGGCTACAACAGCAGATGAATAATAAATATAAAATAACCATAATGCTGGTAGATATGATGTGAGTACCTGGTATAATGCCTACAAGATATGCAACTCCATCAGCAACTCCAAATGCTCCGTAATCGTCTATGCTGCAAAACTGGCAGGGGACCAGGTTCTCAGAGGGACGTAACAAGGTACAAAAATACACCATGCCAAGTATAACAGAAAGTACAAGTGCAACGACGGGGTAATCTATCATAACCAAATAAGTGAGACACAGTTTAAAGACAATGTTCGACGCGTGGGCTGTCCAAAATAAAACCGTAGCTCCGGATACGAAAATACACGGGACGTACCGTAGCTCCGGACAAAGAGTCACACGGGTGATACAACTACTCTAGATACAAGATCACTACAGAAATAGTACATATACATATATAAGCGCGTGCAGAGGAGCTCAAACATCTAGTAACTGTCTTCCCCATCCCAAGCGATCAACGATTGTGCGTTGAACCTGAACCTCTATCTAACAGTCTCGTCACACAAAAATAACTATCAACAGACGCGACCCTAAGGTCGTCTCAGTCTCCAGTCATGATGTCAGTATCAGGATACAGAAAATCTGACACGATAACAGTATATAAATGTGTCATGGGGTGACGATATAATCAGGTACGTATATCGAGGTGTTACGAACATCTAGCAATCGTTACAAGACGTTACGACGAACGTCTGCACCCGGTTGTGATCCGGACGCGAAGTATCGATCGTAAACAAATATGCGCATAATGTATATAATGAAACAATAAATATCTGTAACTGAAATACAGGGTGGCAAGGTACACTTGCCTGCATCCGGCTACTAATGACGGGGATCCGGTACCACGTCCAAGTCCGCAGGTCCCATAGTACCTAGAGACGAGATACAAACTCAATTAATAAACTATCATGCGGCAAACAGGGATGTGACACTAGTCTAAACATATGCTCAGACTCAGCTATAACTCATAGGGACACGACGCTAGAGGGTTGACCAAGGTTGACTAATGGTACATTACATCCAATCAAATTAATCATCTACACAATATCATCAAACTATCGTCAATCCTATTATATTCATCACAGTATTTATCAGTATTTTAAGCCATGATCAATCCTCAGATTTTACCTCGGTGTGCATCGACATTAACATGTACATTTACTGTCATCCTCAAATAAACCATTAATATCTATTAAACCTTCCGTTTTATATCATCATTACCAATTCATAATAAGTACTACTCTTCAATTAAACCCATCATTAATTTTTAGTCTCCCATTCACCGATTAATGGTTTGATACCACACATCATTTCACAATAAATTACCTGTCCCTCGATGATAGATCATAGTATTATTTTGCAATAATTTAATCTGCTCAACAACAATAATCAATAATGTATATATTAATTGAAATGCCCTAACATCTCAATGTATCCAAATATCATAAACTCAATATATATTCAAACGCCTTAAATATTAACCTTGTATTTTATCCTCATAATTCCCAATACATATATAACCCCAAACAAAGATCCATTTATTCTCAAACCCTAACTCATTGTATATTCATTAATTTGTATTACATACTATGAATAATAAACCCTAAACACACATCATTAACATATTATATTCTTAACACTATACTAAAATACACATAACAACTTATATAAAAATATAGAGAGGGGGGAGTGGTTCACCTCGGCAAGGTGGCGATGCTGGACGGAGGGGTGGTCCTGCTGGTAGTGGTGATGATGTGTGGAGGTGGTGATAATGGGAGATTGGAGAGGAGGTGGTGCATATCGGTGGCCGGGGTGCCACTGCTCGTGGCAGTGGTGGTGGAAGGAAGGTGGATGTGGTTGTGGTAATATGCGGTGGAAGTAATGCTGGCCGGAGCTAATGGCAGCAGTCGGGGGAGGCGCTGGTGTGCGATAGCCGAGGGAAAGAGGGGAAGAACTAGACGGAGAGGGAGCTATGAAGTCGATGGTGGTGGTTGGAATAGCAGCTAGATGGAGGGAATATGGTCGACGGGGTGGTCGTTGATGGAAGTGTGGTGGTGGCTCATGGCAGTACCGGTGCGGTCAGCAGCCGGTGGTGGTGCTGTCGAAGCCGCGGGGAGGAGGTGCTCATGGGGGTGATGTTGGGTGGTAGCTCATGGATGGCCGAAAGGAGGTGACTGCCGTGAGGGGGTATTGTGGGGAAGACTGGAGGTGCCGGTGAAACTGGCCGGTATGTCAAGCTCGTGGAGTGCAGCAGTCGGTTAGCCGGAGGGGTTGTAAGCTGGCCGGAGCAGTGTTCTTCCAGAAAGAAGGAGAAGAAAGGAAGAAGGAGAAGAAGAAGAAGAAGAAGAAGAAGAAGAAGAAGAAGAAGAAGAAGAAGAAGAAGGGAAGAAGAATTCGGTTGATATAGGAAGAGGGACGAGAGAGAGGGGGTGGGGTTCTCTAGGTTTTGGGGATTAGGGCCAGCATGGGGTAGAGTGTGGTGATGGAGACATTATATAGGGAGTGGTGTGAGGGTTGTGTGGTGTGGATGAGCCCAATTCAAATGGGTGGTGAGGATTTCACATGGAGAAATTTTGTGTTCACCAAAGGAGAGGGAGGAGGGGCTTGACCGGTTCAATTAGTGGGGTTGCTTGTTCATTTGGCCTTGACCAATGAGGTTATGACACATGTTACAACATTTGCAATTTAGTCCCTTAAGTTTGGGTATTTACACAAACACATAAAATAATGGAAAATTTTTAGGGAAAATGGTGTTTGGTGTTTCGTAGGATGAGGGGGTGTTGTGTGTTTTGCATGGGCTTAATTAAATGGGCATTGGAATTAAAATAGGATTAAAATGGCATTAATCAAAGTTGGTATCCTCAATTTAATTAGAATAATTTGTTATGTGCTCTTAAATTAAATGGGGGGCACATAGGATCTCAATTGGGAGTGACACAAAGGTCATGAATGGTGTAGGCTTGGTGTCAGTCTTGGACCCTTTAATTGGTCCGGCTCAACGGGTTGAGTTGGTGTCTCAAAATTGATGTCAACGACATAGGTGCGCGATACGGGATTAAATAAGGATTTTGGTTACGGAAAATTGTGCAATTAATTTAGAGCACAAGGAAATATGATATTGAGTGACGGGAAAGTCCAGCGCCTAAATTGGCGTATCAAGTCAAGAGTGCAACAATCTGTTGGAATTTATGGGCTGATGTTGGGCTCCGAATATTTTAACAATGGTAGGGCGCACCAAGGATTTTAAATAAAAAAATCAGACATCTGTAACCTTACTCTAAACCTCAAACATCTGCTGCAATACAAAAATTTTCTATCCCATACCAGACTATCTATAAAAATAAATGAGGGGGTTTACAATATATTATTTAGGACTTGTGGATGTATTATGACTCTTATTTCCTCTTTTATTCCATATCGTGATTTCATCCTCCTTTAGTTTTATTTTGTGATTTAGTATAGTTTACCATTATCATATACCATATTGGTCCTCTGTATGGAGTTGAGATGACATTTACTGGTACCATATATATATTGTATGAGATGTTTAGATAGTGTGGTTAACACAGACAGCGTTCTACCGTCAATGCTGCGGCGTAGGGTGGGCATTGATCACTACTCGTGCCCTTATTTCGGGTGCGGGTCATGACACTTTTTTAGTAGTTGCCCATACAGGTCAAGAGTCACAATAAGAGCGATAACGTAGTAGTGCTCACCTAGAGTACTACTATGAGCCTGTTTTAGGATATAGGATATAGGATATAGGCTGAGAGTATACTCAATCACAACTAGGGAACATTTTTAAATATCTGTTTTGCTATCCTTTTCTATTTGAATGATTGCTTTACTTTGAATAATTTTGACCTTCTTTGATGATATCGTATCTTACTCAATATTGACTTCTTTGTTCAATCTATCTTCAAGATGCTGCCGAAGATGCGTTCTCAATGCTCAGCCATAGTGTTAGCGAGGTCGGTCATTTTGTCGCCTCTGAGGGTAGCACCAGCAGATACTGTTCCAGTAGCTTCAGTTCTAAGGTCTGCTTCACCGATATAGGTGGACATTTTTGTAACAGCTTTCGGGAGTGCTCCACCTCCGGTACAGAAGACAGAGCCGACAGTCTCAAAGGATCTTCCACCTCTACCACCCACAATCGATCAAACGCAGATGTTTGTACTTTTTCAGCAGATGATGGAGGCATAGCAACACCAATTAGAGATTATAAGGCAGGACATTGAGAATGCCCACCAGATTACACTCTTCGCAGTCAAGAGAATTATCTTAGTCCAGCCACAGACAGCACCATCTCAGTTTATCCTGCAGCAGTCGAGGCCAGGGACAATCATAGACTTCAAGAGATGGGGCCGAAGGATTTTAAAGGCACCGAGAAAATTATCTATGTTGATGATTGTATTAAAGACATTGAGAGGAAACTACGGCTGGCGCATATTACAGAGAGGTTATAGTTAGAGGCCGCAGAAAGCATGATGTTTGATATCGCATTGACTTGGTTCAGGATGGACCCCATAATCTCAGCACAAGGACTTACTTGGGAAGCTTTTAAGGAGATTTTTAAGGAAAAATTCTTCCCAGATGTGGCTCTGACATCTCTAGAGATCCAGTTTCAATACATCGTTCTAGAAGATATGATATTGGATGAGTATGCGGCAGAGTATTGCAGATTAGGCTACTTTTTGGAGGGACAGTATCCCCAAGGGAAGGCCAAAAAGTTCAGGAAGGGCCTGAACAAGGAGATTAAATCACATATGAATGGAGACCCCACCACTACTTTAGAGAAAATTCTGAGGCAAGCACAACGGACAGAGGATGATCTAGAGTTTGGCTCCAAGAGGCCGTAGGACATAAGAGGATCCAGTACTAGCACAGGCCCAACGAAGCAACCTCACTTTCAGCAGCATCATCAAAGACACTTCCAACAGTCGAGGCAGCAATACCCTATACCAGCTAGAGCTCCAGTTCAGCAGGTGCACCAGATCTAGATGCCAGCTATTTTTTGTCCATTCTGTAAGAAACCGGGACATGGATGGGATGTGTGCAGGATCATATTGGGCATGTATTTGTTCTGCGGATCAGGAGAGCACCAGTTGAGGACTTGTCCTAGTGCTCCAGCTTGTCCAGCTCAGGACAGAGCTCAGGCACAGAGAGCACCTGCGAGACCACCAGTAGGACAGCAGAAAGGACCTCCGTTGCCGACTCAGCAACAGAGGCTCGTACAGCACCAGCAGCAACAGAGAGGTGCTCAGCAGGGATGAGCTTTAGCCTTGACCGTCGAGGAGGAGGAGCCAGTTGGAGATGTCATTTCAGGTTCCATCTATCTTAATTAATTTCTACTTCATGCTTTATTTGATTTTGGTGCTTTACATAGTTTCGTATATGTATCTTTTGCTTTGAAGCTTCATCTTGTGACTAAACCATTGGAGAGGACTTACAAAATCATGACCGGGGGTGGTATTATCCTAATCAGTGATGTTTGCAAGGATTGGAGAGTTTCTTTGGGAGGTCGAGAGTGGAGTGCGTGTCTACTGGTAATGCCACTTCCTAGCTACGACATAGTACTCGAGATGGATTGGTTGAGTAGGCACCATGCTAATATTGATTATCTTGGAGGCAGAGTTTTGCTTCAGGCGCAAGGAGAGCCAGAGTTTGAGTTCGTCAGGGGAGCAGCAGAGCAGTGCTATGGAGTCTTTTATGGAGTTTTGGTAGAAGGGCAGGAGCCGCCACATCCTTTGATAGTGGAGTATATGGATGTATTTTTGGAGGAGTTACCGGGGTTGCCACCAGACCGAGATGTAGAGTTCTCTATAGACTTGCTACTAGGCATAGAGCAAATATCACAGCATGTTTATAAAGTGAACAACAGCGAACTGGTAGAGCTAAAGAAGCAGGTGAATGAATTATAGGACAACGGCTTCATCCACTCCAGTTTATCACTGTGTGGTACTCTGATATTATTTGTACCAAAGAATGATGGGTCGGTACGCATGTGTATTGACTACAGAGCTCTCACCAACCTCACTATCAAGAATAAATACCTATTGCCGTGAACTTATAATTTGTTTGATCAGTTGAGCAGAGCGAAGGTATTCTCGAAGATAGACTTGAGGTTAGGGTACCACCAAGTGAAAGTGAAGAAGGAAGACATTCTGAAGACGGCTTTCAGGACTCGGTCTGGGCAGTTTGAGTTCTTAGTAATACCGTTTGGGTTGACCAATGCCTCGGCAGTATTCATGAATCTGATGAATAAGATGTTTTATCAGTACCTGGATTAGTTTGTTGTGGTCTTCATTGATGATATATTGATATATTCGAAGACTCCAAAGGAGCATTAGAAGCACCTGAGAATAGTTCTGGAGACTCTCGGAAAGAAGAAGCTATATGGCAAGCTTTCTAAGTGTGAGTTCTTCCTTGATAAGGTTGAATTCCTCGGGCATATGATTATATGAGACAGGATCTTAGTAGACCCAAAGAAGGTATCAGTAGTTGAGTCATGGTCTACCCCGAGTTCAGTGTCGGAGATCAGGAGCTTTCTTGGATTGGCAGGCTATTATCGGAGATTTGTTCAGGATTTTTCCAATATTACAAAGCCTATAACTAGGCTAACCAAAAAGGACGTGGAGTTTGTCTGGACTGAGGAGTGTCAGGATGCTTTTGAGAAGCTGAAAAAGAGGTTGACTATAACTCTAGTGTTGACGTTGCCATCGTGGACAGGAGGATTTTTTATATATAGCGATCTTTAGGTAAGGGTTTGGGTTGTGTGTTATAGCAGAACGGAAAGGTGATTGGCTATGCTTCCCGACAATTATGCCCTCATGAGAAGAATTATCCTACCCATGACTTGAAATTGGCAGCAATTATTTTTGCTTTTAAGCTGTGGAAGCACTACTTGTATGGAGAGCGGGTAGAGATCTTCACAGACAATAAGAGCTTGAAATATGTATTTATAAAAAAAGTGCTAAACATGAGGCAGCGACGATGGTTGGAGTTGATGAAGGACTTTGATATTTCTATACAGTATCATCTAGGAAAGACTAATATAGTCATTGATGCCTTGAGAAGGTATCCAGTGTCTATGTACTTAACGAAGGACAGATATTTATTGGCCGATCTTGATAGGTTGGGTATTGAAGTGCTAATTCCTGGAGTTACGACATAGATGAGGGGACTTCAGGTATAGTCAAATTTGATGGACCGGATCAGAGCTGCATAGTTCAAGGATGAGTCTCTGAGGAGCATCAGAATACAGGTCCGGATGGGATTGGCAGAGGACTTCATTATTGAAGATGATGGATCATTACGGCACGGTAGCAGATTGTGTGTGTCTAGTAGAGCATTACGTAAGAAGGTTCTTTAGGAGGCGCATCGATCTCAGTACCCTATGCATCAAGGTGCCAACAAGATATATAGAGACATGAGAGAGCATGTTTGATGGTATAGTATAAGGTGCGAGGTGACGAGATTCGTATCCAGATACTTGGTATGCCAGCAGGTAAAGGTAGAGAGACAAATGTCAGGTGGATTCCTTCAGCCTCTACCCATTCCAGAGTGGAAGTGGGAGCATGTAATGATGGACTTTGTTTCGGGGCTTCCATATTTTCCAAGAGGCAAAGATGCGATTTGGGTCATCATAGATAGGTTGACCAAATTGGCCCACTTTTTGCCATTTAAAGTGGGTACATCTACGGAGAAGCTCGCGGAGATGTATGTGCGGCAGATAGTCAGATTGCATAGAGTTTCTATGATCATCATCTCAGATATGGATAGTCGCTTCACATCCTACTTCTGGAGGAGTTACAGGCTACCTTGAGCATCCAACTCAGGTTTAGTACCGCATACCACCCCAGACTGACGGGTAGTCGGAGAGGATTATCCAAACTCTCGAGGATATCCTATGCACTTGTGTTTTAGACTTTGGGAGCTCTTGGGAGGATCACCTTCACTTGGTAGAGTTTGCTTATAACAATAGCTATCAGGCTAGTATCGAGATGTTACCATTTGAGACATTGTATGGACGGAGATGTCGCACTCTATTATCTTGGGACGATGTTGTTGAGAGGGCCTTATTGGGACCGGAGATGGTCGTGGATACAGTTGAGAAGGTGAAGCTTATCAGAGATAGACTTCGAGTGGGACAGGACAAACAGCGATATTGGGCCGAAAGCCATCGGAGACCTTTGGAGTTTGAGGTATAGGTTTTGTTTGTGTTGCTTGTATTTGTCTTATTTTAGATAGAGTGGTAAAGCTGTATTTTGTTCTAGGTTAGTGATCTGGTGTTCTTGAGGATTTCTCTGACATGGGGCACGATTTGCTTTGGTGTAGGCGGGAAGCTTACTCCACGCTACATCAGACCCTTCGGTGTTCTTAAGAGGGTCGGTGCAGTGGCTTACAAACTAGACTAGCCGCCTTCATTAGAGGGATAGCATAACATGTTCCACGTGTCACAGCTGAGATGGTACGTGGCAGATCCTAGCCATGTATTGGATCACTCGGAGGTCGAGGTTAGTCCTACTCTCAACTACCTAGAATAGCCCGTGGAGATTATGGATCACAGAAAGAAGGTACTGCAAAACCAGACAATTCCTTTAGTACGCGTCGTATGGAGACATCACTCGCCAACAAAGTCTACCTGGGAGCGAGAGGCCGAGATGTGAGAGCGATATCCATATCTGCTTTAGCCGTGAGGTAAAATTCTTTCTTGCTTGTTGTGATTGGTTTTTGTAGATTGTTTCTTCCTTAAATTTTGAGGACAAAAATTTTCTAAGATGGGTAGGAACTAAATATTATTTAGTGTGCTATATAATTATTTGGTGCTTTGTATTATTTATTTATAATTAGTAGGCTAGTTTAGTTAATTTGAATTGACACTTGTGAACACAATTAGAGTTGTCATGACAACTAGTGAGCCCAACTTGGATTAGTCCCAATAAACCCATTTTCTTTAATTAATTATGAAGATTAGACTAATTTGAAATAGTGTAGAGACTCTCCATTTTAGCCCTCATTAATTCTTTTTCTTAATGAATCATTGGGGGGATAAAATTGGACAATACAAGATTGCTTGTAGAAGGTGTAAGTGGCCGGCCCCTATAGGGAGGTCTTCTCTCTCTCTCTCCTCTTTATTTACTTCTTTATTTTGAGATCCTCAATTCATATATCCCTAATTCTCTCATTCCTACATCAATTTATCTCTCAATTCACTTCCATTCCATCTCACTTTCACCATTAGAAAAGCTTTGGAGCTTGGAGAAGCAAGGAGCACAATAAGAAGGAGCATTGGTTGAGAAATCGTGTCCAATTGTATTTTTATTGGGAATCCATCTCTTAGTTGGTAAATTCTAAATTTCTCTTCATTCTAGCTGCCAAATCATGCTTTTGACCATTAGGAATGACCCAATGACATAGGGCTACCTATAGCAACAAGTTCTAGGCTAATTTATGGTGTATTATGTTTTCTACATGGTATTTTATGCGTATTTTAGGAGAATTACGAGATTGACACATCAAGTGTGTGTCATAATGCTAATTTAGTTATATTAGACTTAGATCGAGGTTGTGAGACTAGGTACGTATCCACAAATGGATATGTGTAGGCTGTATCACGGTATTTTGCTATACGGTATGATAGGAAGCTCTAATTTGGGTGTTTTGTGCAATTAATCCTTAATTCTCATTGTAGCAAATTACATTAGCTACTATATTATATATGTGATATGTACAAATGGTTATCATGGAGAAATTGGATTTTGGCATCTTTATTGGGTGTGTATCATAGAGTGTCATGATATAGCATGCCAAGTGTTTGTCTAAGTTCTCATAGTGTATATGTTTACTATATATATGTATATGATACATGTGTATACATACTATTATAAATTATATATAAGTATATATATTTGTGTGTGTCTTATATATAGATATTGGGTGTGTGACAGTTGTGAGGAGTGTTGGTGAGTAAAACATTGTGAGCATGTGAGGAGAAGTGCTCGGGCAGTTAGTACAGGCAGTGCACTCTAGTGCACAGTAGGGGATTATAACAGCTTTTGCTAGCTACTTTAGCAAGGAGAGTTAGAAGCTCTGGTATAATTCAAAGAGTAAAAGCAACTGTTACAAGTTGGGGGTTTGATAGTGATTGGGTTAGGCTCATTGGCAGCAACCTTAGTTGTTGTGCAACTAAGACGGCAGTGGGCAGTTGCTGCTATGGGAGAACACAAAAGTAGAAGTAGCAGTGGTCCTTAAGAGGGGGAATTATTGGTTATCTGATGTAGGGGGAGTCGAGTTTAAGTATTGCTCGGTGTGATATACTGTATGTATCAGACATTAAGGAGAGGGAAGGTATAGTATGGTGTATGTGGCTTGGTGTCTGTGTTTTAGTTGGAGTGTAGATCGGGTATTGATTGTTGGTGTTAGTGTTTGTATAGATAAGAGGGTGTGTATATATGTATGTATGTGTATGTATGTGTATGTGATGTGTGTGAGTGGTTTTGGTATAGCAATGAAGGGTATAACACTTGTTTCAGTGTATATGTGTGTAGTGTGTGTGTGTGTGTGTGTGTGGAGAAGTAAAGGTATGTAGTAGAGTTAAGTTCGGGTTATTGTGTAATAGTAGGTAGTAGTATCAGTAGGTTTATATATTAGGCTAGTGTATTAAGTTTGTGTTTAGTTGATTAACATAACAAAGTGTCGGTGTGTGTTCATTCAGTTAGTGAAGGCAGTGAGGAGAATGGGTAAAGTATTAGAGTATCTGCTTGTGTAGGCCAGGTGGTTGCAGTATTTTGATGCACTGTCTAGGCAAGGTTGGAATTATTTGATATCAAGCCTTGGTGATACTGACACTATTATTAGGATGGAAATTAGAGTGAGCAATATTGATACTTACTGTATCCTTATATTTCTTAGAGTATCAGTTATAGTGATATTAATACTTATATGTATGACCTAACTAAGGTAATTGAGTGAGGTTGATGTATAGGTGAAACATTAGTGAGATTAGGTAAAGTTGGTAATATATAACTGTTGGGATATCAGTATGAGTAAATTTGACAGTAAGCTGAGTTAGAATTAGTTAGTTCAGTTAGAATTAGTTATCAGTTAGAATTAGTTATCAGTGATATTAGCTTGTACCAGTTAGTTAGATGTCAGTTGGTTATTCCTTAGTATCAGTTAGTTTATTACTTGGTTGTTAGTTAGTGTATCTAGATGGTTAAACTTGAATTATGGTATCAGTAGTCATTTATTACTTAGTAATATAGATGGTAAGTTAGATTATATATACATTAGTGAGTGGCTAGTAGATATTAGCTAAAATACTTGATAGTATATTTAACAATATAGTCTTATACTAGTTAGTATCGACTTAGAATTTAGTTAATGACGTAGTATAACTAAGATATATAGCTAGTATTAGCTAGTTAATTACCAATATGAGCCTAAAACCTTAGTATAGACCTAGTATAGCTAGAATAACCTAGTATTGACCTAGAACGTCATGTTTAGCTCATTTTAGCATTTTATCACTCATTACACGATTTGACATGATATTTTCTATATATAAGCACCCTGATTTTTAGAATTTATTAATATTGGTATTCTAAAAAATTTGTGATTAAAGGAAATTTTCATTAATTTTTTAACTAATTATAATATATAATATTCGTAGATTTATAATTATGTGTAATTAATTAATTATTAATATTTTACTGAAAATATATGTTTGGGTGTACAACTATTATTAGTGTATTGTATAATATTTTTGAAATTTATTGAGGTCTAAAACTATTTTTAAATGGCCATATACATACATACATATATATATATATATATATATATATATATATATATATATATATATATATAAAGAGAGATTAATTAAAATTAAACCCAAACCTAAACCCATTAACACTAACCCAAACCCATAACCCAAAACCCACTCACAATTCTCCCCCACCCCCTCGCACATACAGTAGACCCAAACCATCCCTCTATATATACATGCACATCAAACCCTAACCCTAACCCATCACCCAGCATCCACCACCTCCGTCGGCACACCGTCGATGAACCCTGCCGCGCCGCATCGCCATCCGTAGCATCAACTGCGCACAGCGCACAGCAACCGTGCGGCCCCTCCTTCCCGCGCAGCCTCCACCCTCCTTGCTAGTCCAATTTGCGTCCCATTTTTGATGGTATGTTCACAACCTAACCCTTTCGGATTCCCTTCAAGTGGAACAAATTTAGGCACCCCGGTTTGATCGAAAAATCGATCGGAAGTTGGCCGAAAAATTGTTCGAAAATAGTTCAGAATTTTAGTCCAAGTACCCATGTTCATGTCCAATTTTTTACCAACTAATTAATTGTTTTTAAAATAAAATTAAAGTGACTTCTTCACAATATAACCAAAAAATTTACTGTTCTTTTAGTTTTTATTAGTTTGCTTTAATGGTAAAATTATTCTTGTTCCAAAACGACAAAAACTTATTTTTAAAACACCAAAAATCTTATGATACGGGATGCGTTGCGCCAAACGAGACAACTTCATCATGTGCAGGTTGCATCGAAAGACGAATAACGTAAACGCAGACGTGTGAGCTTTTGCGAAACTTGATTTGGATGTGCCTGCACACCAAAATTATCGCGTATATGTCGAAAAGTACCGCATTGGCCTATTCTGACACTCGTCATAACTTTGTGTGTACTTATCGATTTATAACGAAACTTATACCATTGGATTCACAGCATTACGCTGGTCCTGTGACCCAAGTTTGGTTCAATTCTGAGAACGTTGACAAAAATATTATTTTGTGGGCCCTAAGGTTCTACATAACGGGCAATTTTATGATCGGCTCATCAAAATCCAGTTATGGATGTTCCATTGGATTTATATCATTGTTCTGGACTCGTAGACACTAAGTTTGATGAATTTGGAACATTTTGTCTTTGGCAAATTTTACGGAGCAAAGTGGGCCACATGTAGACCCCGCTTTGACCAAAAACTGTCAATTTTGCCCCTGTATCCAAATTAGACTTATGGATAGTCAATCCTAGCTATTTCTAGTATTCTGAGAATAATAGTGATGTTTGTTTCAGGATCCGGAGGTGTACGTACAGATTCTACTTTTCTAGGAGTAGTTGACGGAGTTCAGAATCCAGACAAGTGTACCTTGCCATGATGTATCACAGTTCCTTGCCTTTATTATCTTATTTAGTTATTATAGTTATTTGATATGTGTGATATATGTATTTACCCTAGGACCGTGAGACATTTCTTAGTATCCGAACAAGATTCGGGTGTCGACGCCGTACGCGGAGTCGTGTAACGTCACATAGAGAGTTGATCCCACGATCTTATTTTTACGTGCTTGATTTACCAAGTATGCCATACACTAGGACACTTGACACTATTTTATTTGATAGAATCTTTCTTGAGTTATTCATGGTAATTCTATATCGGCTTACAGGATTCGTGATATGAGACTTGCATATTATATGGATATTATTATGACTCATTGCACTAGCTAGAGGTTATGATCTTGCGTGTTATGGACATGAGACATTATAAAAATAAGACATAAGGTTATATTGGGTGGGGAGAGACACACCATACTATAGGCTAATTATTGATATATATGTTATACTTCTAGAGGTGTTGTGGCACATATACTGGAATCGTGATACTACTAGAGGTGCCTTAGACTATGTCTCAGATCTTTGGCACCTATACTAAGTCTTGATACTACTTGCTGCTATGGGCTCCCCGACACAGAGCCTGTAGTGGTTTCAGCCTGATTACGAGTGATACTCTCAGGTGCATATCACATAGATGGTTACAGTAGTTTACCCTTGAGTATATGGCATTATACTATTTTACTTATGGCATGTTGTTTCTTGTACCTTGTTACGTCCCTCTGAGGACCTGGTCCCCTGCCAGTTTTTGCAGCATAGACGGCTATGGAGCCTTTGGAGTTACTGATGGAGTTGCTTCTCTTGCAGGCATTGGTACTAAGTACTTATATTATTTCTACTAGAGTTATGGTTATTTATTCATATTGTTTATTTATCAGCTGATGTAGCCTAGTTTTATAGACTCATATTTCTTTCTCGAGTCTATTCGAGTTTGTGTGTTACTGGACGACCAACTTTAGCACATGTAGCTCATTCTTGTGTATTTTGTTCATTTTGGATTGAGGCATAGATATTTATATTTACTTGATAATTTAGATAGTGACCATTATAATACAGCTTATACGTATTCGAGTCGGACCAGAGTCTGGTCAAATGCGTAGCTAGCATGCTACGTATTCCTAGTCCTAGGTATTTTAGGACTAGGGCGTGACATATTTTTTTGTGGTGGCCCATGCAGGTCCTGATTAAATCATTTTGATTACTTTCCGATACCGAGCGAGCCTGTAATCAGGATTAGCAGTATTAGTATCTCAATCCACAACTGATTTAGAAAAAATTTAGCATTTGATTATCGCCCTTGGACTTCATCATTGTACTCATTTATTCCCCTCGACATCCTTATTATTGTTTATCATCTCTCCCTATGTAATCAGCAATAGTACTAACTAGCAATAAACAGATATATGTGAATGCTAGAAATGAGTGAACTGGAATTAAAGAAATAGGAATTCTAGCTAAGTGCTGTGAAATATCAGTTTGCTATGTGATCGGCTTGGGACTAGATCAGGCTTGTTATATATGATTGGCTATGATACATGTGAGGTCAGGCTAACCATCTGGTTAGCTATGATGCGAACAATAGTCAGGATAATCATATAAACAGGCTATGAGGCATGTAAATTGTCATGCTATACCTACGTGATATGTGGGGTGAGCTATGACGCTTGTAAAGTGGAGTATGATCACATAATCTTGCTAATATTTCTCTATCCCCAGCTAGCACTATGGATTCCAATCATGACTTCTCATGAAAGGTATCTATGATACTAGCCCGTGTATCCACAGTGTCAGAATAAAGTATACACTACAACTAGAATCATAAAAATAATCAACATAATACAAACTGTCAGAGAATTTACTCGCTTGTGGTCCTGAGCAAGGTGTGAGGATCGATGCCCAAGATGGTATCACACAGACCTATATATTGTATGTTGCATTAATTCAAGGTTCAGAAATGAAAATAAGTTTAATTGTTACAATTCTAGGTCATAAGGCCATTTCTAAGTCAAACCGACTAATTTTAGGTCGTAAGAGTCTAACACTAGGACACTAGGTCGATACGCTATAAAACTAAACTATGCTAGCTATTCTACGATACTATAAGACACACAAAAATGTCATATCCTAAGATACGCAAGTTTTAAATATAAAAATAGTAGTTTATATATATTAACAAGTCAATATACTATATACTATAACAAATCGATGAAATTAGGATACCTTGACCTTGTACCAATGCGTATCCCACTACCTATACACCCATCTCGATACTCAAGCCCAACACCTTGAGTATCGACTCATTACCTTGATATACCAAGGTAATTCAATCCTTATCAAATGTAGCTAATATATATATATATATATATATATATATATATATATATATATATATATATATATATATATATATATATATATATATATATATATATATATATAATTACTTATATACTAATCTCTATACTAACTAAACTAACATATTTATATACCAATACATTATATAATACATATCCATATAATACATATATATGATACTACACTTAGCTAATAGTCTAACTTAGTATGTATATATATATATATATATATATATATATATATATATATATATATATATATATATATAAAGAACAAGTAACTATATAGCTAATTATCTAACTATTAACTAACAACTAAAATTAACTAACTACCCATACCTTGCACCAACTAACTCTGCTACCTAGAGCACTGTGTTCTTGCTGCTATTGCAGCTACATGCTACTGCTGCAGGACTTCCCATGGTTGCCACTGAAACATGCTACTGCTGTAGTAGAAAACTGCACTGGTATGCTCGAGCAGTGCTCTTCCCTGCTTGTTGTGGCTGCTGGACACTTCCTTGCTCTGTGCACTGCACTATAACCCCTCATCCCCAACTGATTTCAATGTGGGCATCCAGGGAAACCTGATTCCTCAACAAATTCTGATACTTCCCTACACATGGGTGCAACTCAACCTACATGAACCTACAGTTCAGTACCCCTCTCTCTCGACTGATACACTGAGGTATCAGTGTATCCTACTGTTGTTCCATAGCACAGCACCCTCATCACTTTTTCCCCAAATGCTGATACACTAACTAAACTCACTGCTTAATCATTAAACTCACCGAAACTGATATACTAACTAAACTCACTGCTCACTCATTAAACTCACTGAAACTGGTATACTAACTAAACTCATTGCTCACTCAATGAACTCACTGAAACTGATATACTAACTAAACTCACTGCTCACCCATTGAACTAATACACTAACTCGACTGATGCATTCCCTGCTACTATCCTCGACCCCAATCTGATTCCCCTTTAAACTTGCATACCGATGTGCACAGTACACACATACTAGAATACACACACACACACACACACACACACACACACACACACACACATATACTAATGAACCCGAACTCTCCGCTGACGGATACACTAAGGTATCAGTGCCAACACAGTGTCAGAGGAACACGACTGCACAGGAACATCCCACACAAAATCTCTACAAATATACATTAGTGCATATACGTACACATATATATATATATCTATATATATATATATATATATATATATATATATATATATATATATATTAGTGCATATACGTACATTATATATACATATCAAATCTCTACAAATATACATTAGTGCATATACGTACATTATATATACATATCAAATGCATAAGAATTAGTCCATATAAATAGGTATACTTCCTATTAGACATTTCAACAAGCACCGAGTGTGCATAATTCTTGGACACTCTTGATACACCATAATCCTCATGCATAAACCCCAAATAATAACTAGACATCTACGTATACTCTCTCTCTCTCTCTCTCTCTCTCTCTCTCTCTATATATATATATATATATATATATATATATATATATATATATATATATATATATATATATATATATATATATATAGTTGATATAAAAATTAGGGGAAAATGCATCCTTGGAACACAAAAACTCAAACTATAAACAAATCTCATGAAGAAAATACTATGGAACCCAATAGAACTAATTCTCTCTCCTTAAGGGTGTTCTTAAACCATGGGTGGGCTTCTAATGTCCAAACAAAATGATTAAAATAGAATTAAAAGAGTGCTTCCAGATTTTTACCTATTGGAAGATGGATTCCTAATGTAGCTTCTTCTTCTCCAAGACTCCTTATGCCCAAGCTTCTAGGTCTCTTTTAATGAGGGAAGAATGAAGGATTTGGGGTTTAAAAATTCTAAAATTTGTGGAGGGAAAGAAGAGTTTTCTTGGGGGCTATTTCTAGGGTTTCTTCATGAGTGATGAGTGGCTTTGAGGGAGGCTCCCTCTAGATATATAGGGTCGACCATAATGTAGGGTTAGGGTTTGGTAATGCATAATGTCTCTTTTGCCCTCCATAGCTTGCCATAAAGAGCCATTTAATTAAGGAATTTAATCTTAAGTGAGGGATCTAACTAGAATCTAATTAATAGCATAGGGATTAGTCTAGTGGATTAAATGTCTAGTTTAAGGCAAGGTCCATGGTCACATCAAGTCTAGATCACTAACCCATGTTATTAATGAATATAATATAATATGTATATTATCTATCATGCAATTATTAACACAATAATATAAATATGGTAAATGACCAAAAATCCCCTACTCTAAAAATGTGGCAGTGACATCAAGTGAAGAATGTAGAATAATAACAAGAAGAGATACACGAGGAGTACATGACCTTAAGCATTTTAAATTGAGAGAAGGATATAGGAAGGACTAAAGATTTTATCACTCGGTAGTTACTAGAAGATCTATAATACGAAATGGAAAGTACTGGGTCATGATTGGTGAAGCTTGAAGTTGAAAACAAGATTAACATTCTAAAAGGATATGAAGGTTAGTAGGAAACAAATGATAAGGGAAAGATATTATGGTCGCATAACCAAGGAGAAGGGATTATGGTATGGACTTGAGGGATAATAATTTTAGTATTTATAAATTATAATACTTTTAGAATTTTGAAAATTTAGTGCGAGTAAAATTTGGGGATCAGTCTCGAAGTAATACGAACTTCAAGAAATTAAACACTGGTTCAGAATCACATACTAAGTTGATAGTTATTTTGTAGAGGATTATCACAAGACCCTTAGATTATGATATACAAATATAGGGAAGTATAAATGGAAGATAGAAGTCTTATAGGAATGATAGATGAATATTGTGGGTTTACACGTAAACTGATTAGGGCCAGAAATTTAGATTTTTGACTAATAGGGTATGAGTTTGTTGGACCTATCCTTAGTAGTAGGTGATGAGAACCTATTTTCAATGTACCATAGTCGATAGATTTTTGGATTTTAGAAATCTCATCATCCCATTAAGTTCAAAGAATTTTCACTCAAGATAACCATGACGTCAAGCTTGTGTAATAGGGTAGTAGCCTAGCCGAAAGATTCTCATAAGGAAGATAGCTTTTAGATGGCAAAGAGTAGACGAATAATAGTACAGAAAGATAGACAATAGAATAGAATAAGTTGTACAAAAATGGGTAGACATTCCAATTAAAGATTAGACGAGAATTGAAGAGTGTCCTTAGCGAATAGTATGCCATGAGTGATGGACCTAAGTACATGTTTAGTTTAGACCCTTACCAACTAATATGCGAGAAAGACGAAGTTGTAAGGATCGTATATTGTTTACCTATAGCCAGAAGTAGGTTGTCAATAGTATGAGGGAGATTACATAAAATATAACTTAAATGAACGTAGTAATGAGTTTAAGGATTAGTTGTATTACCCCATCTACTACATTCCTATCCTTCCTATCAAATTCTTGTCTTGTGTTACATATATGGCCTCGTGCTTTTTGCAACAATGATCTTTCTAATTATAACAATGAGTAGATCCTTCATCTTTTCCTAGTTGTGCCTTAATTACAAAATTAATCCCTTAGTTGGTACCACTCCTTGTGTTAATATCCATATCACCATAGGTATCAGTTCTCTTCTACTATAATCCCCTTGATCTAGTCACCATAACTCGATTCTCCAAATACCTGCATAATCGTGTCTTATTCAACCATGTAGACTTATCAGAAATTCTTCTTATCGTGGCCTGAATTTTGGTCCCTTCGTCATCAATGCCAATTAATGATCGAAGCCTCTCTACCACATTGCCTTAGTTAGATCTGACTCAGTCATTTCTTCTACCTTGTAGAAGCTTGACCTATACAAGAGCAGTAATGGATGGGTAGTAGTTTCTCTTATAAAGTTGTTGATCAATAACACCCTGATAGTTTCTAGATTCCTTTAGAAAATCCTTGATTACGGCCAGTAAATCCTAGAATTCTTGTATCCTTATTTAGAAAATAGGTCATTCCAGAAATCTTGTTAGCAAGACCATGACCTTAGTTTTGGTTACCAACATAATTTTATAAGT
This sequence comes from Iris macrosiphon, assembly GCA_036927795.1. Classification (NCBI taxonomy): domain Eukaryota; kingdom Viridiplantae; phylum Streptophyta; class Magnoliopsida; order Asparagales; family Iridaceae; genus Iris; species Iris macrosiphon. The sequence goes on from JAYESA010000018.1 coordinate 90,914,249, forward strand.
TGGGTAGATCGTAGCCCATGGTTTTAATATAGGGTTATTTCTAGAAATTTAGGGTAAATTTGAATTTATTCTGGTGTTAATTAGGTTAATCTCAAATGGATTAAATTACCTATTTAATTTTGTATCCTTGATGCCCTTTGTTGTGGCTCGGATATTTGGAGCACAACACTATCATTTCCTTTTCAACAACTTTCGTCCTTATGACCTAGACTAGTCACTCTACACCTATGATATGACTATCACTCCATTTGGTAAAAATTCTTAAAAATATGATCATAACTATGACTCTATTTGGTCAACTTTATTCTTATAAGTTGGGTAGAGCCATGAGTAAGCATACCCTTATTCTTAGAATGCGGCGTCAAACTAAGACTCTGTTTGGTAACTGCGTCCCCATCTTTAGTGCAACCTTCTTAACTAAAATCTTTTCTACTATGTTTATTTTTAATTTTGAGGACGACATTTTTATAAGTTGCGTAGATTATAAGCACCCTGATTTTTAGAATTTATTAATATTGGTATTCTGAAATTTTTTTGATTGAGGAAATTTTTTATTTATTTTTAGCTAATTATAATATATAATATTCATGGACCCATTAACACTAACCCAAACCCATAACCCAAAATCCACTAACAATTCTACCCCCCCCCCGCGCATACAGCAGATCCAAACCATCCCTCTATATGTACATGCACATTAAATCCTAACCCTAACCCATCACCCAGCCTCCACCACCTCCACCGACACACCGCCCGTAGTGCCGATTGCGTAGCAGCCGTGTGGCCCCTCCTTCGCGCGCAACCTTGCCCTCCTCGCTCGTCCGATTTGTGGCCCGTTTTCGCTGGTATGTTCAAAACCTAACCCTCTAGGATTCTTCAAGTGGAACGAATTTAGGCACCCCAGTTGATCGAAAAATCGACCGAAAGTTGGCCGAAAAACTGTTCGAAAATAGTTTAGAATTTTAGTCCAAGTACCCCCTGTTCATGTCCAATTTTCTACCAACTCATTAATTATTTTCAAAATAAAATTGAAGGGACTTCTTCACAATATAACCAAATTTTTTACTGTTCTTTTAGTTTTTATTAGTTTGCTTTAATGGTAAAATTATTTTTATTCCAAAACGACAAAAAACATATTTTTAAAACACCCAAAATCTAGCGATACGGGGTACGCTCCGCCAAATAAGGCAACTTCGTCGTGTACGAGTTGCATCGAAAGGTGCATAACGTAAACACGGATGTGTGGGCTTTCGTGAAACTTGATTTAGATGTGCGTGCACACCGAAATCAACGCGTATCTGTCAAAAAGTACCGTATCGGCCTGTTCTGACACTAGTCATAACTTCGTGTATACTTATCGATACGTAAAAAAACTTGTGCCATTGGATTCGCAACGTTACGCTGGTCCTGTGACCAAGTTTGGTTCATTCAGAGAACGTTGACGAAACATCATTTTATGGGCCCCATGGTTACACACAACGGGCTATTTTATGATCAGCTCATCGAAATCCAGTTATGGATATTCTGTTGGGTTTGTATCATCGTTCTGGACTCGTAGACACTATATTTGAAGAATTTCGAGAACTTTGTCTTTGGCACATTTTACGGTGCAAAGTGGACCAAAGTGGACCCCGCTTTGACCCAAAACTGTCAATTTTGCCCATGTGTCCAAATTGGACTTATGGGTAGTCAATCCTAGCTATTTCTAGTATTCTGAGAATAATGGTAATATTTGTTTCAGCATACGTAGGTGTACGTGCAGATTCCACTTTTTTAGGAGTAGTTGTCGGAGTTCATAATCAAGACAAGTGTACCTTGCCATGATGTATCACAGTTCCTTGCCTTTATTATCTTATTTAGTTATTATAGTTATTTGATATCTATGATATGTGTGTTTATCCTAGGACCGTGAGATATTTTTTAGCGTCCGAACAAGATTCGGGTGTCGACGCCGTACGCGGAGTCGTATAACGTCACATAGAGAGTTGATCCCACGATCATATTTTTACGTGCTTGCTTTACCAAGTACGCCATATCCTAGGACACTTGACACTATCTCATGTAACAGAATCTTTTTTGAGTTATTCATGGTGATTCTGTATAGGCTTACAGGATTCGTGATATGAGACTTGCATATTATATGGATATTATTATGACTCGTTGTACTAGCTAGAGGTCATGATCTTGCGTGTTATGGACATGAGACGTAAGGTTACATTGGGTGGGGAGAGATACACCATACTACAGGCTGATTATTGATATATATGCTATACTTGTAGAGGTGTTGTAGCACATATACTGGAATCGTGATACTACTAGAGGTTCCTTGGACTCTGTCTCAGATCTTTGGCACCTATACTGAGTCTTGATACTACTAGCTACTATGGGCTCCCAGACACAGAGCCTGTAGTTGTTTTAGCCTGAGTACGAGTGATGCTCTCACGTGCATATCATATAGATGGTTACAGTTGTTTACCCTTGAGTATGTGGAATTATACTGTTTTACTTTTGGCATATTATTTCTTGTACCTTTTTACGTCCCTCTAAGGACCTTGTCCCCTACCAGTTTTTGTAGCATAGACGGTTATGGAGCCTTTGGAGTTGCTGATGGAGTTACTTGTCTTGCAAGCATTGGTACCAGGTACTTATATTATTTCTACCAGAATTATGGTTATTTATTCATATTGTTTATTTATCAGCTAATGTAGCCTAGTTTTATAAACTCATATTTCTTTCTCGAGTCTATTCGAGTTTGTGTGTTACTGGGAAGTCGATTTTAGCATATGTCGCTCATTCTTGTGTATTTTGTTCATTATGGATTGAGGAATAGATATTTATATTTACTTGATAATTTAGATAGTGACCATTATAATACAGCTTATACGTATTTGAGTCGGACCAGAGTCTGGTCAAATGCGTAGCTGGCATGTTACATATTCCTAGTCCTACGTATTTTGGGACTGGGGCGTGACACTATCTAAGATTGTGGGACACCAGCTCGGACACCGAGTTACATCATTTGTTCGGGACCAGAGGCGAGTACATATCTCTGTTAGTTTTTATTTCATGATAGTTTATATATCGTATGTTCTAGAACTATATAATTGATCCAACACAGTGGTTACACAGACTAGTACTATATGGATCCTGTCAGGAGATATTATCTTCTACCATGCTCAGCGGGTACTCCATCATGTAGAAGTATGAAAAATATGCTGTAGAGTTATACGCAGTATTTTAGTGCTGGGCGGCGTAAAATATGACTTCAGAGCCATCGGCGTACAACATGGCTTCATCGCTAGTACAGAATAAAATATAAGCCCCAGGACAATCCACGTAATACAGTTGTTACATCGCCACTTTGGCGTAAAACCTACTCACTTTTATTGTAGTAGGAAGTCGTACGGGGAACTCTTCGTATTCCTCGAATGAACCTGTCAGATCATGCAGTGAACCTGACTCCTGACAAAGAGTACTGCACAACTATCCAGACGACGGCTGTAATGATAATTTGGCACAGAGACCCAAATCATCGTTTAGTGATATTTTCTTGATACAAAGTGCTTTTACGCATACAAGGAAATACGCTGCCTAGTTTTACACCGGCAGATGTGAGCTTTTACGCTCAACAGAAGACAAAACAAACTGTCACATCAAAAGCTGCTCTTCGTACAGAGCTCGAGGCACGTCTCTGCATTTAATGCGCAGAATGGGGGCAGATCTCTGCATTTAATGCACGAGATTTGGTTCTATTTTCAAAGACTGGGCGATCCATAATTACAGCTAATACGTCCACATCATCACCTCTGCATATTACGCCATCAGTCTATTTTCAGCTATAGGAGCACGTTGTACGCTATCTCCTTGAAATACGCTACCGGGCTATTTTCAACTATAAGGAGTACGACGTATGCTATCTCCTCGGAATACGCCAACTCAGGCTATATTTGCATTTGTGCGTGATAAGGCTATTTGGTCCAGAATACGCTCAAGACCTCAGTCAAGGAAGGAGGATCAACTATCTTTTACGCTAGCTACCTATCCATACAGCATCAGGCTTCTACGCCTACAAGGCTTGTACGCCTATTTGGCTTTTATGCCGACTCGACAACTACTTGGCTTCTACGCCAACCTGACAACTATTTGGCTTCTATGCCATGGTGACAGTTTTTGGCTTCTACGCCAACCTTTTCTACGCAAGGAGCAGTTACCTACGTGGCTTACATGACGTGATCTTCGCAGCAGTTATACGCATTTTCTCATCATGGGACACGCGTCACACGCAGATTCAGAAGTTTATCTATACGTGGGTGGCAGTTATTATAGCCGCCGCATAAAAAGTGCTATACTCTCTACTGTCCGACTTCTACGCCGACTGGACGGTTACTTTTACTAAAACCCTATAAATAGAGACCCCTATTGACAGAGGTCCAGGGTCAAAAAATTTGGAGAATAAAAGTCAGAGGGTCAAAGAATTAAGGTCGAAGGTCAAAAATTGACTTTCGGAGATAGAAGAATCCAGAGCACAGACAGAGAACAGTGATCGACGATTTTGGCATCGAGCATCCACTCCTTCTTACAATCCTTGAAGCTTCTCCATCTTCTATAGCACTTCTTCAACATCGTGTGGTCCAAGGGACAAAGTAATCGATTACAGATCAGACTCCTATAGCAATATTTATCCAGATTAAATTTTGTACTTAACATCCTCGCATAGGATTAATAGTACTTCTTATTTGTAAACCTAAGAAAGGGTTTCGTATAAACCTAGTTTTATTTCTTCCGTTTATTATCAAACACAAGATAGCGACTTTGTTGGGGACCTCTTTCTCATCTGACGAGAAAGCAATTGCTCAATACGATGCAGTATCAGTAGGATCAATGAAGAAGACCTTGGTCGTCCAGTTCGACCAATCTGCCTACGAAAATATGCTTCGAGCAGGGGGTAGCTCTCACTCTCTCCCTGTCCAAGACAACAGGAAACTGCGTAAGGTCTGGATGCCCCGCACATCCTCTACCATTCCTGCCGACTCTCTGGTTTCTCTGACCAACAAGGTTGTAGCTTCACAACCTCCGTGCCCCGCACATAAAACTCTGTCTCCCGTCTGTGACATGGCAGACAAAACTTCTGGTGATGCCTCAGTACTAATCCAGAAGTCTACTCCATACTCTGCGCGTGAAATTCAGTCACCCGTCTGTGACATGGCAGACAAGATTTCTGATAATGCCTCAGCGCTAAATCAGAAATTCTAAACGCGCTCTACGCGTAAGAATGCATCTATCCTCCGTGGAAAAGCAGATGGTCCTGCAATCTACGCAAGGAAAAACAAGTGGCGGACTTCTCAACTTCTTGCCCTTTACGCCAGCAAAAGATGAATCTGCCCGCTCTCCAGATTACGTGAGAAGCGGATGGCCAATTGAGGGCTTCCTAAGTTTTACACCAGCCTAAGCAAAGCTCCAAATTATGCCAGGTTAAGTCCCTCAGCGTAAAGAAAACCCGGTTTGCGGAGAGACACACTCCTCGGGGATCATCTGCTACTCAGATGGCTGAACTGCTGTATATAGGTGGCAGGGGAAAAGTTATGGTTCCTAATATCCGCATGCCAACTGATGTAAACAAGAGGAATAAGCCTTCTTCTTCTTCTGTAAATCCTCCTGACTTGCGTGAATATCTGATCCAGAAGCGCAAAGATAGGGGATATTCCAGCATGTCTATTATGCCTCCTAGGGAGCACTATTGTAATAGTCATAAGATTGTAGTTAATTAATGCTGTTCTGAAGCAAAACGGTCGGTTTTTGACCGGTTGAACTACTCTGTGCCTTCACAGGAAGAAGAGCCTGCACATGCATCAGTGAACATGGCTTCACATGTTCCTAGAGGATGGTCGAATTCAAGACGTCATCCCTCTAGAAATCCAAGCCAAAGGAGATTCAACAAACTCCTTGAGAACATTGAATCTGGGGTGTTCCGAAACACCTGTTCGAGGTCACGACAACCGGCTTCAAATTCTTCTGATTCTGACACTGGGGGTCTCCAGTTTCCCGAATCAGATGCTGAAAGTATAGAGTCATTCTCTACAGAGACCTATACTAGCCCTTCAATGACATCCAGAGAAATGGGGGTCTATGCCATTGAAGATGAACACGAAAAGGCTTCATCGTCAGGAAGTACTAAGCAACGCATCGCTGTGCTGGAGACATCTCTGAAAGAGATACAGTCCAGGATGGAGAATATGCACCAGATGATGCTGACTCAACACACAGCTGCTATAGCTCAAGCATCGGTCCCTCCGACTCAAATTCGTGTGGGGGTGGACTTACCACCATCCAACGCAAATCAGGAGCCTGCTCTAGATTAGGAGTCAGCAGCCCCTCTACTTCCTAATTCGAAGAATATATTAACTCATGTTGGAGTCATAATACAACCAATCTCTCACCACTCCGCAGTCCCTCTACCTGCTGAAGATCCAATGCAGGCAGTGCAGGAATTGAAAGCCCAATTTGATACCTTGAAGCACAAAGATCAGCTTAAGAAATTAGGAATCAACCAGCCGTGCCCAGCTATCTGGGACGAGGTCCCTTTTCCTCCTAAATACAAACCACAGACTATGGATTTGTTTGAGGGAAAGACATCACCGAGCCAGTACATGAACTACCTCAGTATGATGATGGTGTTATTACAAGGGAATGACGCCCTTCTCATTCGAGTGTTCAAAGGCTGTCTCTCGGGAGTGGCTTATCAGTGGTACCGTAGTCTGGCGTATAACTGTATTACTTTTTTTGAAGATTTCAAGACTTTGTTCTTCGCACAATTCTACGAAGGAGGGATGGACATGTCTATGTCCTCTCTCATCGAAGTAAAGCAGAAGAGAAAAGAGAACATTCGCACTTTCATCGAACGTTTTCGTCAAGCCACTTTACAAATGCCTCCCGAAGTTCCAGATTCAGCATTGGTGGACATTTACAGGAAGAATCTTCTTCCAGTGATCTTGGTGTTCATAGGACCATATCAGTTCCATGATTGGCCCTTGTTCATCATCTCAGCGGTAGCCGCTGAAGACAATAGTCGGAAGGCACGTGATAATAGAATTATGATATCTGCCTCTGATTGAGGCAAGAGGTCATCCTCCAACAGCGACCATCCTCGTGGTTCCAAAGGAAAAGAAGCTCTGACGATCAATACGTCCAAGCAAAAGACTGCGACAACCACACAGGCAAAACCGGGGACTTCTAGGCCCATTGAAGTGTACTCTTTTGACGACGATGATATTCTGAGCATATTCGAGTGTCTCGTCAAAAGCGACAAGATTACCCTCCCTGAGGTAAAGCGGCCTAATGAAGTCGGCAGTACCAATAACCCCAAGTACTGCATTTTCTATAGGTACATACATCACCCCACAAAGGCGTGTTATGTACTAAAGAGGAAAATCTAGGAGTTGATCGATGCTAAGGCCATCACTCTGCGTAACAGCGAGAAGGCGGTCACAGCCAATATGATCTCTCTTTAATTTGGCAATCTGCCTCCTCAAGAAGTTCCGGATGGTGTTGTACCTATTTCCCGGACAACGATGAACATCGTTAATCTCTTTCCAGCCAGGGGTTAAAATCATGACCTGGTACCCCTAACAATCCAGCGGGGCGAGATTATGTGGGTTCATCCAGATCTGGTGTCAGAGATCGAAGAAAAGACTCAAGCTGCCAAGTCTAAGTCTAAGAAGAACTCGAAGCGTAAACAGTTATATGGTTACGGTATCCACGACATCAGAAGAAGAGGTTTTGGCTACTGGAACCCGTTTAGGGAAAGCCTACCTCAAGGACTATGGAGGAAGTCAGGAAGAAGCATCGGCAGACGCTTCAGCTGCCAAGCCTTCAGAATCGGAACCTGCCATACCAGAGGCCGGTCCTTCGAGACCAACTTCGGTGGATAAGGGCAAGCAAAAAGAAGTGCGCTTTGATAAACCTTTGAAGAATATACAAAACAAAGGTTTGGAAAACCAATATAACTTTGACATCCTGCCCCAGTTGGCTAATACACCAGCCAGATTGTCCATATTTGAACTACTCAGGCTCTCTAAAGATACTCGCCAAGCCCTGAGTGAAGCATTAATGCAGGCGGATGCATACTTGACCTAGCTCAAGTCCCCTAATGAAGAACCTGTGGCATGTCCTCAATGCCATAGTGTGATGGAGGTGGTACTGAATATCATTTTCACCCAAGATAACATGCTGTTGAAAAACAACAAGCATGACAGACCCCTCTATTACACCAGATACGTCGGTTCCATGGAGGTAAACTGGATTCACATAGATCCGGGATCGTCGATCAGCATCATCCCTCATAGTCTGCTCAGACCGTTGAGGATTCCTATAAGCGAACTGGCTTACACCACCACTACAATTATGGGCTTCAACGCCAGGAAAAATAAGCCGTTGGGGAAGATTCGTCTGAGGATCCAGATTGGCGACCTTAGATCAGTGGCTATATGTTATGTCATTGATTCAGAGGTTTCCTACAATATTCTGCTGGGCAGACCATGGATCCACGACCACAACATCGTTCCTTCGACTCTACATCAATACTTTAAATATGTAGATACCCAAGGAACAGTACAAACAGAGTTTGCTGACCTTAACCCGTTTAAAGGAGTAGAATCCTACTACTCTGATGCCATGTTGTACACCCAAGACTACATGGAGGAGGTGTCAGGCAAAACAGAGGAGGAATCCCACCGGGAGCCAGAAGAACTCTCTGCCAACAACCTCTGTCAATTAAGGTGAAAGGGCGAACTACTCGTCCGAAAGTCATGGAACCCCTAGCTATCCACCTAAACAAAACCAAGTCAGGAAAAGGAGGTGATCCTCTAGTGATCACTTTGAACCAGAAGCCTCCACCTTTGGTCATCAACCTTCGGTGAAACAAGCAGCCGATGGATGTAAATACAACCAGAAACGTAGTTTCTGACGATAATAAAGATCCTCTTTTCTAGTACATTGATGCTCAAATTCCGAATCAGGAATCCTCTCCCCATAACGATATAGAACCTATAGCACAAAGATTCTTGAAATCTATAGATTCCTATCATCCGTATGTATGGAAAGTAGTGTCACCATCTAATGTCATCACGATATATGGGCCATATGAGGAATCTATCTTTATTGTCCCGCCTACTCGCAGCAGTCAACGTCCAATAGTCTTCGGTCGCATGCACAATGAACCGACTATACCAGAAGATTCTCCTAAAGACGATGCTGGTAAAATGCAGGTTCACAGATATAGCCCACAAGCTTTGAAGATTATGCAAAGTATGGGTTCTGACTTGAAGCTGGAACCAGGCCTCAACTTCGAGAAAGGCAGGCGAATGTCGTTGCACGGTGATCCCTACTGTCAACGAACTAGTTTTGCGTTAGGGTATACCAACTCCTTTGCAACTTTTGAGTTAAATGAGGATATCTTTTCTCAAGATAACTCATCGTCCTCCGGCTCATCTGAGGATCTCGAACGAGCATTATCAGTAAATATGGTATTGACAGATTCCCTCGAAGCAGACGAACAAGAACCTGAACCATTTGAGAATGACTCTTGGGCTCAGAAAATGGATACACAATGGGAACTCCGGTTCGAGCATAGAGAACCTCCCACTGAAGATAAAGTTATCCAAATCGACGTTGGGGATGAACTTTCGCCAAAGCCGATATTTATCAGTAATAATATGCCTCAAATAACTGTAGGCTTTAGTGCCTGCAGGATATTTCCCTATCCCTTCGTCGAGAACTCGATCTGAAGCCCCAGCGTCTTCAATAAGGTCATCGACTACTTGAGCAGTAAGTACGCTCAGAAGGCTCAAAGGCCTATCCCTGCTATCCACAACTTTGTCTGGCTTAGCATCTCTAGCCTGATGGAAGAAGAGGTAGGACGCCCATTTGTTGGTATGAGCCAGATCAGAGGGCTCATTATAGAAGGCGGTGCACGCAAGGTAATGGCTCATCAACTCTTGGTACACTGCCACCACCCGAGGATTTGTATCCCCCAGCTCCCGGTTTGTGGGAACATACTCTTCATAAGGAGTATCTCCCATTGGCAGTCTTAAAATCTGTGCCATTTCGTGAAGGGACAATCCCAACTCCCCCAGTGGAGTGACAAAAGTCCTAGTGAGCGAGATATATCGCTCCATCAAAGCTAAAAACAGGTTGGGGTTGAGAGGTAACCCAACACTGGTAGCACTCACAGCCGCGTACAGACCAATATTCTCCAGCTCAGTCAGAAAATACTTCAGGGCCCAGGTAGCTAAACGAGCCTATTGAAGATTTGTAGGGGTAACCCACCCATTGGTCCGAGGATTAACCTTGGGGTATACTCCTCCATGCCCCATAAAGTCATTGTAGAAAGTCGGTAATTGGACTGGTTGGAGCAATAAAGTATCTTCACTCGGGACACTGCCCAAAAATAATCCCCTGAATGGCATGACCGGACCGGAAGGGCGGCTCACAAATAACCCTTGGTCTGATCCCTTCTGATAAAATATCTTCCCCGACTGGCCGTAAAAATTAGGGGTCAGGGTCCACGACATCATCCTTGGATGCGTGGCATTGAAGAATGCCGAGATAGGATAATCCCTCAGCATCTTGGGCAGGTACATGACCATGCCCCCAACAGTAAAAACCCAGTCTTCCTTCTTGGGCTTCGTCTGGGATTGTTTATCAATCATATCCCCGAAGAGGAAAGCTAGTTTTCTCTATTTTGCCCTGTCTATATACGTCAGGGGCTCTCCGTTGATCATGCTCAACAGCATTCGCTCTCCTTGAAACAATATTAGGATTCCCCTTCCTTCAGGATACTGGGGTCCGAAAATAGGAAATGTCACATAGGACAAATTCGTCAGGTAATTGGAGTGCAGCATCCCAACAGTAGAACCCATCACCTCAGTCAACGGAGATATCTGCAAGTTAACTACAAAGTGCAAGAAAAATACGTCAGTTTCTATACTAGACCTCACAATCTTGCAGCTTATGCCAAAGAGCAACAATCTGTACTTTTACGCCAAGACTGTAAAAACTTGAGTTTTTACGCTGGAATCTTATTCCAAGGCATAAAATTCAAGATTGGCAGTATACACAAAAATCTGATAGTCTGTGTTTTATGCCAGATTGCCAAAGTTTGAGTTATTAAGCCAAAATTTTCATCCAGAGCGTAACACCCAAAATTTATAGTACACGCCAAATTTTGACAGTCAAAGCTTTTACGCCAGAATGTGAAAATATGGAGTTTTTACGCTGACACATAAAAGAAAAAAACATCTATGTGCATCATCTTCTTCGAAGAGGCTATCAGCACAGAAGATGACCTAGCGCGTTCACGTACAACGTGTGGGAAGGGTTTTCTTCGTTCTTGTCGTCCCAAAAGATTTACCTATAACGCCCGGTGCACAGCTTGACGGTGGGACACTTCGTTCCGAGCGAGGTTCGCTCTGCCCTATGGGAGTCGCTCTTGCTTGGGCACAGCAGCGAGAAGAGGAGGCAGCCTTCTTTCCCTTAGAGGAGGAGATTGGTTTTGGTGCCATTGCTAAAAACTCAGAATACTCAGAGAAGAAACGAAGGAGAGTACTCAAAGAGATGAAGGATTTCTTTTGCAAAAGACAGATGAAATTTTTTTTTTGAAGGCCTTGGGGTATTTATAGAGTTCAGATGGACTCCTCGAATCCCTAACCAAATCCGATATTTAATATTCGGTTATGATTGGGGACTACGTCAGCCTATTATTCAGGGAAGGCGAACAGTCAGCGAATTCAAAAAGTTTTCGTGCTGAGCAGATTCGTGATTTTACGGCAAGGAGCTTTTTACGCTCGGGAAGCTACAAATCTACGATTTTACGCTCAGAGGATATAAGTCTATAGTTTTATGCCCGGATGCTTTTACGCTCGGTAGCTTTTACGCTCGAGAGGCTACAAACCTACGACTTCACGCTCATAGGCTATAAATCTATGATTTCATGCTCAAAAGCTTTTTACGCTCAGAGGCGACAAATCTATGACTTCACGCTCGGAAGTTTTCTTTTCAGAGGCTATAAATCTACAGTTTTACGTCCAGATGCTCTTATACTCAGCAACTTTTACGCACGAGAGGCTACAAACTTACGATTTTACGCTCATCTTTACTACGAATCTATGACTTTTCGCATATCTTAAAATATGCAGACCAGAGTATGCGGATATCTGAACAAATCTCAAGACGGTCAATTGCAAGGATTCACGCAGGAGATGCTCCTTATTAGCCTCAAAATATCCCAATTACCGAAAGCATACAGAGTTCAGTATTGAAAATGACTCTTCTTCTTGGGTCGATTGGAAGTTCATCCAAAACCCAGTCAGAATATTTTCTCTACAGTTCATGATGGCGACTCAGTTTTGACAGCTATTTCTCGCCCTATTTCAAGGGATTTTTGGGAAATTATTCTTGAAGATGATGGTCTGAACAAGAATTCTTCTTATCAAAGAAGTGACAAGTTCAAAATTCTACGCAATTCCTCGTTCAAAATAGCATGACAGTTCGGACATTCGACTTAAATGCTAAGCAGTTTTCTACAAGTCCTCAGTTACGCATAAAAGACGGGACAAGATCAGATACTCTTTTTACAAGAGTCGGCGTAAAGGTATTCAGACGTGGCAAAGCTACACATATTCAGACTTCATCACAGCAAAGAATATGGCAAATTATCAGATGCGTAAAAGAAGATAATTTTATTAATCATGATTACATATGAGAAAAATCCAGTCTACAAAGGGTTTTTTATCTTCATGATTATATGATTACATATGAGGGAAATCCCGTCTACAAAGGATTTCTTATTTTTATTTAGGATCACACCAAGAGTCTGTTCTGCCAGGTTCTCGTATTGGTGGAGATCTTTTTCGTCTTCTACAGCAGTTCATCGACTTCCACAGTCGATGAACAAGAAAATGATTAATGGTGGGAGGATACACAACTGGGCTTGTCTAAATTATTCAATAGCCCATCCTCCATACGCCATGACAGATTGAGTTAAGGTGTTAGACCCAACTCAGTACTGGAAGATAGGGCTAGTTTGTCTGCCCTCATCCACCAACAACGGAAGAAAATACATCTTACAAGCTGTGTGGTCGAATGTGACCCTTCCTCTCTCTTGGACGAATCGCCATATAAAGTTACTGATTATCCCGAGCAAATGAAGCTATGATATCCTTCCATGATCCATCGTTGCAGAGGATATTTGCTCGAAGATGCCTTCTTTTTTGGCTCCTTACATGCTGGAAGAGCATAATCTTCTTCTTCCTCAAGTCGACCCAACGAACTCCGGCAATCATCTCTGTGTGGTGAAGGAAATATGGGAAGAACAAGTTAACTCATCAGCCTTTTTATAGGCAAAAGAGAACACACCGAATCCCAATAAATACCCAAAAATCTGCCAAGAAATTAGCCTTGAGAAACGAGTCAGACCTGACTGTTTCATGCTTTATTCAAAGTGTTTCAAATTACGAGAAATTTAAAAAGTTTGAAGGGGGTCTTGTAGAAGCATAAAAAATACGCTGTAGAGTTATACGCAGTATTTTAGTGCTGGGCGGCGTAAAATATGACTTCAGAGCCATCGGCGTACAACAGGGCTTCATCGCTAGTACAGCGTAAAATATAAGCCCCAGGACAATCCGCGTAATACAGTTGTTACATCGCCACTTTGGCGTAAAACCTACTCGCTTTTAATGTAGTGGGAAGTCGTACGGGGAACTCTTCGTATTTCTCGAATGAACCTGTCAGATCATATAGTGAACCTGACTCCTGACAAAGAGTACTGCACAACTATCCAGACGACGTCTGTAATAATGATTCGGCATAGAGACCCAAACCATCGTTTAGTGACATTTTCTTGATACAAAGTGCTTTTACGCATACAAGGGAATACTGCCTAGTTTTACACAGGCAGATGTAAGCTTTTACGCTCAGCAGAAGACAAAATAAACTGTCACGTCAAAAGTTGCTCTTCGTACAGAGCTCGAGGCACGTCTCTGCATTTAATGCGCAGAATGGGGGTAGATCTCTGCATTTAATGCACGAGATTTGGTTCTATTTTTAAAGACTGGGCGAGCTATAATTACGGCTAATTCGTCCACATCATCACCTCTGCATATTACTCCATCAGGCTATTTTCAGCTATAGGAGCACGTTGTACGCTATCTTCTTGAAATACGCCACCGGGCTATTTTTATCTATAAGGAGTATACCGTATGCTATCTCCTTGGAATACGCCAACACAGGCTATATTTGTATTTGTGCGTGATAAGGCTATTTGGTCCAGAATACGCTCAAGACCTCAGTCAAGGAAGGAGGATCAGCTATCTTTTACGCTAGCTACCTATCCATGCAGCATCAGGCTTCTACGCCTACAAGGCTTCTACGCCTATTTGGCTTCTATGCCGACTCGACAACCACTTGGCTTCTACGCCAACCTGACAACTATTTGGCTTCTACGCCATGGTGACAGTTATTGGCTTCTATGCCGACCTTTTCTACGCAAGGAGCAGGTACCTACGTGGCTTGCATGCCGTGATCTTCGTAGCAGTTATATGCATTTTCTCATCATGGGACACGCGTCACACGCAAATTCAGAAGGTTATCTATACGTGGGTGGCAGTTATTATAACCGCCATGTAAAAAGTGTCATACTCTTCACTGTCCGGCTTCTATGCCGACTGGACAGTTACTGTCACTAAAACCCTATAAATAGAGACCCCTATTGACAGAGGTCCAGGGTCAAAAAATTTGGAGAATAGAAGTCATAGGGTCGAAGAATTAAGGTCGAAGGTCGGAAATTAACTTTCTGAGAGAGAAGAATCCAGAGCACAGACAGAGAGCAATGATCGACGATTTTGGCATCGAGCATCCACTCCTTCTTACAATCCTTGAAGCTTCTCCGTCTTCTACAGCACTTCTTCATCATCGTGTGGTCCAAGGGACAAAGTGATCGACTACAGATCAGACTCCTATAGCAATATTTACCCAAGTTAAATTTTATACTTAACATCCTCGCATAGGATTAATAGTACTTTTTGTTTATAAACCTAATAAAGGGTTTCGTATAAACCTAGTTTTATTTCTTCCGTTTATTATCAAATACTTCACATATATTTTATCGTGTGTATCGGGTATTAATTTTAGTGTTATTAGTGTTCACACACTGTTCGTGTTTAGTGTGTCCATATTAGTGTTCATAATGTGTCATTATTGGATCCATAAGTATTGGTGGGGATGGGAGAGTAGGAGTTGGTTATGTGATCAAGTCCAGCGTATTAGTATACATGTCGATTACATATCACACGTATAATCGAGTTACCATTTTATATTAGTGTTCAACCCAAGCCGATCATATAACAGCTCGTATTTCAAGGCATAATAGCTAGTGTTGTCTATTTTATTACTTACGATCATTCCATATTCCCTGCTCTTTATTTTCCAGTTCCTTATATGCTTGCTTTAGTGCATTTCCATTTCTTATTGTGGTTAGCTTGTATGCTTTTCTATTACCTGTCATATATGCTCTATTATGTATTTGTAACTACTTTCAGAGGTATGTACTTTGCTCAATCCTGGCTGAATATATTTTTCAGATGATTGGCTTATGGATCAATGTCCCACGTATTACGAGCCACGGAACGGCGAGCCCTTAGAGTATTCTCCCCTAGAGCATGAAGACTTAATGCCAGTGTCTCAGGAGGATTAGTTATATATATATTTTTTGGATATTGTATTAGTCTCTTTCTAGACTCATGGCATATATATATTATTTTGGACTTGTGGATGTATTGTGACTCTTATTTCCTCTTTTATTTTATATCGTGCTATCATCCTCCTTTAGTTTTATTTTATAATTGAATATAGTTTACCATTATGATGTACCATATTGTTCCTCCGTTTGGAGTTGAAATGACATTGACAGGTACCCTATATATTGTATGAGATATTTAGATAGTGTCGTTGAACCAGACAGCGTTCTACCGCCGATGTTGCGGCGTAGGCTAGGCGTTGATCACTACTCGTTCTCTTATTTCGGGTGCGGGTTTTGACACCAAAATACCTATTTAGTTGGTCTCTGAAGTCATATTAGCTAATACTAGCTATTTCTAGGTTTTTTAGGTCATTCCATATAGGTATGTGTATACTAGGTGTCATACTATATATAAATAACTATCTAGACTCATATATACTAATAACTCATAATACCTTAGCTAAATACCTAATACCTCAACCTGTATCCTAGTATCTCACTATTACCTAGTCTAATACCCAATATCTTACTGATATCCTAGACACTTACCCCGTATCTAAGATACTACCCTAAATTTTTCCCAATACCTTGGTACTAACTAGGATAATCCACTCTCAACTTACCTCACCTATCTTACTCATTGGTACATGAGTACCATGGTACCAAATTAAGTATCAAATGATACCAACCCCCAAGATACTAACCGATGACCATAATCTATACTTACCTTACATCCAAACCCTACTCTTGCACTTGACATCTTTATATTACCCATTACCTAGTTCTAATACCTTGGTACCAAATAGGATACCAAACCTACTTGACATGTACTTTTAGCTACACACTAACTTTTACATGAATACCTAGCACTTACTTCATAGATACTATTACTATGCATATACACTCACTTCTAACTCTATCTATATCTACGCTATTTCTTAAGCCTATTGGGATTATAATATATAATTAACCTATATTTATATGGATACACAAAATGCCTATATCGTATAGTAAGTTCTTTACTTGTAACTAATATTGTACCTATTAGACCTATACAATAAATTTTGAGGTTAAAGTATGTCGTAGCCCTTGGTATCAGCTTTTTAAAACTTTAAACGGATCATATTTTCATGTCCGGAAGCTCCTGAAATCGTGAAAACATCAAAATGCATTAAATTTCCAGATACCTGATGCTCAAACAATTTTACAGAAAGTTTCAAATCGAATTTGGGCTATTAATTTTTATATTTCGAAATATAACTTCGATACAATTCTGTTAAAAAATGGAAGATTAATCGAAGTCCTGAGTTAGGAGTTTTGGCATTTCTAAGTTGCTATGGCTGCTAAAAACGAGATTAAATACTATAACGAATTTGGACTATTTTGGACAAAAGAACACATGTATACACCTAATTCACAAATATAAATACAATTACATAATAATTACCAATTCTAACAGCATGTATTATGAAGTATCATGACATGAACCTAACGTATCCTAATTAGAACACAATGACACAATCACCAACCAAAATTAGGCTCAAATACCTTATTGGAACAAATGACAAACACTTGGTGGTCATAAATTTATAATTCCACTAAATACACAATTTTACCACACAAAAGCATAGATCTAATAAATTTGTGGCCCCTACCACCTAAATCTACCATTAGAAAGTCAGTTCCACCTTTGGGAGGGTTTATATTGGTTCAATTTGGATTTCTAACACATAAATTCTTAGAAAAAGAAAATTTACCTATTGGAAGTTGGTTTCCAATGAAACTCCACCAAATTGAACACGAAGAGGATGAATTGGACACGATCCTCATAACTAGGCTCCTTTCCAATGCTCCTCCTTGGCTCCTAGTCTTTTAGCTCTCTATGGTAAGGGAATGAGTAGAATTTGAGTGATTTAGAATAGAAATTGGGAGAAAATTGGAAGTGGCTTGGAAAAGAAGAAGCTTGGGGAAGAAGAAGAAGAAGAAGAAGAAATGAAGAGAAAATAAAATAAAATGGAAGGAAAGAGAGTATAGGCCATATATAGTGGGTGTGGTTGAGGGAAATGACAAGTTGGCATTCCACCCTTAATTCAATTCTAGATCAAAATGAATAAAATCTTTTGGTTATGGCGAGAATCAATTTAGTTATGGGAAGGTATCTGCCTATTCTACAAGGAAATATTTTATCCATGACACTAACTTAATTAATTCTAATTGACTAAGACAATGAATAACACAAATTGATACTAACTAACACCTAATTAATTTTAGGCTAAATTGTACCTAACTTGATACCCTCAACTATTCAAGTTTTGTAACTTAATACCCTAAACTTTCAAAATAGCCAACTTGATATCATCAACTATTGAATATTGTCAACTTTATACCCTAAAAAAACAAAAAACCCTAAAATATCCCTACCCCTTCATTCTCTCCCCCCTCTCTCTCCAACGACCTCTCCCTCTCCGGCGACTACCCCCACTCTTCGGCGAGGCACGCAGCTAGGGCAGGCTCGGACGGAGCGAGGACAGCGATCAGGCATGGGGCGTGAGGAGGCACGAGTGGTGAGCGGGATGGTGGAGCGAGGGCGTACGGCCAGTGTGGCCCATCGGCGGCGGAAGGGAGGTGAGCGGCGGGAAGAGGGGGTGGGAAAGGGGGGGACTGAGGAAGATGAGGGTATGTTTGGAAGAAAAAAATTTATGGTATAAAGGTGACTATTTTGAAAGTATAGGGTATCAAGTTACAAAACTTGGATAGTAGAGGGTATCAAGTTACAAAACTTTAATTGTTGAGGGTATCAAGTTGTAATTTAGCCTTAATTATAATTTGATAGCACATTAACTAGCACTAATATAATTATAACTAATACTAATTCTTTCTAACTATATAATTAATAATCAATAACAAAATAACAAAAATACTCCTGTACCAAATTTAGGTAGCTACAGATGATCACTCAAACGATAGAGGTTGTCAGATGGATCAGAGAGCGGCTTTGGGTCCCACAAGATCGGCGTCGTCATTGAGAAGATCAGCATCGTAGGCCTTTAGAGTTTTGCCTACCCATGGAGATTTTGCCTACCCGTGGAGTCATTAGGTTTGGGGTCCACGGGAAGGTTTGTAACTTCCTAATTTTGGGAGGGGTATTTTCATTATTTTTAATTGCTATCGTATTATATAAACAGTCTATATGTATTTCTGTCCTTTCATATTATTGATATTATATTGTATTTATATATATATTTATTTTAGGCTTGGCATTGGTGCATGTGTTAGAATGGTTTGTGAGTTAGCCCATTAGTTGGACTTAGTACTAGTGAGTTCGAGTGGACCCAACTAGACTAGACTTGACCCATTGGTGTAACCAATTAGTTTAGTCTTAGTGGAGTCATTAATTAGAGAGAATGAATAGGATAACCATTTCCTTTAATATTAGAATATTTCCTTAGTTAGCCCTTAATTAATTAAATTATTCATGACAAATTAGGGGCAACATAGACATTTTTCATTGGCTTAGAGAGGGGAGTAATGGCATGCCCTAATAAAGAGGGGGAACACTCTCTCTCTCCTCTTTTTATTCATTGCTTATTTCATTCCACAAGTCTTCTTCCCTAAATTGAGACCAAATCCCACAATTCCTAATCTATTTCATCTTATTTTCCTACTCATTTTCATCACCAAGGAAGCCTAGGAGCTTGGATTGCAAGGAGTACTACTTAGAAAGGATATTTGTGGAGTTTGTATCCATTTCGTGTCCACCGGAGAAGTTTTCATCGAAATTTGACTCCCAATAGGTATAACACCCTTTTTTCTTCAAATTCAGGGTTCATTTATGGTATTAGACCCTTAAGAACCCTCCCATGGCTAAGGACTACCCGTAGGAGGAAGAACTAGGTTCATATGAGCTATATTGTGATAGTTACATTGACTTTTATAGCCAAATTAGGAAATCCGAGTTTGGGTCATTAGGTGTTTGATGGAATAATTCTTTGGTGATTTTAGAGTGAGGGGCATGACTTGCAAGGGTGTACGTGTATCCACACCGGGCCCCTGAAGCGCCCAAGTATGGAGCATGTGTATCATGTTATGGTTAGAGCTCTAGCTCAGCAGAGGCCAGTTAAGAGGACTCCTACTTGAGCATATTATAGGAAATCAAGGCATACATGGAAAGAATGTAGGAAGAGGAAGAGATAGTGCCTCTCTTGTGGATCAAATGAGCGTAAGATAAAAGATTGTGCTTGAGCGCCACCACGCCCTCCAGTACTGGATAAAGGTAATGGTTAGTTTAAATTTTGATATATATATTTCTTGAATAATTCTTTGGGCATATATAGATGGATAGATTGATGATAATTGATACCTAAAAATAGTGAATTGTGAATGATAGCAAAAATCAAGAAAATATAAGAAAAATGAAGGTTAGGTTGAGGATGATCAGTCTCCTTACATAAAGGCATTCTGAGAGTATGAATATCGAGAAGTGCATAGAGGATATGCTTTTAAAATATATTGAGCTTAAATTTATATTTTTAAGGATTGAGGAAGTATTGAGGATGATGGAAAATTAAATTTTATGAATTAAAATTATCGGAATATTGTATAAAGCTAAATAATAAAATCAAGGATGAGTAAATAAAGGGGGGACATGAGATCATTAATTTTTGAACATAAATTTAAACTGGAAATGATAATCGACAATAAGGATAAAAAAATGAGTAGATTTTTATCATAAGGATTAATTAGTAGATAAAAATTAGAGGATTATAAATATTTTCAGGTCAAGGCTTAATTTAGTGACATAGGTTATTGAGAAAGAATACGAGAATTTGACAGAAACATTAATATTGAGAGTTTAGTACATTTGAGGAGTACATAGAATAATTCGAGATTAAATGAAATAATTAAACTTTGATAGAGGAGAGGAATTTGACTTAAGGGTTATGGATTAGCTAAAGGGACAAATTGAGGAAAGTGAGAATTTTTAGAATTGACGGTGGATTATGGAATCTGGTAGAGGGTCACAAGGTTATATTAAAGTAAAGGAACGAGTCTTTGAGGAACAGTTACTTTTGAGGGAAATCTAGCAGATCTTCTAGAACAAAGCTCTCTACCATCTATCTTACATTTTGGTAACTCCATTCTTGTATTAATTTGTACCAAGTTCATTATAAAGTTTTGTTATACCAGTTTGACTGTGTTATTGTCTATCCTAATAGTGCTACTCTTATTAGGATATTGAGGGTAGTTCATAGGTGGAGCTCTTAATAGAGGCTCGTGGTCTTTGACAAGTGGAGATTGTGAATGGATATAAAAGATAATAATAAGGATTGACGATGGAAACATATTCATGAACACTGATGTTAGAACTCCATAGGTCAGAAGTATGGAGAGTTAGAACTCCGAAGAGAACTGAAGGAGATAACTGGAGTAATTTTATCGAAAGAAATAATACTTTAGGGAATCGAAACATCTATATTTAAATTAAAAATTGATAGCATAAAATTAAGCTTGAAGCCATAGAGGATATAAACTTTGAAGGAAGAAGATATTTTTTATCAGTAGGTGGTGGAAATTGAGGTGGTATTGAGGATTAATAAAGTAGATGAGGGCGATATTGATCTTGATAATCTTATTTTAGTAGATCTAGTGACGAAGGATAATGAATACAATCGAGTCAAATTTTATGGTGCTAAAATTGTGGTGAATGTCGAGTATTAGTGGCTTACAAGTTGAGAAAAAATCGAAGGATAACCAAGATAAGTTTTAGGTCAAAGGAAAATTGGTAAAACTTTGATGGATTTTAATATGTACATTTCAAGTGAGAGGAATTATGTTGGAGACAAACTAGATGGGAATGCAAATAAAAAGAGTGTTCAAGGGTGATAAAGGAAACAATATTACAATCAAACATGAAATTGAGATTTCAAACATGTTGGGAGGAACAAAATAAAATTTTGAATTAGTAAGGATTATAATGAGATAAATTAATCTACATATACGAATTAAAGTAAACTAGAGATTAAGCTAGAAGAGGAGAACATTGATAGTGAAGTCGCAAGGATATTAAATATCGGAGAATAGAAATAAATGTCAAGTGAGACGAGATACAAAATATTGCTGACTTAGGAGAATATACTCAGTGGGTGGAAATTTTAAAATTGATACGATGGATTTGAAAACTCAAAGGGGAATTAAATTTCGGAAGATGGCCTCTGCTTTGGACAAGACTAAAAATATGAGGTAAAGACATCTTACAAGAGTTACAATTGGTGACATATTATCATAAGAGTAACTGGAAACGATAAAAAAAAATATTGATGGATAAAGGGAATTGATTTTCACAGAGTTCATAAAAAATTTAAAATATTAAGGATGACATATCAGAAGGATATGATAGAGGTTAATGTATCAAGGATGAGGTAAGGACTTGAACTGATCAGTGTAATAAAGAATCATGATTTCTTGAAACATAATGATTGAGTGATATTTTGAGTAGAGGAGATGTGTAAGCATTACGTCATATTAGAGCCATGAGGAGGTTTTTTTTTTATCGTGGTTGTGATGTCCTAGTGCTAGTTCTTTCTCAAATTTTGAGGATAATTTTTCTAAGGAGGGTAGACTTGTTACTACCACATTTCTAGATAGGGGTAGTTTTGTTATTTTATATTATTTATTTATAGTATTTATATTTTATTTAAAGTATTTGATATTTATTGATTAGTGAATTAGACTATTATTTGAACTTGATATTAGTGGACCTAACTAGTCATGACCTAACACATTTAACCCAACATTGGACTAGATATTTATACTCATTTAAATCAATTCCCCCTTCATTAATTAGTGAATAGATTAACCATTCATTAGGAATAGAAGCTTCCATTAGTTAAACCTTCTTCATGACAACCCAATAGGGGCATGAATGATATTTTACATTGCTTGAGAGAGGGGACACAATGGCCAGCCCTAATATAGGGAGGGATATTCTCTCTTCTCTTCATTTCGTCACTCCAAATAATTTTTAAATTGTGTTCTTCCCTAAATTGACTCATTCCTCAATTAATATCTCTCAAATTACTCTCATTCACTTCCATTTTTATCATTTAAGGAGCCTAGAAGCTTGGATTACAATGAGCACTTAGGAAGGAAGGATTTGGCTAGAAGCTTGTGTCCTAATTGCGTCCATTAAGTATTTTATTAGAAATCTAATCTCCCAATAGGTATAATTCATATTTTCTTAGTAAGTTTTACTCTAATTATCGTATTTGACCATTAGAAATCCTTTCTTGACTAAGTACTACCCATAGAAAGAAGAACTAGGTTCATATGAGCTATATTATGATAGTTATATTAACTTTTGTGACCAAATTAGAAAAATCTGAGATTGGGCCATGTAAAACCCCTAATTTTAAAAAAAACTGTATTAATTATATAAGTAATTATTTAATTGATTTATAGTAATTATTAGCTAATTAGAAGAAATAGAATTTATGGAATTTTTATTTTTAGGTAATTGTGCATTTAGAGATTTTATGGAGCAATTATATTTTTACCCTAATTATTTCCATGTAGGAGACCCTTGGACAGCTGAGTAGATTTATTGTATGCACTAATAAAATTTCTAGAATCTTCTATATATATATATATATATATATATATATATATATATATGGTTTATTTAAAGGAATAATTAGAAAAGAAAAGAAAAAAGGAATTAGAAAGAAAAGAATTAGAGAAGAAAGAAATTAGAAAAGGAATTTGATTAATGAATCTAAACCCTACCCAATATCCTAAACCCACTACCCGACCCTAACCAACCTACCCATGACCCGTTTAAGAAAAACAACAACAGCAGCTATATCCTACCCTCGCGCGTTCAAACGAGACCGCCGACCCCTATATATATCAACTCCCATCTCACAAAACCCTAACCCTAATCCTAAACCTAAATCCCTGAGCACCACCGCCGGAACCCTAGAGCCACCGCCGCACCGCTCGGAGCATGCCACACCGCCGCCAGAATCCGCACCGCTCGCCTTAGTCCCCCCCCCCCCCCCGCGCGAGCACCCCAGAAACTGTAGCAACTTAGTTCTGTTCGTGCGTAGATTCTCGTCTCCTCGCTCAACCAAACTCGATCCCGTCTTCGCCGGCATGATCCCCACCTATCCCTCTCTAAATTCCGTAGATTAGTTTCCATCGTACAGCGCACAAACCTAGGTAAAAATCGACGTCAAGTAGAAAAAAAACGACCACTTTTAATTTCAGAAAATCTGTTGCGATGACCCATGTTCAAGGGCTCGTATCTCCCACCACAGGGATCCAAACCTAGAAATTATTTTTGCTATGGAAAGACCACCTGACCGAGATCATTCTCTGTCAATTACATTATTCTATCTGGTGTTATATGCTAAAATAAATTAGGTTAAAAAATCATAAAAAACTATTTTTAAAATATTAAAATTTATGATATGGAGCATGTCCCGCCAAACGGGACCGCCTTGTCGTGTACCAAGTGCACCAAAAGGTGCGCACGGTATACCCAGACATGTGAGTTTTCGCAAAAACTGATTTGGACGTGTGTGCGCGTCAGAATCAACCCGTATCCGCGACAAGCCCCCGTATCGTGACTTTTGCAAAATACTGTACCATTTAGTGTACGCTCGTCAGAACACGACAAAACTTGTGCCATTGGATTCGTGGTATCACGCTGGTCCTATGACCAAAGTTTCATGCGATTCTGAGATAGTTGACCAAGCTGCCTGTTTGTGGGCCCCACGGTTGACTTTTTGGGCGAATTTGTGTTCGGCTCACCGGAATCCAAAATTGGACGTACCATTGAGTTTGTATTGACATTTAGAATTGGTTTAACCTATAATCTATCCCTTTTAGAGACCTTTACCCCTGACATACTTTTTGATGCAAAGTGGGCCTCATGTGGACCCCGCTTTGACCCGAAATTACCGTTTTGCCCCTGTATCCAAATTGGACGAAAGGGTAGTGTTTTCTAGCTATCTCGCTTATTCTGGAAATGTTGGTGATATTTAATTCAGTATCCGGAGACGTTCATTCTGAGGCCGTAGCTTCTGATCCTGTGTGCTTGACTCCTGGATGTTACACTTTGCAGCTTTCTTACTAGGCAAGATACCCTGCCAAATTATTTACAGTAATTTGTATGCTTATTATATTTCTATATATTCCTTGTATTCTGTATATTCATTGCATGTATAGTTTCTTTCAGTAATTACTATATATTAGATATCTTGACACACACATGACATTTAGTATCATGAGAGGACAATCAGTAGGCGTATGGGCTTTAACCACTCTGGTAAACCGTTGTATCTAGCTGGCACTACGGGAGTGTATCGCGCTGGTCACTACACCCGTGGCATATCAATTTTTAGAGTCACACGCTGGTTGCTACCCCCACGGTATGTCGATTTTTGATGTTCTAGACGGGTGTGTGAGTTGTGAGGCTTAGATCGAGCAGCCTACCCTTGCCCATACGTCGAAAAGTTGTCCTCATTTGCATTCATATAGATTGTCTTGTATAGCATACTTATATATTTTTAAATATTATGCATGTTTACTGTATTCAAATTGGCTTGATTCTATGTATCTTGTTACATCCCTCTGAGGACCTGGTCCCTTTCCAGGTGTAGATGTTCATGACTATTCGCAGGAGCACGGAACAGGACTTACTACTTATCTCTTCCGAGGAGGTCTTACCTTCTGAGCATCCTTGATTATCTCTAGCGATGGATCGCTTCGCTGATACCTTTATATCATCATCTTATTTATATTGGAGATTTATCCCTCTCTCATTTTAGTATTGGTATAGTCATTGGTAGTGGATTTGTCTCCACCCGACTATTAGTTTTAGATTATTCAGACTCAATATTCTAGTTTTGTTATTTCCTTTTGTGACTTGTTGTGTGGATGAGATTTAGTATATCTGTGACTTATGACCATATATATATACCACATGTGAGTTTATATTCATATTACAGCGTACGTGTGTATTATGGTATCCATATATTGGAGTTGCCATATACATACGGCTGGCATGCTTACGTGTTCCTAGTCCTACGTATTTTAGGATTGGGGCGTAACATATTTTTATGGTGGCCTATGCAGGTCGAGAGCATATTATCTCGGTTACGTCACTGTAACGAGCAAGCCTGCGCATAGGATTAGAATATAGGATCTCATCTACTTAATTATTACCTCCTTTGATTTTGTTTCGCATTCTTATTTGATTGCTTGCATTGCATCTTGCTTGATCCCTTTCCAATATTAATCTTCTCTCGTGCTTGATAGGGGTTAGGAAGATGACTTGTACTAGGTATATACACTCTAGTATTCAATAACACTATTAGTTAATTTTTTGTAAGTTTGGTAGTATGCCTCATAACCTAGTATCATATAGTCTTTTGACCAAGTAATAAAATATAAATGAATGACACCAACTATAGGCTTGCATAAGAAGATAGTATTTATCTTGACTATTAAACTTTAGTGTTTATCTAGACTGTAGAACGTAGAGGCCCATATACCCATTTGGTTGACTTTAGACTTAGACAAGAAATTAGTATGGCAACTGTAGAGGCACAACACCGATCTTCTTAGTAAACTTAAATTATTCTGTACCTTCCTCCATCATAATCAAGCGTACTTATATTTTCTGAACTACCTCGACTTATGCTTCTATTATAGCCTAGTTTTGCAAGCTTATTCTTTTATTGAGCTTGTTCATGACATATGTATTATTGGGGGCCCACACTAATACAATGTCTAAATCAAAATTAGTGTATTATGGTCTGATCAACCGTAGTGCGCTTGGTTCGCTCTTCGTATCACTACTTTACGTGGATTAAGATATAGTTGACTCGACTTGTTAGACGAATATACTTGCCCTCTAGACTGGTCAGAGCATATCATGTCTGGTACATAATTATTCTGATATGAACATGCATATAGGAATTTACCAAAATAAGATTTCAATCCACAACTGCCTTGACAACTCCCTTTCGAATTCTCTAACCCCTTTAAATTCCGTACTTGTATTCTATCACCTCCTCCTTGAATTCTTTATTATTTTTTTCTGTCTTCCCCTATTTCGAAAAGACGAACGTTCGTGCCCAGTATAAGTTTGATATACGGATAGTACTAGATATATCCTATAGGCCAAGCACTCATGATGACAAATAAGGAGCGTAGGCACAGAAAGTCGTACATACAGGTACGACCTTTAGTTATATTTATCCTTGCATACTTGTCCTTGCATACTCATGACCCCCTTTGTGACACGAGATCTTAGGTGCATAGTAGACGTAGAATTATATATAAGGTAGTTTAGCAGATATGAGGATGTATTAATATTCTACTCAGATGGCATACGCGCAATGCCAATAGATGACATGAGTAGCAGTAGTAGTACTCTCTTCATATCACCATCTCGCCCCCTTGGGTGGCTCATCTTCTCTTCCATCTCCATCCCTTATATCGTGCTTAATTCTTCCTATCATAGTCGTATCCTTTCGTGTCATTATAAATTATTTGAATTACTTCAACCTTACCCTCATTTTGAAAGTTAAAACATAAATGATTTAGTAAATGATTGATAACTAAATGTTGATTTTTTAATAATAACCCTTATGTATATGCATTATAGCAGTATCTGTATTCTTTATTAATTTAATCCTTAAGTAGCATCATTTAGCCTAATATAAATTTGTTAAATTGTTGGAAGTAGTTCATACTCCTAATAGTTTTTAGTCAAGACCTTAATTGTTACCCTAAAACATAGACTAAACCTAGGAAAGAGTTGAAGGCACTTGTTACGAACAGACAACTATGATAAACCGCTGGCAAAGTAGCAACAACTACAGCTAGATCGTTGTAGTAGAGTAGTCAAAGTATTTACAGACATATTAGTCAGGTGGCATGGCAGTATTAGACTATGATACTTGACGGTTACAAAGAAAAATTACGGTTGTGAGATTCAAGACAAGTACCCCAAGATTCTCGATCCAATAAATATATTCGTCTTACAACTTAGACAATAGCCTCAAGAGACTGTGACTACTAGTAGAACTCTTGTAAGTTTTATAGTGTAAATAAGTTAGAAATAGAATAATGTATGGACAATAAATGAGGAAGTCTTGGAATGGCAGAGCATGACTTTTAGGAAGCACTGCTAGACAACAATGAAGTATAATAGCTATAGTGATTCATTATGAATATGGGTAGTGTCAATTTCGAGGACAAAATTTTTATAAGTTGGGTAGAATGTAAAACCCCTAATTTTAAAAAACAAAATAATTATTTAAGTAATTATTTAATTGATTTATAGTAATTATTAGCTAATTAGAAGAAATAGAATTTATAGAATTTTTATTTTTAGGTAATTGTGAATTTAGAGATTTTATGGAGCAATTATAATTTTACCCTAATTATTTTCATGTAGGAGACCCTTGGACAGCTGAGTAGATTTATTGTATGCACTAATAAAAATTTTAGAATCTTATATATATATATATATATATATATATATATGATTTATTAAAAGGAATAATTAGAAAAGAAAAAAAAAGGAATAAGAAAGAAAAGAATTAGAGAAGAAGGAAATTAGAAAAGGGATTAGATTAATGAATCTAAACCATACCCAATATCCTAAGCCCACTACCCAACCCTAACCAACCTACCCATGACCCATTTTAGACAAACAACAGCAACGGCTATATCCTACCCCCGCGCGTTCAAACGAGACCGTCGACCCCTATATATATCAAAACTCCCATCTCACAAAACCCTAACCCTAAACCTAAATCCCTTAGCGCCGCCGCCGAAACCCCAGAGCCACCGTCGCACCGCCCGGAGCACGTGCACCATCGTCGGAATCGGCGCCACTAGCCGCCGTGCACCCCGTGCGAGCACCCCAGAAACTACAGCAACTTAGTTCTGTTCGCGCATAGATTTCCGTCTCCTCGCTCAACCAAACTTGACCCCGTCTTTGCCAGCATTATCCCCACCTATCCCTCTCTAAATCCCATAGATTATTTTCCATCGTGCAGCACGCAAACCTAGGTAAAAATTGACGTCAAGTCGAAGAAAAACGACCACTTTTAATTTTAGAAAATCTGTTGTGATGACCCATGTTCAAGGGCTCGTATATTCCACCACAGGGATCCAAACCTAAAAATTATTTTTGCTATGGAAAGACCACCTGACCGAGATCATTCTCTGTCAATTATATTTTTTTATCTGGTGTTATATGCAGAAATAAATTAGGTTGAAAACTCATGAAAAACTATTTTTAAAATATTAAAATTTGCGATACGGAGCGTGCTCCACCAAACGGGACCGCCCTGTCGTGTACCAAGTGCACCAAAAGGTGCACACGGTATACCCAGACATGTGAGCTTTCGCAGAAACTGATTTGGACGTGTGTGCGCGTCGAAATCAACATGTATCGCAACTTTTGCAAAATACTGCACCATTTAGTGTACGCTGGTCAGAATACGACGAAACTTACGCCATTGGATTCGTGGTATCACGCTGGTTCTGTGACCCAAGTTTTATGTGATTCTGAGACAGTTGACCAAGCCTCCTATTTGTGCGCCCCACGGTTGACTTTTTGGGCGAATTTGTGTTCGGCTCACCGAAACCCAAAATTGGACGTACCATTGAGTTTGTATTGACGTTTAGAATTGGTTTGACCTATAATTTATCCCTTTTAGAGACCTTTACCCCTGACACGCTTTTCGGTGCAAAGTGGGCCACAAGTGAACCCCGCTTTGATCCAAAATTACCGTTTTGCCCCTGTGTCCAAATTGGATGAAAGGATAGTATTTTCTAACTATCTCGCTTATTCTGGAAATGTTGATGATGTTTATTTTAGCATCCGAAGACGTTCATTCTGAGGTCATAGCTTCTGATCCTGTGTGCTTGACTCCTGGACGTTATACTTTGCAGCTTTCTTACCAGAAAAGATACCTTGCCAAATTGTTTACAGTACTTTGCATGCTTATTATATTTCTGTATATTCATTGTATTTTGTATATTCATTGCATGTATAGTTTCTTTCTGTCATTACTATATATTAGATATGTTGGCACACACATGACACTTAGTATCATGAGAGGACAATCAGTAGGCGTATGAGCTTTAACCACTCTGGTACACTGTAGTATCTAGCTTGTACTACGGGAGTGTGTCGCGCTGGTCGCTACCTCGCGGTATATTGATTTCTGGAGTCACACGCTGGTCGCTACCCCCGCGGTATGTCAATTTCTAATGTTCTAAACGAGTGTGTGAGTTGTGAGGCTTAGATCGAGTAGCCTACCCTTGCCCATACGTCAAAAAGTTATCCTCATTTGTATTCATATAGATAGTCTTGTACATCGTACTTATATATTTTTAAATATTATACATGTTTACTGTATTCAAATAGGCTTGCTTTTATGTATCTTGTTATTTCCCTCTGAGGACCTGGTCCCTTTCCAAGTGTAGATGTTCATGACTATTCGCAGGAGCACGGATCAGGACTTACTACTTATCTCTTTCAAGGAGGTCTTACCTTCTGAGCGTCCTTGATTATCTCTAGCGATAGATCGCTTCGCTGATACCTTTATATCATCATCTTATTTATATTGGAGATTTATCCCTCTCTCATTTTAGTATTGGTATAGTCATTGGTAGTGGATTTGTCTCCACCGGACTATTAATTTTGGATTATTCAGACTCATTATTCTAGTTTCATTATTTCCTTTTGTGACTTGTTATGTGGATGAGATTTAGTATATCTGTGACTTGTGACCATATATAAATACCACATGTGAGTTTATATTCATATTACAGCGTACGTGTGTATTATGGTATCCATATATTGGAGTTGCCTTATACATACGGCTGGCATGCTTACGTGTTCCTAGTCCTACGTATTTTGGGATTGGGGCGTGACAGGCCATTAGATATTTGATAAAATATTTCTTTAGTGATTTTAGAGTGATATTCATGATTCGGAAGGGCGTACGTGTCCACAATTGGATATAGTGAGTGTGTATCATGATACTTCATGATACGGTATCATAAGAGGGGTATTTGCATGGGTAATGAGCTCTAGCATGCCAAATTCCATTTATTGTATTAAAATAGCTAATATATATTTTATATACTATATTTAGTATATTGGTTGTGTTCATTGGGCTTGGGAAGTGTATCAAGGTGTTTCGAGTGCGTATCACAAGCGTATTGGGAGCCATTGGGTGATACTTGATGTGTGCACATCAAATGTTTAGTACTTCGTCTAGTGCTTGTGTATTGTAAAGTATTAAAGTATTATATATATTATGTATATGTGTTTACATATTTTTTTTTATGTGTTTAGATATATATATATATATATATATATATATATATAGGGATGCATCAAAAAAAGGTTTGGGTTGTGTTCTTCAGCAGAATGGGAAAGTGATTGCCTATGTATCCAGGCAATTTCATCCTCATGAAAAGAACTATCCTACCTATAATTTGGAGTTGGC
Organism: Iris macrosiphon; assembly: GCA_036927795.1. Classification (NCBI taxonomy): domain Eukaryota; kingdom Viridiplantae; phylum Streptophyta; class Magnoliopsida; order Asparagales; family Iridaceae; genus Iris; species Iris macrosiphon. The sequence continues at coordinate 90,945,584 of JAYESA010000018.1, forward strand.
AACAGTCATCTTCGTCCTGAAGTTGTGGAAACATTATTTGTATGGAGAGCGTATGGAGATCTTCACAGACCATAAGAGCTTGAAGTACGTTTTCACGCAGAAGGAGTTGAACATGAGGCAACATCGGTGGTTAGAACTGTTGAAGGATTTTGATATATCTTTGCAATATTATTCTGGAAAAGCTAATGTAGTTGTCGATGCTTTGAGTAGGTATCCGGTAAATATGTTCTTGACGCAGGATCGATATTTGCCGGAGTACTTGGAAAGCTTGGGTATTGAGGTGATAGTTCTTGGTTGTGCTATGGAGATGTGGGGATTACAGATACACTCAGATTTGATGGACAGGATCAAGGCAGCATAATATGAGGATGTATCTCTGAGGAGTATTAGAGCTTATGTGAGAGCAGGATTGGAGGATGATTTCACCATTGCTGAGGATGGATCCTTGAGGCATGGAGTTAGATTGTGTGTACCTATGTCACGCCCCAGTCCCAAAAATATCGGGGACTGGACACGTGGCATTGGCTAGCAGCACGCTCCGATGGACAAACCCAATTTAATGGATCCATCGGGGCATACTTAAGCTGTATTAAAATAGTCAGGGTTTACTAATCTCATCCACAGAATAAAGACAGCAATATCAGCAAAAGAAATAAACAATATCCAGTTACAAGTAATTAAAAATCGGGGAACAACCCGATATTAAGTCTGTTACAAAAGTTCATTTAAACAAGAAATTAAAGATTTTATTGGCCAAATAAATTTGAGCATGGCAAAGCAGTTGTTTAGGAGAAGTCCTCAGCAATTACCTCATCCTCAGGTACTGGTACTGTTCCGATAAGTGCTCCTGTTCCGTATACCTCTGGATAAACCTCGTCTGCTAATCCTGGGGACATAATCCGGATCCAGGTCCTTAGGGGACATAGCAAGGTACAAAAAAGCTCAAGCCAAAATAAATACAGTACAGCAAATAATAAAATAATAGGGTCAACTATATAACCATCTATGTGAAATGCAAGTTGAGAGCATCACTAGAACTTAGGCTGATACCACTACAAGCTCTGTGTCTGGGAGCCGGTAGCAGTTATACTATGTGTTTACTATGTGTTTACTATAGATTTTATATATATAAGAAATTAGCCTGTAGCCTGTGTGTCTCCCCCCACCCAATGTAATCACACGTCTCATGTCCATGACACGCAAAATCAAAACTAATGCAGCAAGTCATAATATAAACTAAAAATATAATGTCTATGTCAATCCTGCATCCTACACAGAATCACCATGAATATCTCAGAAAGATTCTGTATCATGATCTGTGTCAGGTGTCCTGGGTATAATGTACTTGATATGGCAAGTACGAGAATGTAAATGTCACGATATCCATCTCTAGTTGACTTTACACAACCCCGCGTGCGGTGTTGGCACCCGACTATTAATCGAAAACTAAGTAAGTCAAACGGCCCTAGGTCAAGCATGTACTATAATATATATATATCAAGGAAATAAGTAGCAAAAACTGCAGAGATTGGCAAGGTACACTTGCCTGGCGTTCTAGCTCCAAATATAGCTCTGACTTCAGCGGGTTCTGCAGGGACTGCTCCGGTTGCTGAAATAAACATCACCATCAGATCTAGAAAATATTAATCAGCTAGAAACGCCTGTCCTTGAGTCCAATTTGGACACAGGGGAAAAATGACATTTTCGGGTCAAGGCGGGGTCCAAATATGGGCCGCTTTGCACCAAAAAATGCATTAGGGTCAAAGGTCTCCAAATCTGTATAACTTAGTGTTAACAGGTCAGGAACGATGATACGAACCCAACGGAACTTCCAGAATTGGATTCCGATGAGCCGTTCACAAAATAGTCCGTCAGGTAGAGCCTGTGGGGCCCACGACATGCGATTTTGTCAACGTTCTTAGAATCGAACCAAACTTGGCTCACAGGACCAGCATATTGCTACGAGTCTGATGGCGTAAGTTTCGTCTCGATCTGACATGTGTATACTAAGTTACAGCAAGATTCATAAAGGTCGGATACGGGACGTTGTCCGCGGATACGCATTGATTCCGGTGTGCACGCACATCCGAATCGACTTCTGCGAAATCCCGCACGTCCGTATAAATGACGCGCACGTATCTGTGATGACCGCACGCGATCAAGTCGTCCCGTTTGGCAGGGCGTACTCGGTTCCGGGGTAAAACAGGGCGTTGGTTTTCCTGTTTTTGGATCGCGGTTCGCGATCACCACAGGTCGCGATGCACCGAGCGGGTTATACGAGCACCGAGGGGGTCATGCAAGCTACACAATGCAACAGACAGAATCGAAAACGGGGTAGCGAGCAAAGAAAAATGGGTACCTGAATAGGGCTCCAGAAACTGCAAATTCTCGTGTCCGCGTTGACACGAAGTGTCCGTGTCCGACCCTGTCCGATGCTAGGGCATCAGCGTCCGGCCACTGGGAGCGGGGGTTCAGGTCGGCGGAGGTCGGCGAGGGCAAGGGGCACCTCGGGGAGGCCGGGCGGCGTTCGGCTGAGTCGGCCGGAGCCGGAGCGGCCATGAGGGGCTGGGCTAGAGAGGTGGTCCGGTGCTCGGCGAGGGCTCGCGGAGAGAAGGGTTCTGGAGGAGGCTCACGACGGAGGAGTGGCGGATCTGGAGGTGGAGCCGGAGTAGGAGGAGGAGGTCAGGCGGCGAGGCGGAGCTGGTGCGGGAGTTCGCCGGAGAAGAGGGGAAAGGCGGTGGAGGAGTGGCGGACCGCGGGTTCTTATAGGCGTCCGGGGGAGAGGGAGAGGCGGTCGGTGAGGGGGAGAGGAACCGGAGCGGTCGCAGGCGGTTGCGGGAAGAAGAAGCGGAGCGGTGGCGGTGGGCGCGGCGTTACCCGGCGGCGGGAGGCGAGAAGTCGGGATCTGCGGTTTGGAAGGAAAAGGGTCTAGCGGGTCGGGCGGGTCCAAGCGGGTTGGGTATGACCCGGATCCGACCCGCTAAGGGATTGGGCCGGTTCGGGTAGACCGGCCGGTCCAGTTCGGTTCGGTCTAAAATGGTTTAGGTAAACCGGTTTATTTAATTAGGTTTAAATTAATCAATAGTTTTTAAGGCTTTAAAAATCCATCTGGGGTCCAATAAATTTCCAAAAAATTATCCTATGTCCGGTTTTTAATTTTACAATAGAAAATATATTTTTTATCACATATTAATATTATTTAATATCATTTAAAAATTATTTAATAATTAAAATACCTGAATTTAATTTCAGAAAATCTCAGAAAAATCCAGAAAATGGTGAAAAATTCCAAATTAAAATTTCTTAAAAATTAGGGGGTTTACAATCTACCCCCCTTAAGAGAATTACGTCCTCTCAATCAAAGAATAACCGGACAACAGAGATGACACGATTGTAATTATTTTTTGAAGCATATTACAATCAAGAAAATCAAAACTGAGAGTGTAAGAATAACACATAGAAAAAATTATTTTCCTAAGTGATGGAAGTTATGAAATTTCCCGGATGAAGGAAATTTAGAAAATTACAGTTTTAGAAAACCAGGTTATCTTTCAAAACATATCAGGTTTAACAATTATAAGACATTCTAGGTTATTTAGCAAGTTCAAAATTATTTAGATTAACACTAGGTTATCAATTATTATCAATTTAAAACTGTCAGGTCAAGTCTAGGGTCACGAACCAACAGGTACGAACTAAAGCAAATCTAGAAAAAGATACTATAAAAACTTATGCGCATTAGCTATTCCATGGTTCTGCGCGTCTTCCAAGGTCATCGCGAAGGCTTGTCCGCGTCCTTGTGGTGGATTCCTCTGCTGCTGCTGGGCCTGTTGGAAGAGTGCTTCTTGTAGTGCCAAGGGTGGCCTTGGTTGATACCCTCCTAGTCCTGGTAGTGCTTGTTGGTTTGCCCTTGGTGCTCCTCCTCGATGATAAGGACAATCCTTGGCTAAGTGTTAATTGGTTCCGCAAATCAAGCATAATCCCAACTTGCGTCTGCAGTCCTTCTCAATATGGCCTACCTTGCCACAATATTGACATGTAGATAATATCTGTGGAGAGGCTCTGGGTTGCTGGTGTATATGAGGCCTCTTTGCAGCTTCTTCTTGAGGTGCTTTGGCTGATGTAGAAGACCGTTTCAGACCGGTCTCTCTCCAGGTGACGCGTTCCATGCGTCGGGCTGCAGCAAGAACGTCTGAGTAAGAGGTAGGTGCGACGGATCAGATGAGTCTCTGCAGCTCAAAGTTTAGTCCGTTGAAGAATTTCTCATCCTTCTCTTCTTCCGTCGGGATCAAAGTAGGGGCAAAGCGACTTAGACGAATGAACTCTGCGTTGTACTCCTCCACTGTCATACTGCTATGAGTAAGGTGATTGAACTTGTCCCGAAGTTCTGATCGAGCGATAGCCGGAATGTACATCTCCTGAAAGAGTCTAGAAAACTCTTTCCAAGTGACTCGGTCTGGTCCGAGCCGGGTCTCTTCAGATAGCCACCAGTGATGAGCATTGTCCGTCAACTGCATTCTAACGGCAGTCATCCATCGTTCTCTTGGAAGTTTAGCTGCTTCCAACTGGTGTTGTATGTTGGTGAGCCACTCATGAACTTTGGTTGGTCCTTCTTTGCCCGAAAAGGTACGGGGCTTGAGTTAACGGAAATCGGTGATAGATCCTGACGCTGGTCGCCTAGCTTGTGGGTTCACTTGCTCCAATGCGGTTACTAGGCTGGTTCTCAAATACTCCGCCTCATGACGCTGAGTCTCCTGATGAATTTATTGTTGGGCTTGCATCATTGCGTAGATCATTTGAAATATCTGCTGCCTGTCTATAGGTTGCCCTTGTGGGAATACGGGCATCGGTGGAACGAACTGCGGAGGTGGGGGGGATGTCATCACGCCGGAACCTTGAATTATGCTGGCCTGCTTGATTGCTTTGAGAAGATTATCCTCGGTCTTCGGGTGTCACTCCTTCATTATAAGTGACCACAGCATCATGTGGTGTACTCAAGGGATTCTCGTCTCCGCTTCTTGGATCCATTACTCTGTATCAAAAATAAAATATAAGAAGCGCACAGGATTCAAAGCAAGATGCAAGTCAAAAATTAATTCGAATACGATACAGATATCAAGAACGATTCAAGCAAGTGGATGAGATCCTAAAAATTTATCATATTCTTAGTGTAGGCCTGTTCGGTCCCTAAGTTGAAACCGAACAATTTAGTCGTTGACCTGCATGGGCCACCACAAAAACCATATCACGCCCCAGTCCCAAAAATATCGGGGACTGGACACGTGGCAATGGCCAGCAGCACGCTCCGATGGACAAACCTAATTTAATGGATCCATCGGAGCATACTTTAGCTGTATTACAATAGTCAGGGTTTACTAATCTCATCCACAGAATAAAGACAGCAATATCAGCAAAAGAAATAAACAACATCCAGTTACAAGTAATTAAAAATCGGGGAACAACCCGATATTAAGTCTGTTTACAAAAGTTCATTTAAACAAGAAATTAAAGAGTTTATTGGCCAAATAAAACTAAGCATGGCGAAGCAGTTGTTCAGGAGAAGTCCTCAGCAATCACCTCGTCCTCAGGTACTGGTAGTGTTCCGAGAAGTGCTCATATTTCGTATACCTCTGGATAAACCTCGTCTGCTAATCCTGGGGACATAATCCGGATCCAGGTCCTCAGGGAAAATAGTAAGGTATAAGAAAGCTCAAGCCAAAATAAATGCAGTACAGCAAATAATGAAACAATAGGGTCAACTATATAACCATCTATATAAAATACAAGTTGAGAGCATCACTAGAACTTAGGCTGATACCATTACAAGCTCTGTGTCTGGGAGCCGGTAGCAGTTATACTATGTGTTTACTATGGATTTTATATATATAAGAAATCAGCCTGTAGCCTGTGTGTCTCTCCCCACCCAATGTAATCATACGTCTCATGTCCATGACACGCAAGATCAAAACTAATGCAGCAAGCCATAATATGAACTAAAAATATAATATCTATGTCAATCCTGCATCCTACACAGAATCACCATGAATATCTCAGGAAGATTCTGTATCATGATCTGTGTCAGGTGTCCTGGGTATATTGTACTTGATATGCCAAGTACGAGAATGTAAATATCACGATATCCATCTCTAGTTGACCTTACACAACCCCGCGTACGGTGTTGGCACCCGACTATTAATCGGAAGCTAAGTAAGTCAAACGGCCCTAGGTTAAGCATGTACAATAATGTATATATCAAGAAAATAAGTAGCAAAAACTGCAGAGATTGGCAAGGTACACTTGCCTGGGGTTCTAGCTCCAAATGTAGCTCTGACTTCAACGGGTTCTGCAGGGACTGCTCCGGTTGCTGAAATAAACATCACCATCAGATCTAGAAAATATTAATCAGCTAAAAACGCCTATCCTTGAGTCCAATTTGGACACAGGGGCGAAAATGACATTTTCGGGTCAAGGCAGGGTCTAGATGTGGGCCGCTTTGCACCGAAAAATGCGTCAGGGTTAAAGGTCTCCAAATCTGTCCAACTTAGTGTTAACAGGTCAGGAACGATGATATGAACCCAACAGAACTTCCAGAATTGGATTCCGATGAGCCGTTCACAAAATTGCCCGTCGAGTGGAGCCTGTGGGGTCCACGACACGCGATTTTGTCAACGTTCTCAGAATCGAACCAAACTTGGCTCACAGGACCAGCGTATTGCAACGAGTCCGATGGCATAAGTTTCGTCTCGATCCGATGTATGTACACTAAGTTACAATGAGATTCAGAAAGGTCGGATACTGGGCGTTGTCTGCGGATACGCATTGATTTCGGTGTACACGCACATCCGAATCGACTTCTGCGAAATCCCGCACGTCTGTATCAACGACGCGCTTGTATCTGCGAAGACCGCATGTGATCAAGTCGTCACGTTTGGCGGGGCATACTCGATTCTGGGGTAAAATATGGTGTTGGTTTTTCTATTTTTGGATCGCGGTTCGCGATTACCACAGGTCGCGATGCATCGAGCGGGTTGCACGGGCACCGAGGGGGTCATGCAGGCTACGCGATGCAACAGACGGAATCGAAAATGGGGTAGCGAGCAGAGAAAAACGGGACCTGAACAGAGCTCCAAAAACTGCAAATTCTCGTGTCCGCGTTGACACGAAGTGTCCGTGTCCGACCGTGTCCGATGCTAGGACATCAGCGTCCGGCCACTAGGAGAGGGGGTTCAGGTCGGCGGAGGTCGGCGAGGGCAAGGGGCACCTCAGGGAGGCCGGGCGGCGTTCGACTGAGTCGGCCGGAGCCGGAGCGGCCAGGAGGGGCTGGGCTGGAGAGGTGGTCCGTTGCTCGGCGAGGGCTCACGGAGAGAAGGGTTCTGGAGGAGGCTCACGGCGGAGGATTGGCGGATCTGGAGGTGGAGCCGGAGTAGGAGGAGGAGGTCAGGCGACGAGGCGGAGCTGGTGCGGGAGTTCGCCGGAGAAGAGGAGAAAGGTGGTGGAGGAGTGGCGGACCGCGGGTTCTTATAGGCGTCCGGAGGAGAGGGAGAGGCGGCCGGTGAGGGGGAGGGGAACCGGAGCGGTCGCAGGCGGTTGCGGGAAGAAGAAGCGGAGTGGCGGCGGTGGGCGACGGCGTTACCCTTCGGCGGGAGGCGAGAAGTCAGGGTGTGCGGTTTGGAAGGGAAAGGGTCTAGCGGGTCGGGCGGGTCCAAGCGGGTCAGGTCTGACCCGGATCCGACCCGCTAAGGGGTTGGGCCTGTTCAGGTAGACCGGCCGGTCCGGTTCGGTTCGGTCTAAAATGGTTTAGGTAAACCGGTTTATTTAATTAGGTTTAAATTAATCAATAGTTTTTAAGGCTTTAAAAATCCATCCGGGGTCCAATAAATTCCCAGAAAATTACCCTATGTCCGGTTTTTAATTTTACACTAGAAAATATAATTTTCATCACATATTAATACTATTTAATATCATTTAAAAATCATTTAATAATTAAAACACCTGAATTTAATTTCAGAAAATCTCAGAAAAATCCAGAAAATGTAAAAAATTCTAAATTAAATTTTTTTGAAAATTAGGGTGTTTACAACCGAGTGGGGAGATGCGTGAGGAGGTATTACAGGAAGCACATCGCTCTCAGTATTCCATGCATCCAGGTGCCAACAAGATGTATCGGGATATGCGAGAGAGTATGTGGTGGTACGGCATGAAGAGGGAAGTGACACAGTTTGTATCCCGATGCTTAGTGTGCCAGCAGTTGAAAGCCGAGAGGCCAGGAGGTTTACTTTAGCCATTACCCATTTCAGAGTGGAAGTGAGAGCATATTACTATGGATTTTGTGTCCGAACTTCCACGAACTCCAGGAGGGAAAGACGCGATTTGGTTCATCGTTGATAGGTTGGACCACTTTTTGCCTTTCAAGGTGGGTTTGTCTACGGAGAAGCTGGCAGAGATATATGTGGGACAGATCGTTAGGATACATGGAGTTTCCGTCAGCATAGTCTCGGATCGGATAGTCATTTTATTTCTCATTTTTTGAGGAGTTTGTAGGAGAGTTTGGGCACTCAGCTCAAGTTCAGTATTGCATATCATCCCCAGACAGAAGGGCAGTCAGAGAGGACTATTCAGACTCTCGAGGATATGTTGTGCACTTGTGTACTAGATTTTGTGGGTTCTTGGGAGGACCATCTCTATTTGGTAGAGTTTGCTTACAATAACAGCTACCAGGCTAGTATAGAGATGTCACCTTTTGAAGCATTGTACGGTCGGAGGTGTCGTACTCCCTTATCATGAGATAATTTTGGAGAGAGACTTTTGCTTAGGACAGAGATGGTTGTAGATACAGCGGAGAAGGTTCAGTTGATCATAGAAAGACTTCGTATGGCGTAGGATAGACAGCGGCATTGGGCCGATAGCCACCGGAGACTTTTGGAGTTCGAGGTATAGTTTAGATTTTTGTTTTGTGCTTGTTATTGGTTGTTTGTTATAGATTAAGTTCTTAAGGTTGTGTTTTGTTCTAGGTGGGTGGTTTGGTGTTTGTGAGGATTTCTCCGACACGAGGCATGATTCGTTTTGGTGGAGGCGGAAAGCTTAGTCCGCGATTCATCGGACCTTTCACTATTCTAGAGAGGGTCGGTACAGTTGCTTATAGACTAGACTTGCCACCTGTATTAGAGGGAGTGCACAACGTGTTTCATATGTCGCAGTTGAGATGGTACATGGCAGATCCTAGTCATGTATTGGATCACTCGGAGATAGAGGTAGGCCCTACTTTTAGCTATCCAGAGCAGCCAGTTGAGATTCTAGATCGAAGAGAGAAGGTGCTGAGGAACCAGACTATTCCTTTGGTGTGCGTCGCATGGAGGCATCACTCTCCGGAGGAGTCTACCTGGGAGAGAGAGGATAAAATGCGAGAGCGTTATCCATATTTGTTTATGCTTTGAGATATGTTCTTTCCTAGTTATGTTCTTTCATAGTTAGTTATGTTCTTTAGTTTTGTTCTGTGATTATGTTCTGTTATTTTTTGGGGGTAGTTTTTGTCTATGAATTTCGAGGACGAAATTATTTTAAGGAGGGTAGACTTGTCACTTCCACATTTTCTAGGAAAGGATATTTTAGTAATTTTATATTTAATTAAATTTTGTGCATGATAAATAATTATTTATTGTATTATTAATTATTGTTAGATGTTAGTTATTTATTTTGGACTTGTGTTAGTAGATCTAACTAGTTTAGTTTAGACTCATGGACCAACATGTATTAATTGATAGAATTTAGCCCATTTAGAAAGCCCATTGTTAAGGAGATGGATTAAATTAATTAAACTATTATACTAGAAGATTCCCTCCTTAATTATTTCTTCATGAGTGGCCCCAAGGGGTATATTGGACAATTCATAGTAGCTTGAGGGAGGGGAAAGAGGGGTCGGCCTATATAGAGAGGGGGAATTAATTTCTCTCTCCTCTTTTCATTTGGAAATTATATCTAAAATTTCTCTCAACCAAATTCCTTCATTCCTACTTCATTTTCCTACCAAATTTTATCTCAATTCCTTCCCAAATCACCATTGGAGGCTAGTGGAGCAAGGATCTAGAAGGAGAAAGCAAGGATCTACAAAGAGGAGCAAGGATCGACAAGTTGGAGGCCAATTTTATCACATTTGGAGGTTTCATTGGGAATCCATCTTCCAATAGATAAAATTCAGTTTGTTCCTTAAATTAGGTTCTAAATCTGAGATTTAACCATGAGAAATCAACCTATATGCATAGGCTATCCATAGAATTTGGTTTTGTGTTCATAGGAGGCCTATTGAGAAAGTTATGGTACTTTTTGTGTCAATTTTGGAGGAATTCCGAGATTGACATTTGTTGTGTGTGTCAATTGGTCCTATAGATCAATTTGGCATATGCTTGTGTGTTTGAAACTAGTGTCGTATCCACAATTGGGTATGTGTAGGTCGTATCCCAATAATTTGGTGATACATATTGATTTGGGTTTTTTTCCTCCGACACAGGACTTTGTACATGTCACATTTTGACACGGACACGTAGATTTGTGTTTGACTTTGTATTATTCATAAATAATATATATGACTTGTTCGTGTCCTTCGGGGTATGTTTGTATGTGTGGTGGACTCAGGTCGCATGCGTATCCTAGATCTAGTGGGATTTGGGGTGATACGATCCATGTGTTTGTGTAATTTAAATTGTAGATCTATTTCTCTTGTCTTTGTGATATAAAATTATAGATATGTATATGTTCAATAGATAATTATATGTTGTTATATTTCTATTTATATAATGTGTGTTATATATTGTTGTATGATTATATATAGGTAAAAATATATGTAGAGTTATGTATATACATAGTACTATGTATGCGTGTATGTTACTATGTATTTATTAGGTGCATATTTTATATAGTGGTTACTATATATATATATATGATACTATATTGTAACATGTAATATTATGTACAGATATGTATATCTTATAAGTTGTAAGCTATATGTATATATAATTAGATATGGTGTTATGTATATACATATGTTACTACATATATATATGTATGTGAGGAGTATGAATGTATGTATATTCATATATAATAATTGCATGTATTAGATGTAAGTATATATTATATAGTGGTATGAATAGTGTATATATATATATGTATATAGATACATATATATAATAGTTCTAAAGAAACAGCAGCAAAGGCGACAACAGCGGAGTCACAACAGCAGGCAGCAGCAACAAAGGCGAAAACAGCAACAGCGTCGCAACAGAGCAGCACAACAGCAGTAGCATTCAGCAGCAGCAGTGACAACAGTTTAGCGATGGCAGAAACCGTCGCCAAAGCAGCAGCAGCAGCAGGAACATACAGCAGCAGCAGCGACAGCAGTTTAGCAACGGAGCAGAACCGTCGCTAAATCGACAGCGTATCAGAGTATCGGAGATTTCAGTGACAGACATCTATTTTTTTTTGACAGTTTAGCAGATTTTCTATATTAGATATATATATATATATATATATATATATATATATATATATATATATATATATATATAATTAGTATAGCATATATATATAAATGGTATTTAATATATAAGTAAATATAAGTAAATATATTCCTAAATTGCTAATTCCATAATAGTATATGTATAATTAGTATAGCATATATATATTACGGGTAGTTAGTATAACAAGTATTTGGGTATTACCTTGAGATACCAAGGTAAGTACCAAGGTTTGGGGGATACCCAAGGTATTGGTTTTGGGGTATCTAGATTATGGATTAATATTGTGATACCAAGTTGGTTCAAAACCAAAGTACCTAATTAATGTTTGTCTTTAAGATTTTATTTAATAATATTATTTTGGCATTTGTATGTGATGTTCCTTTTTGGATTTACGTATCTAGAGATACGGTATCCTAGTATTTAAGAGATAGATTTTATGACCTAGACTTTTAGTATTTGAACCCAATATACATGTGTTAGACTTGTGCAACCTAGCAATAGGTAGTTGACCATAGTTTGACTTTTGACATAAAATTGACTTGTTGACCTAGAAGTTGACTAGTTTAACTTATTTTATATTCATAACCTTGTATTGATATTGTATTCCATATCTAGGTCTTCGAGGCACCGTATCAGACATCTGTGAGACTATTCTTTGGACTTCAGGCAAGCACATTCTCTGATAGTTTCTCATTTATGATATCCTTTATGTTCATTGTATCTAGTGTAGATATCCTTGTTCTCTTGATACGATGGTTACACAGATTGGTATATCCAGATCTCGTCATGAGATGTTATTCCTTGGTATATGGTGTATCTTATGCAAGTCTTGTTTCATTGATTATCTTGTACATGTACAGACACTGATTCTCGAAAAGGCTAGATATCTTCTTAGGGAATCTCGTGCCATAGCGTACCATGGTTGGATCTATTATACCAGTCGAGGGTGGAGAGTATTTTAGTATAGATATGTGATCATACCCTCCTTGTATCAAGTCTTGTATTGAATAGTGTTAATCATACACCGCATGTATGATTAGTCAGGCTATATATCTTGTATCATGTTCCCAAGCCGATCACATGTTAAAGCTAGTACTCACACACTTAGTCATTAGTATTCTTGTTCATTGACATATTATTTATTATTGTATTCATTCCAGTATTTTCTTATTGTATATCTCTCGTATCTATTGTACATCTTGTATATTCACATCTATTTACTGTTATATAGTTTTTATCATTGATTAGAACTGCTCTTAGAGATGTACTCTGCTCCTTTCCTGACTGGATATATTTTTCCCTGATGATACTGAGGACTGGTACCCTACACATTATGGACCTCAGGATGTTGTGGGCTTAGAGTCAGAGACCCTAGCTCAGGAGGGACTTATCCTGACTGAGATAGATGACCCAGGATTAATACCTTCTTAGTATTTCTTGTACTGGATTTGTCTCCAGCTTATTTGTTAGTATTCTTTCAGACTCATTGATGTATTAATTCAGACTCATGAGTTGTATGTGACTATTCTATTTCTTTATCATATTTATGCTCATTCCATCTTAGATCTGTGATTGATTATATTGATATTATTGGTGGCTCTTTATATTGCTAGATAGATTATCCAGACAACGTTCTACCGCCGATTTTATGGCATAGGCTGGGCGTTGTTTCCGACTTGTACCCTTACACCGGGTGCGGGCCATGACAGGTACCCTGATCTTAAGTCTATCTTTGAGAATACCTTCGCTGCGCTCAACTGGTCAAAAAATTATCAATCCTCGACAACGGGTATTTGTTTTTGATAGTGAGGTTGTTTAGTGCCCAGTATTTGATACACATATGTACCGACCCATCCTTCTTTGGTACAAAAAGTATCGGAGCACCCCATGGTGATGAATTGGAAAGGATAATGCCCTTGTCTTGTAACTCATCCACCTGTTTCTTCAACTCTGCCAGTTTATTATGTTTACTATATAGACATGCTGCGATATTGGCTCTGTGCCTGACACCAAATCTATAGAGAACTTAATATCTCTATCCGGTGGCAACCCCAGCAACTTCTCTGGAAAGACATCCATGAACTTTGCAATCAACGAATGTGGCGGCTCCTGCTCTTCTACCAAAGCTCCACAGAAATTGCCTTCATTCTGCCCTGCTGCTCCCAGACGAACTCAAACTCTAGCTCTCCTGGCATCTGAAATAAAATTATGCCTCTACGATAATCGATACTAGCATGATATCTACTCAAGCAATCCACCATGAGTACTATATTGTAACTTGGAAGTGGCATTATGAGTAGACATATACACTCAATTCTCGACCTCCCAAAGAAACTCTCTGGTCCTTACAAATATCACTGACCAGGATAATGCCACCCCCGGTCATGATCTTGCAAGTCCTCGCCAACGGTTCAGACTCAAGATGATGTCTCAGAGCAAAAGATACAGATATAAAACTATGAGAAGCACCAGAATCGAATAAAGCATGAGCTGTAAAGGATTCAAGATAAACTGAACCTGAGATGACATCGCCAACTGGCTTATACTCCTCGACGGTCAAGGCAAAAGCTTGCCCCTGTTGCTGAGCACCTCTCTGTTGCTGATGCTGAGCAAACTGCTGCTGCGGCGGTGGTAGAGGTCCTTTCTGCTGTCCCGCTGGTGGCCTAGCGGGTGCTCTCTGTGCCTGACCTCCGTCCTGAACTGGACGAGTTGAGACTTTAGGACAAGCCCTCAACTGATGGTCTCAAGATCCGCAGAATAATCATTGGCCTAGTCTCATCCTGCATGCATCACATCCATGTCCTTGCTTCTTACAGAAAGTGCAAGGAACAGCTGCCCTTTGGATCTGGTACATCTGCTTTGCCGGCGCTCTAGCTGGCCCGTGATACAGCTGCCTCTGATGCTTGTAGTGCCTCTGGTGTTGTCACGACCCACACCCGGTGTAGGGATGCAAGTCGAGAACAACGTCCAGCCTACGCTGCAGCATCGACGGTGGAACGCTGTCTTGGTCAACTCTACTATCTAATTATCTCACAAATGCATAATCCTCCAATAATATCTCAACTCCAAGAAGAGAGTAATCAACTTAATTCAATATAATACTCAATCACATTTCTATGGCACGAAAAGATATCACAGAAGTCTAACATAACTATGCAGTTAATATAACAACAACAAATAGAAATAATATCCAAACACAAATATATGCCGAAAACAAATCCGGTACCAAAATGCTAAAGAGAACTAACTATGCTAACTAGTGAATCCGGCTAAATCTCCCGACAGTACTCCAGAACTAGTGGGTCCAAGTCTTCACCATCTATAGGCTGAGGTCCTTAGTATGTCGGACATCAATCTCCTGGATCCTCTGAAAAATATTTTTCAGTCAGGAATGGAGCAAAGTATAACCCAATAGCAGTTCTAATTAATTAACAAAAACTATAAAGCAGTAGTATAAAAGATGTTATCTATGATGAGAATATAACTGATAATCAACAACAATGAAAGAATAGGCAATACTAGCAATATAAATATAAATTAATGCGTACAAGAATAAATGAATGAACTGTAATGTCAGAATAGAACAAGGTAATCAATGAACTGAATATGAAAACTATAATATACTATGTGATTTAAGATACTAACTAAATATGTGATCGGCTTGGGAGACTCAATGATTACACTAAGGAGCTAACTCAACTATACGTGAATTGCATGGTTAGTTAGTAGCCAATGATTACACTACTAGCTGATAGTTTCTTGATCACATATTTAATTGGTATTTCCCCCGCCCCGACTGATATGATGGATCAAATCATGATATGTTACTAGCAATTTATCCAATGTTTAATCTACAATATTCAATGTTATCCAATACCAACAAGGAAAGTATCCAATACCATCTCCATAATCAAGGTAACATCCCATGACTGACGATCCAATAATATACCAATTCGTGTACCATCGTGTCAAGAATCATAAGTAACATTTCTAAATACTTGAATTATAATGGTAATCAAATAATAGAAACTATCAGAGAATGTACTCGCCTGTGGTCCAGAGTAGATAATGAGAAATGATGTCTGAACTGGTATCACAGACCTATATATGAAATATTGCATTAATACAAGTTCTTGGGAAAGAGAATAAATTAAACTAGTTAACTTCTAGGTCATAAAATCATTTCAAAGTCAAAGGTCAAACTCGGTCAACTCTAAGTCAACTATGGTCAACTATAGTCAAACTATGGTCAAACTATGGTCAACTACCTATTTCTAGGTTGCATAAGTCTAATACAAAATATTGGGTTCAAATACTAAAGTCTAGGTCACAAAAAGCTATATCTTAGGATACTAGGATACCGTATCTCTGGATACGTAAATACAATAGGTAAAACATAAATACACATATTGTCAAACAATATTAATATATATATACAATCTTAATATTAAATGGATACCTTGGTTTTGAACCAACTTGGTATCACAAAATTAAACCAATATTGATACCCAAACCCAATACCTTGGGTATCCCCAATTATCTTGGCATTTACCTTGGTATCTCAAGGTAATGCCATCTAGTATATATTATCTACCCAATCTCTAAACTATAGGCTAATATGTATTTATCTAATACAACTACTAGCTATAAATATTAATATTTACTAATACCTAACTACCTATTACTACTAACATATTTTATATACTAATACATAGATACTAACTTAACATATGATACACATCTACTAACTTACCCAATAATATAATATATGCTACACTAAATATTATACATATAGTATATTAAAATACAAATAGCAATTAGGAACATGTTTACATATATATTAATACCCTATATATACTATATATATAACTATTATATATATATATCTAATATTAATAAAAACTGCCAAACTGTCGCAAAAGTCGCTGCCTACTGTCGCTGAAACTCACCGATACTGCTGATACTCTGTTATTTTAGCGACGGTTTTGCTGTTGTCGCTAAACTGCTGTCGCTGCTGCTGTATGCTATTACTGCTGCTGCTTTCGTGACGGTGCTGTTGTTGCTAAACTGTTGTCGTTGCTGCTGCTGCTGTATGCTATTGCTGCTGCTACTGCTTTCGCGACGCTGCTGCTGCTGCTTTCGCGATGCTGCTGCTGTTGCTATTGCTCCTGCTGCTGTTGTGCTGTTTGCTACACTACTGTTGTTGCGACGCTTGCTGTTGTCGCCAAAAGCTCCTGCCCTCTTTTATAATATATATAATAATATATATATAAACCACAAAATATATATAATATATTATAACTCATAATATATATATACACTATAATAATATACACACACATACATATATAGTAATATGTACATAATACCACATAGTAACATACACAGACATACATAGTAATATGTATATATAACTATACATATATGTATACATACATATAATCATACACAATATAAAACATATATTATAACATACATGTATATATATATATATATATAACAACATATAAATATCTATTTAACATATAAATATCTATACATACTACCATATATAAATATATCTATATTTTGAAGAATAGTTACATACAATATATACACATATAGCATATACATAGGTACATAGATCTAAGACACAATATTACATAAATATATATTTAGAACCTAAATTAAGGGTAAAAACTGAATTATACCTATTGGGAGATGAATTCCCAATGAAACATCCAAAATTGGTAAAATTAGCTTTCAACTTGAAGATCCTTGCTCCTCTTTGTAGATCCTTGCTTCCTCCTTCTCGATCATTGCTCCTCTAGTCTCCAATGATGATTTGGGAAGGAATTGGGTGAAAAATTGGTAGATATTTGATGGAATTTGGTTGAGAAAAATTCTAGATCTAGATTTAGAATAAAAATAAAGAGAGAGAAAGTTTTCATCCCCTTATATAGGCCTCACTTACCCCCTCCCTCAAGCTACTATGTAAATTCTAAAATACCCCTTGGGGCCTCTCATGAAAAAATTAATTAAGGAGGGAAGGTTCTAGTCTAATGGTTTTAACTTAATTAATCATCCTCCTAATAAATGGACTTCTAATTATTGGGCTCAAATCTAACTAAAATTAAATGTTGGGTCCATGGATCTATTATAACTAGTTAGGTCCACTAACACAAATGAAAAAATAAATCTAACATGCTAATAATAAATAAATAATACAATAAATAAATATTTAACATGCATAATATTTAATTAATTATGAAATGACCAAAATATCCTTTCCTAGAAAATACCAAAATATCCTTTCCTAGAAATGAGGCCTCTTCGCTGGACCCGTGTTAGTACTGGATCCTACTGTGTCCCTAGGTCTCTTAGAGCCAAGCTCTAAGTCATCCTCCGCCCGCTGCGCCTGTCTGATAATCTCTTTGAAGGTGGCGGTAGGATCTCCGTTCGTTGGGATTTGACCTCCCGGTTCAGGCCCTTACTGAAGTTCCTGGCTCTACCTCTAGGGTTCTGCCCCTCCACGAAATGACCTAGTCGGCAATACTCCATCGTATACTCATCCACTGACATACCTTCCTGGACGAGGTATTGGAACTGGCTCTCTAAGGATGTCAGAGCCACGTCTGAGAATAACTTTTCCTTGAAAAGATCTTTGAAAGCTTCCCAAGTGAGTCCTGGTACTGCGATCCTGGGGTCTGTCCTGAACCATGTCAAAGTAATATCGAACATCATACACCCCGCTGCCTCTATCTGTAACAACTCTGGAATATGTACCAGTCGCAGGTTTCGCTCGATGTCCTTGAACCAATCATCTGCATAAAGGATCCTCTATGTGCCTCTGAAGTTCTTCGGGCCCATCGTCTTGAAGTCTATGATGGTCTCTGGCCTCGGCTGCTGAGGAATAAACTGAGATTGTGCTATCTGTGGTTGGACTGTGGAAGCTCTCTCAACTGCTACAAGTATGATCTGGTGAGCATTCTCCATACTCTGTCGCAGGACCTCGGACTGACGCTGTTGGGCCTCTATCATCTGTTGGAAGAGCATGAATATTTGTGTCTGATCAACTGCAGGTGGTGGGGGTAGAAGATCCCTGGAAACTGTCTACCCTGTCCTCAGTACTTGAGGTGGAGCACCTCCGAAAGCTGTTGCTGATACGCCTACCTGGACCGGTGAAGCTGACCTCCTGAATATAGGTGCTGGACTATCGTCTGAGGGTGCTGCCCTCATGGATGATGAAGTGATTGATCGTGGTGTCACGGAACCTGAGCACTTGGAACACGTCTTCGGCGGCATCCTGAAGATAGATTGAAATAAGGAATCAATATTGAATATGATACGATATCATCAAAAAAAGACCGAATTTAATTCAAAGTAAAGCAAATATTCAAGGATTGCAAAACAGATTTTGGAATTTTTCCTAGGTGTGATTGAGTAAACTCTCAGCCTAAATCATATTTCCTAAAGAAGGCTCATAGCAGTACTCTAGACGAGCACCACTATGAATCGTACTACTTGCGAATCTAGACCCGCATGGGCCACCACTAAAAATATGTCATAACCCGCACCCGGATATTCGAACACGAGTATATGGTTACGTACAACCTACGCCGCAGCATCGGTGGTAGAACGCTGTCTGGGTCATTTCTAACTATCTAATATCTCAACAATATAATATGGTACCTGTCAATCATCTAAACTCCAAATGGAGAAACAATATGGTATCTCAAAAGTATAACTAATCTCAATCCCAAAATAACTAAGGAAGATAAAGCACGAATGGAATAGCGAAGGAAAGAATAAGATACAATCCAGAATCTGAAATAATATACAACTGTGAATCTCCACAAATATAGTCTAATACAAGCCAACACAAATAACTAGACCTCATCAGGCTCTGCAACTAAGTCCTCCTGGTCTATAGTAGTATCCTCTATAGGTACACCGTCCTGTAGCTCGTAAAATATGGGACACTACTCTAAAAGCCAATCATCTGAAAAAATATATCCAGTCAGGATAAGAGCGAATTGCATACCTCTGAAAGCAGTTTCAATAACATAATCGAGCAAATAAAATTGATAATAGAAATAAAATACAACATCACTAAACATATGAATGAATGAACAATAGGTATACAGGTAATGTACGAGAATATAGAACAACAATATGAATATCTGCAATATGATAAAATAATTACAATCTAACTAATGTGCCTCAGAATAGAAGTTCATTATGTGATCGGTTTAGGTGAACATGATCAATAAGGTAAGACGATTACAAGTGTGGTATGTAATCAGAATGTACACGATGAACAATGGGGCTTTGATCACATAATTAACTCCTACTCTCCCATCCCCAACTAATACCAATGGATCCAATTACGATACGCTACAAACACGAATACGACCACTAAACACGAGCAGTGGGTGTACACGAATATAATCACACTGAACACGAGCAGTGTGTGTACACGAATAAGCATACTGAATACGAGCAGTGTGTGAACACAAAATATAAATCAATACCCAATGTACACAATGAAATATAGGTACAAGAGTACTCGTTGAACACAGTAGGAAATAATATCTCCTGACGGGATCCATGTAGTACAAGTCCGTGAAATCACTGTGTCGGAATCAAGTATTCAATTCTAGAACAAGTATTTATATGCTATTATGATTAAAAAATATCAAAAAAATATACTCGCCTGAAGTCCTGAGCAAGGTGTGTCTCTCGATGCCCAAGCTGGTATCACACAGACCTATATATGGTATGTTGCATCAATACAAGGTTTAAAAATAAAAATAAGTGAAATTGATGCAATGCTAAGTCATAAAGGCATTTCTAAGTCAAACCGACTAATTCTAGGTTGTAAGAGTCTAATCCTAGGATACTAGGTCAATATACTATGAAATTAAGCTATACTAGCTAATCTACGATACCATGAAAATAGTAATTTGTATATATATACAAGTCAATATATATATTACTTAACTAATAAATGAAATAAGATACCTTGGCCTTGCACCAATGCGTATCATACTACCACACTCCAATCTCGATACTCAAACCCAATACCTTGGTATCGACCCAATACCTTGATATTACCTTGGTATCCCAAGGTAATTCAAAACCTCCACAATATATCTAATACATATATAAACCCCCAATACTAATATACTTATATATACTAAGTACTATAATATATATCAATACCATACATAGATACTAACTACTAATATACATCATATACTAATACATACCTACTACCTATCATCAATACAACATACATATCTATATATAGTTATTAGCGTAATTAGTAGGTATATATATATATATATATATATATATATATATATATATATATATATATATAACTATTTATCATCATAACAAGTATATAACTAACTAATACACTATACTAACTAATACACTAACTCACTAAACCAATACTAACCCAACTAGACCAAATACATCACCTGATACTGATACTGTGCATATATTTGAACTGATACAGCGCTGACCTCTATGTTACACTGATACCTGATACTGCACAGTGAGGTGTTGCTGTTGAACTAATGAAGGCTTGTTGTGCTCGAGATGCATGTTGTTGAACTGAACTTCCTGTCTGAACTGTGCAGTTGATCACTGCACAGTGCTACTTGCAGTTGGCTAAACTAAAACTGCACATTGCTCTCGAAGATGGATCACTGCCCGAGCTATTGTGCTTCGAGGTATGGCACACTGCTTGCTCAGTTGTAGTTGGTGACTGTTCACTGCAGTTGGTCACTGCACCCCCTTATGCAGCCCAAGCATGCTGCTGCAGTGGCTCGGGTTGATGCCACTGCACATTGCTTTTCTGATACTCTGTAGGTTCCCTGCTGATGCATTGTGCTGAAAACTGAAGGCCCTGCTATTGTAATCTGTTGTACCTTACTGCAAAGCAAATTGCTCATTGTTGCTAAACAGCTTACTGCAGTTGGCTGAACTTTCTTGCTTAGTGCATGCTGCCACTGTGTAGTTGCATTGGGGATGCAACTGCTCCCTGCTCTTCAATGCATGAGCTGATAACTGATACTGCCGGTACCTCCTCTGTTTGCTGCAGTGAGGATACTACTAACCCTCATGCACTTTGCTACTAAATCACACTGCTTCGAGGAACTGCAGGTTTTATGCATTGTTAAAGCTGAATATTTTTGCACTGTACTGTGTAGTTGATCCACTGGTCCTACTGCCACTGCTTGGTCGATTGCTGCACTACCTAACTGCAGTGAATGCTCAGAGTTGCTGCTCACTTGTACTGCAGTGGCTCAAGGTTGCACCTCCCTGAGTGCACTTGGCTGCAGACCTACCTATGTTGCTGACTCTGATACAGAACTGATACCTTGATACACACTGCATTGAACTGACTGACATGCTTTGCAATGGCTTGATGCTGCGCACATAGTGTTGAGGACTACACGAGTTGCTGTGCACACACAGTGCACACTGCCAGCTGATATGTTGCTCCTTCTTACACACAGACTCACAAACATATAACACACAACATATAACTATATATATACACTCTATAGGTATCACATACACACATAGACATATACACTTAAATATATATATATATATATATATATATATATATATATACAAATAGCTATATGTATATATCCTATATATTATATCACATAATACACACTCAAATACATATTATATATATATATATATATATATATATCATACATATTTATATACACAAGCACACATAGAAATGAGGACAAATGAACAAACACGTGAAGTGCACCGCACCCATATCACACTCATTCTTTGATACGCTTGCGATACGGCTCCACCACACAATCAAACGTATCCTGAAGGACACGAGCAAGTCTAAAACCACAATTATGAACAATACGAAGAGTCAATTTCACATCTATGTGTCCGTGTCAAAATGTGACATGCATAAAGCCCTGTGTCAGAAAAAAAAATCTCAAAATCAACCCGTATCTCCAAATTGTTAGGATACGGCCTACACGTATCCAATTATTGATACGTCACTAGTTATAAACAAATATACACATGTTATATTGATCTATTTGACCAATTAATAAATACCACATGTGCCAATCTCGGAATTTTTCCAAAATTGACACCAAAACACATATAACTTTCACCATAGGTCTCCTATGAACCTAAAACTAATTTCTATGGGTAGCCTATGCATGTGCGGTAATTTCTTATGCTTAAATCTCATATTTAGAACCTACTACAAGAGAGAAAACTGAAATATACCTATTGGGATATGGATTTTTAATAAAAAAATCCCTAAATGTTGAATGTAGCTCCTCCTTGTAGATCTTGGCCTCCTCCTTATTGATCCTTTTTTTTTCTTGTAGATTCTTGTTGTAGTAGCCTCAATTGAAGAATATGGAAGGAATTTATGAAGAAATTGGTGAGAAAATGATGAGGGAATGAAGGAAATTGTAAAGGGGGAAAATGTAGATCTAATTGTAATAGAAAAATAAAATGAGAGACACTCTCTTTCCTCCCTCTAATGGCCGACCATATACCCCTTCCTCAAGTCATATGAAATGTCCAAAACACCCCTTGGGGTCTCTTATGAAGAAATTAATTAAGGGAGGAAGATTCTAGTCTAATGGTTTCACTAATTAATCCATCCTTATAATCCATGGGCCTAATTCATGGGCTCAATCTAAACTAAACTAAATTATTGGATTCATGCATCTAATTAAATGGTTAGGTCTACTACACAAGTCCAAAATAATCTAGCATCTAACAATAATTAAATAATAATTAATTAATTAATCACACATGTACAATATTTAAATATAAATAATTCTAAAAATAAATTATCTATGTCAATTACCAAACTACCCTTGATTGAAAATATGAGGGTGATAGTACCACCCCTAGCTGATGACAATCATGTCCTCAGGCGAGTGTCCTGGAACACTCTTTTTGTAGGTACAACTGCACGACCTCCTCGGGCTCGCCTTCTCAACGCGCTGGTGGAGAGTGGAGGGTTAGAGGAACCTGGCTTTGGGTCTCCCTTTGTGGAGGGAGACCTCCAAGTGGAGAAGCATGAGGAGAAAGGAAAGTCCTCTTCCTCTTATATTTGTACTTGCTTTTTGAGACGCTGTTGGATAGGTGCAATTAGTTGCATTCGTCGAAATATTGACTGCCTAGCTGTAAGCGTTGCTATCTTGGTACAGCAGCAGTTGCTAACAATATTGGCACAGTGGTATCCTGGAGAAGATATTGCATGTATCGTAGTTTTTATCCTCGCTTTACGCTTGTGACTAATCACGTTGCGTAAATCAGTCGAGAAAACATTCACATTTGTACCCTCTTTATGCGCAAGGGTAAACTGAGCGCATGGGTGTGCCAATGGGATCTTTGCTTCCTGACCTAGGTCTCGTACAAGGGCTACCCCTAAGTCGTTAGTGGAAGACTTTTCGAATCAGCCCATTTTATATGCCTCAGCAAACTGGGCGTATGGGTCAGTTCGGTATAACTTTCTGTCAGATGCGTGCATGACAGTCAATGGCGTATGTAGGCAGTCAACGATCTGAACAGTTTCTTGAGCTTGATGGGCTCATACTGTCCTGGACTTTCTTGATCTAGTGTTCACTGGCACAAAGTACGAGGAGTCCAAGTGTTCTCAGTCTTCAAGGAGCTGGCACATAGAGTCTGAGCCGCATGAGATTTTGTCAAAGACAGACATCTTGATCCTGTATTTGGCGCATGTAGTGGCCTTCGTATGTCTGGAGTTAAGCATGGCTTGCTTCTTCTTCTGCACTCCACACTATGAGCGCACAGTCTATGCATCTGCCCCATCCTCAGAGGGTTGTCGAGATCGAAAAGGGGTTTTAGCCCCTATATTCCTGGCATCGTAGTATTTTTCTCTGGCAGAACCTAGGTGCTGAGCACCCTTCTTATCTGAAATGGCTGTCGGATGAGTGGGAGCAGCTTGTGTGGATGCATGAGATATTTCTCTAGCATCAGGTATAAGGACAGGGAGTGCATGCATCAAAGTTAGGTGAGGCACACTGGCCTTGGCAACCCAAGTCCTGCGGGTCTTCTTAGGCTTTGGTAGCCTTGGTGAAGGGCGTATGCTGCCCTCGTAAAGCATCTCTTCAAAACCTTGCTGGTCGAAGCGTACAACCAGCAACCTCTTGGTCGAACCCAGTTTCGTCGAATCGTACTAAGTCACTATTATTTCGTTAGTGGAAAAAGATGTCCCCAACAAATTAGCCATTTTTCTTTTACAAAAAGAAGTTTTACTAACTCAATTTTGTAAATAAAAAACAAAGAGTATATAGTTTCCTTAAACAAGAAATCTAAGTACAATTTAGATTCTGGGGAGCGTGACGATGGAGATAGAGTACTGCAGTTGACTCCTTACTCTGTTGACGGTCCAACGATGAAGGAACTTGCTAGATCTTTGGCTTAATGGCACGAAAGGTAGGAACTGGCTCCTGAGTATGCTTTCTCTATGTCTTATTGTACGTATCTATCCCCGTGTGTGGAAATAACTCCCTGCTATTTATAGCCATCTACGCTGAATGGCTATGCGCGCGCATGTTTTATGTACACATATCTTCTGGATTGCCACATGGTCTTTCTCAACATAATACAGTTGCAACCGTGGGTGCAGGTCACGGTCAGACTGCCATATGACATTAGTTATAATAGGCTATTAGTGAGATCTCGGCCTATAATCTGGGTTATTTCACCAGTTGTGTGCGTGACTGGGTCAACTTGACATGTGGCCCACACCGATGGTCGAGGATCTCTTGCCAGTTATAACAGAAAGATTTGGTCGCATGGAGCCGCATGAAAACCCGGATGCATGAACCCTCAGCCGCATAAGGACTGTGTCACATAGAGTCACATAGATACGAGACCGCATGGAGACTGGGCCGCATGGAGACGTTGTCGCATGGGAGCTTATCGTGTATACATGTGGCACTGCCAGCCTCACGTCTGGCATGAGCCATTATTATGCTGACGTGACTTTTTATTGTTTAGTGTGTCAACGCTTTCTACCGCTTTTGAAGTATTCCGAGCAATTAATGCCATGTCAAAGCTTTATTCAGGTAAACCTGTGTCGAGTGAAAGAACTTGTGTGACCAACTTGGGAGTATTGCCTGAGCAAGCCATAGAACTGGGGCAACAAGCCTTAGAGTTAGACTTGGAACGAAGAACGTGTGTTATGTTTGACACAAACGGATGGATGCTAGTCGGTAGATCAAATAGATCGTGCTTGACGGTAGTGCAAAGCTTGATTTGACTCAGATTGAAAATGACTTGGATTTTGATTGACCCTGCTTGAGGAATCATGGTGAACCATAAACGAGAACCCTTGAGATTTTTGCAAGTAGCTTGTCCAAATTTACTATCGCTAAGTTTAGTTGAATGCATATGTTTGAGGGACACCTTTAATGTGTGCACGATCCAAGACTCAATGATATGTTGAACTTGAGTGCAAAGTGTCACTACCACATTTTTTAGGAAAGGGTATTTTGGTTTTTTCATAATTAATTAAATATGGTGCATATTGAATATTTATTTATTGTATTATTTATTTATTGTTAGTATATTTTATTTTATTTTTGGACTTCTGTTTGTGAACCTAACTAGTTTAGATTAGATCCATGGACCAACATTTAATTCTAGTTAGATTTGAGCCCAATTATAAGCCCAATCATTAGGAGGATGATTAATTAGTTAAACCAATTAGACTAGAACCTTCCCTCCTTAATTAATTTTTTCATGAGAGGCCCCAAGGAAAATTTTAGACTTTACATGGTAGCTTAAGGAAGGGGGAAGGGGCCGGCCTATATAAGGGGGTGAAAACTTTCTCTCTCTTCATTTTTCTATTCCAATCTTGATCTAGAATTTCCTTCAACCAAATTTCTTTTTCTCATACCAAATTCCTACCAAATTTCTTTCCAATTCCTTTCCAAATCATCATTGGAGACTATTAGAGCAAGCATCTATAAGGAGGAAGCAAGGATCTACAAGAAGAGCAAGTATCTACAAGGAGGAGGCTCTTTTCATCCAATTTGGGGATTTTATTGGGAATCCATCTCCCAATAGGTTATAATTCAGTTTTTTCCATTAATTAGACTCTAAATCTGTGATT
Source organism: Iris macrosiphon (assembly GCA_036927795.1). NCBI lineage: Eukaryota > Viridiplantae > Streptophyta > Magnoliopsida > Asparagales > Iridaceae > Iris > Iris macrosiphon. Next base: position 90,972,245 of record JAYESA010000018.1, read on the forward strand.
TAATTATTAGAAACCGTCCCATATGCTAAGGCTACCCATAGAAATTGGAATTAGATTCATAGGAGGCCTATGAAGAAAGTTATGTGGTACTTTGTGTCAATTTTGGAAGAATTCCGAGATTGACACATCTTGTGTTTGTCAATTGGTCAATTAGACCAAATTGACATGTGTTTGATTGTGTGTGGCTAGTATTGTATCCACAATTAGATACGTGTATGTCGTATTCCAATAATTTAGAGATACGGGTTGATTTGAGAATTTTCTTCCGACACGGGGGTTTGTGCATGTCATATTTTGACACGGATACATAGATGTGTAATTAACTCTTTGTATTATTCATAATTGTTATTTTAGATTTGCTCGTGCCCTTCGGGGTATGTTTGATTGTGTGGTGGACTCGTATCGCAAGCGTATCATAGATCTAGTGTGATACGGGTGTGATGCACTCCACGTGTTTGTTTTATTACATTTCTAGATTCAATCGGCCTTGGGTATAGCTATTAGAGTATCATAATTTATGGTTATGTATATATGTGTATGTGTATATATATATATATATATATATATATATATATATGTGTGTGTGTGTGTGTGTGTGTGTGTGTGTGTGTGTGTGTGTGTGTGTGTGTGTTTATATATGTACATATGTATATGTTTATATATATATATATATATATATATATATTAGTGTTATGTATTTATGTATGTTTATAGATGGATATGTATATATGAATGTGTATATAGTCATGTACTTATATGTTTATGTTTATGTGTGAATGAGAGTTTTATATATATATATATATATATATATATATATATATATATATATATATATATATGTTCATAGGTGTTTGTGTGTGTGTGTGTGTGTTCACAGGTGTTTGTGTGTGTGGTTGTGCATAGATGTATATAGATGTGTTATGTATTTATCTATTGATATGTATATAGGTGTGGATGAGTGTTTATGTGTATAGTTGTGTGTATGTGCTAAGAGGAGGGGGTTCGAGCAACTAAAATCTCAACGAGCAGTGCAGCAACATTCAGCCATCGAGCAACAGTAGATCAGCATAGCAGCAACAGCAAAACAGGTAGTTGTAAAGCACACCAAGATGCTGCAGCAAGAGCTTTAGCAGGCACGAGCGCAGCAGTGAGCGTAATAGCAACTGCAGTAGTAGTTTAGCATAGCATATAGCATGCAGTGGCAGCAACTGCTGCAGCAACAGCAATGAGCGCAGCAGCAACTGCAAGCTGAGCTTCAGCAAATGTACGACCAGCAGCAGCTTGAGCAGTAAATGCAGCACACTAACAGCTAGCAGAGAGCAGGCAGCATGCAGCAATGAGCAGCTACACCAGCAGCAGCTTGAGCAGCAACTGCACGAGCAGCAGCAGTATGCAGTGCAAGCCATCAACAGCAAGTGCAAGTGGTCCACAGTGTATCAGTCTAAGTTAGTTAGTTTAATTAGTAGTGTAGTTTACTAGTTAGTTCATTAGTAGTTAGTTTGGTTAGTTAGTTATTGGATAGCTTGTTAGTTTAATAGTTTAGTTAGTTATCTAGTTATTTAGATATCTATATATGTACTTGTTGTTAGATTACTAATTATATAAATACTTGATTTACTAGTTAGTTAGTTCCTAGCTAGTTTAGTGGTAGTTTAGTTAATGGTTAGTTAGTTAGTCATTTGAATTACTAGTTATCTTGATAGTTTAGTTAGTAGTTTAGTTAGTTAGCTTTATTAGTAGTGATATATGTATGTACATTTTGATATCGAGTAGTTAGATATAAATATATACTTATGTATCTCTAGTTAGTGTTATGCATGTAGTGTATGTGTATATATGTTTATATGTATTGGTAGTTAGTATAACTAGTAGTATGGTATTAATTCATGCATGTTAATTTATAGTTAGTATATTGGGTAGTTAAGTATATGTAGATATCATATTACCTTGTGATACCAAGGTAATGTCATAGTATTAATTGGATACTCAAGGTATTGGGTTCAAGTATCAAAGTGAGGGGTGTGGTGGTACGATACCACATTGGTTCAAAGCCAAGGTATCCACTTAGCATTAGTTTAGTTAGGCATATTAAATATTGTTAGGTGTATATACATATTATGATATTTTTTATCTAATTAATTTGCGTATCTTAGGATACGGTATCCTAATGGTTTCTTAGTATCTTAGTTTAGCTAGTGTGGCCTAGTTGCATAGTATATGGACCTAATATCCTAGAGATAGACTCATACAACCTGGAAATAGCTAGTTTGGCCAGTTTGACTTAGAGTTGACCTAGTTTGACAGTATTGACTTAGAAATGACTTTTTGACCTAGAAGTTGACTAGTTTAACTTATTTTTATTCCAAAATCTTGTATCGATGCAATATTGCAAATATAGGTCTGTGTGACACCAGTTTGGATACGTTTTTCATTATTTTCTCTGGACCACAGGCGAGTACATTCTCTGATAGTTTCCATTTTTTTATTACTACTATAATTCAAGTATTTAAAAATGTTACTTATGATTCTTGACACGATGGTACACGGATTGTTATTGTTATTGGATCGTTAGTCATGCGTTGTTACCTTGATTATTGAGATGGTATCGAATACTACTCCTTGTTGATATTGGATAACATTGAATATTATAGGTTAAACATTGGATACATTGGCTAGTAATATATCATGATTCGATTCATCGTATCAGTCGGGGAGGGAAAAATACCAATTAAATATATGATCGAGAACTATCGGCTAGTAGTGTAATCATTGGCTACTAACTAATCATGCAATTTACATATGGTTGAGTTAGCTCCTTAGTATAATCATTGAATCTCGTAAGCCGATCACATATTTAGTTAGTATCTCAAACACATAGTATATTATAGAGTTAAAATCGCTACTTTTGATTCCTTCTGAATACTTTGAATATTGTTGTCCTTCCTTGATAATATCTCATATCGAATTGATCTCTTTTGTTCCGATCTGTCTTCAGGATGCCGTCGAAGACCAGATCCCATCGATCGGTAGCAGTTTCTGCGAGGTCTGCCACCTCTTAATTTTCCACTCAGACAGCAAGGGTTGTACATCCTACGATATCAGTTCACGTAGGAGTCTCGGCTGCCTTCGGGGGTTCTCCTCCACCTGTTCCGAAGACTATCCCAGTTGCTTCGAAAGGACTTCTACCACCTCCATTGTCAGAAGATGTCGCACCAATGGTTGCATTGTTTAAAGAGATGATGGAGGCACAGAGGGCACAGATAGAGGCCCAGCATAGGCAGTCAGATATGATATGGCAGAGTATGAAAAATGTCCATCCGGTAGCTATTATAGCAGTTCAGAGAGGGCATCCTCAACAGCCACAGGATGTTCAGCAAGAGCCAGGCAACATTCAAAATTTCAAGAAGCTAGAGCCTCAGGTTTACAAAGGGATAGAGGGTATAGTCTATGCTGACGATTGGCTCGAGGATATTAAGCATCTTATGAGGGTGTCCTGTCTTACCGAGGATCTGAAGGTTGAGGCAGTAGGACTTCAACTATTCGACGTTGCCCACACTTGGTTCAGGAATGAACCACTTCTTACTGATGCGGGACGGTCTTGGGAGGTGTTCAAGGACCTTTTTAAGAAGAAGTTCTTTGCTCGGACGGACAGATTAGACTTAGGAAGGCAGTTTGAGAGCCTTACACAGGGGAGCATATCCGTAGAGGAGTAAGCCGCAGAGTTTGGGAAGCTAAACCTATTTGCGGAGTACTTGGTAAGGGAGCCAGAAGTTTGGGCTATTTGTTTCCGCGATGGTCTGAATTCGGAAGTAAAGATCCTCATTCCGTCTTTCTATGAGATGTATTCTGAGATACTTTCGGAGGCACGCAAGGTCTAGCGAGAGTGGAACTTGAAGTCATAGAGGGATAATGATATGTTTGGGGGTGCCAGCAGCAGTGCGGGACCGGCGAAGAGGTCGCAGTTCCAGCAACACTATCAGGGGGCTTATTAGCTCAAGAAACAGTAGTTTCCAGTACAGTTCGAAGCTTATCAGCAGCAATGTCAGATGCAGGAGCCGATTGTTGCTCTAGTACAATCTCCAATACAGCAGATACTACAGCAACCTCAGAGACAGGTGCGACAAGCTCCTTAATTCACCTATTGTAAGAAGACTGGGCACACTTGGAAGATGTGCCGAAAAAGACTTGGAGCATGCTTACATTGTGGATCAACGGAGCATATGGTGAAGGATTGTCTCTGGACCCTTCATCGTCCAGGCCAGGGTACAGATCGAGGGCAGAGAGGTGGAGCTAGCCACCTGTAGCACCGTAAATTGCTCATCACCCGCAGAGGGAGCTACCTCAGTAGGGCAGAGCATTTATGATGACGGTCGAGGAGACCGATACTACAGGTGATGGGTTAGCGAGTTATGTTCTTTCTTTCTGTTCCTTCCATCTATTTTGATTGATTGCTTCTTTAGTACCTTTTGGATGCTTGTGTTATATAGTTAGAATACCCTGACAGAGACAGCAGTAATAAGACAGATGGAGACCATGACCATGCATGTTGTTCTTTATATGTTCTTTGTGTAATTTTAGATAAGACCTTCTTGGACTATGATTGCTGGGGGTTTGACCTAGAAGGAGTACGATCACCCTTAAATTTTGAGGAAAAAATTATTTTAAGGGGGGTTGACTTGTTACTACCATATTTTCTATGAAAGGGTATTTTGGTCATTTTATAATTAATTAAATATGGTGCATATTGAATATTTATTTATTGTATTATTTATTTATTGTTAGCATATTATATTTTATTTTTGGACTTGTGTTAGTGGACCTAACTAGTTTAGATTAGATCCATGGACCAATATTTAATTCTAGTTAGATTTGAGCCTAATTATAAGCCCAATTATTGGGAAGAGGATTAATTAGTTAAACCAATTAGACTAGAATCTTCTCTCCTTAATTAATTTTTTCATGAGAGGCCCCAAGGGATATTTTAGACTTTACATGGTAGCTTGAGAAAGGGGGGAGGGGTCGGCCGATATAAGGGGGTAAAAACTTTCTCTCTCTCTTCATTTTTCTATTCCAATCTAGATCTAGAATTTCCCTCAACCAAATTTTTTATTCCCACACCAAATTCCTACCAAATTTCTTCTCAATTATTTCTCAAATCATCATTGGAGGATATTAGAGTAAGGATCTACAAGAAAAAAGTAAGGATCTACAAGGAGGATCAAGGATCTACAAGTTGTAGGCTCTTTTTACCCAATTTGGAGATTTCATTAGGAATCTATCTCCCAATAGGTACAATTTAGTTTTTTTATTTAATTAGAATCTAAATCTGTAATTTAATTATTAGAAACTACCCCATATGCTAAGGCTACCCATAGGAATTGGAATTAGATTCATAGGAGGCCTATGGAGAAAATTATATAGTATTTTGTATCAATTTTGGGAGAATTCCGAGATTGACACATCGTGTGTTTGTCAATTGGTCAATTAGACCAAATTGGCATGTGTTTGATTGTGTATGGCTAATGTCGTGTCCACAATTGGATACGTGTAGGCCGTATTCCAATAATTTGGAGATACGGTTTGATTTGGGGGTTTTCTTCCGACACTGGAGTTTGTGCATGTCATATTTTAACACGGACACGTAGATGTGTAATTAACTCTTCGTATTGTTCATAATTGATATTTTAGAGTTGCTCGTGTCCTTCGGGGTACGTTTGGTTGTGTGGTGGACTCGTATCGCAAGCGTATCATAGATCTAGTATGATACGGGTGTGATGCACTTCACGTGTTTGTTTCATTGCATTTCTAGATTCAATTGGCCTTGTGTATCATAATTTATGGTTATGTATATATATATATATATATATATATATATATATATATATATATATATATATATATATATATATATATGTTTATATATTCTCATTCACACATAAACATATTATATATAAATATATAAATATATATATATATATATATATATATATAATATATATATATATATATATATATATATATATATATATATATATATATGTTTATGTGTGAATGAGAATATATATATATATACAAAGGCCAAACATATATATATATATATATATATATATATATATAATATGTTTATGTGTGAATGAGAATATATAAACATATATATATATATATATATATATATATATATATATATATATATATATATATATATATATATTCTCATTCACACATAAACATATTATATATATATATATATATATATATATATGTTTGGCCTTGTATATATATATATATTCTCATTCACACATAAACATATATATATATATATATATATATATGTATATATGTTTATGTGTGAATGAGAATATATATATATATACATATGTTTATATATTCTCATTCACACATAACATATATATATATATATATATATATATATATGTATATATGTTTATGAGAATATATATATATATATATATATATATATATGTTTATATATTATATGTTTATGTGTAAATGAGAGTTATATATATATATGTTCATAGGTGTTTGTGTGTGTGTGTGTTCATAGGTGTTTGTGTGTGTGGTTGTGCATAGATGTATATAGATGTGTTATGTATTTATCTATTGATATATATATATATAGGTGTGGATGAGTGCTTATGTGTGTAGTTGTGTATGTGTGTGCGCTAAGAGGAGAAGGTTCGAGCAACTGAAATCTCAGCGAGCAGTACAGCAATTTTCAGCCATCAAGCAACAGTAGATCAGCATAGCAGCAACAGCAAAATATGTAGCTGTACAGCACAGCAAGATGCTGCAGCAAGAGCTTCAGCAAGCACGAGCGCAGTAGCGAGCGCAACAACAACTGCAGCAGCAGTTGTAAAACCCCCTTCCTAGAAAATCGTATATACCCTTTTTATTTATTAATTATTAATTAAATTGTAGTAATTGGGTCCAAATAGGAGAAATAGATTTTTTATAATTTTTATGTTAGGTGTTCGGACACTTAGATGACTTGTGGGACCATCAGGATTTTTTCGGAATTTATTCCATGTAGGAGATCCCTTGAGCAGTTGTTAGCCTAACGATGTGCAATACCCTACTCTATAAATTTTTTTATGTGTGAATATATATATATATATATATATATATATATATATATATACAAATATATATGTGTATATATATAATTGAAAAGAAAGAAAGTAAAAAGGAATTTAATAATAAGAATAAGAATAATAATATTAATAATAATAATAATGATAATAACAAACAAACTACTTTCCTTAGCAACCTTACTTCAAACCCTTCATCCGAGACTTGCTGCTAACATCTTAGCAAAAGTTGCTGGCCGCAGCATCTTAGCTAAAATAAGAAGACTTAACCCAACAGCAACTTAATTTCCCTTCAACCCGCGGATAGAAGACCCGTCTCCAATCCCCCCTCTCTCTCCTAATATATAATATATATATATATAGTTAGCTCTCCCAAAACCCTAACCTAACTCCAGACTTCCCCTTCCCATCTAGAGCCGTCATCGCAGCCAGAGAAGCCTCCCCAAGCCATCCAACCATCCCGTCAACGCTGACATCGCGAACTGCAGTCTCCCACTCGAGGCACCTTCGCTCCGGCGTGATTTTCCGTCGACTCGCTCGACCAAACACCGTTCTGTTTTCATAGGTATGATCTTCCCGTAACCCTCTCCAATACTTGTTTTATAGTCAACCTCGGATAACGTGTGCCCCTAGGTGAAAAATAGCGTCCAAGTCAGCGCGAGCAGACAGAATTCTGCAATCGCAGAAACTTGCGATGACCACCCATATTGTCGAGTTCGTATCTCCCACCACAGAGATCCGAATTCGATGATTCTTTTTGATACCTGTAGATTACATGACCTAGTTTATTTTCTGTATAATAACTTTGTGCTATTAGTTGCTGTGGACAAAATTGTATTCGTCACAAAACTGCGCGCACCCACTTTTTTTGGTTTTCTAAAAGTTGGAGATCGGAGCGCGCTCCGCCAAACGGGACCGCCCCACCGTGTGCCAAGTGTACCGAAGGGTGCACGCAGCATAATCGGACACGTGAAAATTCGTGGGGATTGATTTGGACGCGTGTGTGCGCCAGAATCAGGCCGTATCCGCGAACACATTCCGTGTCGCCACTTTTGTGGAACTCGCGCGTATTTTGTGCACGCTTGTCAGATTTCGACTAAACTTGTGCCACTGGACTCGTGGTAACACGCTGGTCCTGTGACCCAATTTTCACGTATTTCTGAGACGGTTGACCAGATCGCCAATTGGCGGGCCCCACAGTTGACTTTTTGGACCAAATTATGTTCGGCTCATCGGAATCCAAATTTGGACATACCGTTGGGATCGTATTGACATTTAGAATCGGTTGACCCATAGTTTGTCCCATTTAGAGACTGTTACCCTCGGCACGCTTTTCGGTGCGAAATGGCCCACATGTGGACCCGCTTTGGCCCGAAAATGACCTTTTTGCCCCTGTGTCCAAATTGGACGTAAGGACAGGCATTTCTAGCAGTTTGATACCTTCTGAGACTATTGGTGATATTTATTACAGCTTTTGGAGTAGTGCCTACCGGATCCACCAATACCAAGACGACAGTTGATATTCAAACATCAGGCAAGTGTACCTTGCCATCTCTGCAGTATTGTTACCTATTTTTCTTACTTCATATATTTACTGTGCATGCTTAACCTAGGACCGTTTGACATACTTAGCGTCTGATTATCAGTCGGGTGCCCACATCGTACGCGGTGTTGGGTAATGTCATTTAGATATGGACATACGTGACACTTTATATTCTCGTACTTGTCTTACCAAGTACACTTTGACCCAGGACACAGGACACTGATCATGAGACAGGATCTTCCCGAGATATTCGTGGTGATTCCGTATAGGATACAGGACTTGACCTAGATTCTATATTCTATATACATTATGACTTGTGCATTAGATATGACTCCGCTGACATGGACGTGAGACGTTATGTTCATGATTTGCGTGGTTACATGGGGTGGGGAGAGACACACAGGCTACAGGCTGATTATATATACATAAATCATAGTAAACACATAGTAAAATACATAGTTATTGCTGCTACCGGCTCCCAGACACAGAGCTTGTAGTGGTCTCAGCCTGAGTATTCGTGCTGCTCTCATCTTGCATATCACTTAGCTGGTTATTTAGTATTCCCTTATTGTTCCATCTATTGCTGGTGAGACCCACAGGCTACAGGTTGATTATGTTATGCCGGCTACTCAGTCTCCCGCTGAGCTAGACCACTTCATGATATCACTGCTATTGGCTCCCCTACACAGAGCTTGTAGTTGTTCAACCTGAGTACTATTGATATTCTCTCTTATATTTTACACAGATGTTTACATAATTACCCTATTTATTTCATTATTTGTTGCACTGTATTTATTTTGGCATGAGCTTTCTTGTACCTTGCTATGTTCCCTGAGGACCTGGATCCGGATTTTTTCTCCAGATATTGCAGACGAGGTTTATCCCGAGGTATACGGGACCGCAGCAGGAGGAGCCGATCTAGGAGCTGTACCACCATCTGAGGACGAGGTCTTGGATGAAGACTTCTCTTGAGCATCTATGTTCCATGCTCAGCTTTTGTTTATTTCAGTCTTTTATATTCTGGTCTGTTGACCCATTGTACTAGATATTTATCGGGTTGTTCCCCGAAGTACTTTGTGAGACTTGCTGATGATTTACATTCCTTATTTATTCTGTGGATCATATTTTATATCTTGTGTGGATGAGATTAGTTGTGCCATGATTATCGTAGACTTGTTTTACAGCTTAAGTATGCCCTGATGGATCCATTATGTTGAGTTGGTCCATCGGTGCGTACTGCTGGCCATTGCCACGTGTCTAGTCCCACGGTATTTTGGGACTAGGGCGTGACATGGTTTTTGTAGTGGCCCATGCAGGTCTACGACTAAATTGTTCAGTTTCAACTTAGGGACTGAACCAGCCTGCCCTAAGGATAGGATAAGTTCTAGGTTCTCATCCATTATCTAAACCATTATTGAACTCTATATCGAACTCGAAACTGTAATTGATTTGCATCCTGTATTGATTCCTCTGAGCGTTCTTATAGTTGATCTTTTGAATTCAGAGCAATGGATCCCAGGAATGGAGACGAGACTCCTTTGGAGATACCACACGACGCTGTGGTTACTTATGGAGACGGTGTGACTCCTGGGAGTGGAGGACAAGCATCACAGAGCGATCAAACCGGACAGCCTAATCCAAGGTTCCGGAGAGATGATATCCCACCTCCACCACAGTTCACTCCATAGATGCCAGCTTTCCCGCCAGGACAAGCTATGGACGGGCAACAGATGTTCCAGATGATGTATGCTATGATGCAAGCACAGCAACAGATTCAGCAAGAGGCCCATCGGCAGGAGGCCGATTATCTGAGAACCAGCCTGGTATCCGCATTGGAGCAGGCAAATCCACCAGCGAGGAGAACGACGACGGGATCTATCACCGACTTCCGTCAGCTCAAGCCTCGTACATTTTCTGGTAAAGAGGGACCAACAGAAGTTCATGAATGGCTCACAAACATTCAGCATCAGTTGGAAGCCGCTGAACTTCCTAGAGAAAAGTGGATGACTGCAGTCAGAATGCAGTTAACCGAGAACGCACATCACTGGTGGTTAGCAGAGGAGATGAGGCTCGGGCAGGACCGAGTCACCTGGGAAGAGTTCTCTAGACTCTTCAGAGAGATGTATATTCCCGCAGTAGCGAGGGCAGAGCTCAGAGATAAGTTCCACCGCCTTATCCAAGGCAACATGACAGTGGAAGAGTACAATGCAGAATTTATTCGCCTGAGCCGCTTTGCCCCGACGTTGATTTCGACGGAGGAAGAAAAAGCAGAAAGTTCTTCGACGGACTAAACTTGGAGCTACATAAACTAATTGGATCCGTTGCACCTACATCCTACTCAGACGTCCTTGCAGCAGCCCGACGCGTGGAACGCGTCACCAGGAGAGAGACCAGTCTGAAACGGTCTTCCACATCAGCCAAAGTATCGCAAGAAGAAGCTGCAAAGAGGCCTCACCTACACCAGCCACCCAGAGCCTCTCCGCAGATACTACCTACATGTCAGTACTGTGGCAAGGCAGGCCATATTGAGAAGGACTTCAGACGCAAGTTAGGATTATGCTTGATTTGCGGGACCAACCAACACTTAGCCAAGGATTGTCCTCATCATCGAGAGAGAGCATTGACATTAAACAGACAAGCTCTACCAGCGCCAGGAGGGTATCAACCAAGGCCACCCTTGGCTCCACAGGCAGCACCCTTCCAGCAAGCCCAACAGCAACAGCAGAGGAATCCACCGTAAGGACGCGGACAAGCTTTTGCCATGACTTTGGAGGATGCGCAGATTCATGGAGTAGCTAATGCGCGTAAGTTTTTATAGTTTCTGCTTTTAGATTTGCTTAGTTTTTGCATGTTGATTCGTGACCTAGCGTTAACCTAGTAATTAATTTGAACTTGCTAATAATTTATAACCTAGAATATTTTTATAATTAATAACTGTAGAGATTATAGAGTCTTTTGCTATTGTGCTATTTTGTGAACTTGAATTAAGTTGTACCCTCTTTCATCATCATCTAGCGTACTTCCCTTTTTGTTGTACTACCTTGACTTATGCTGCTAATATAGCCTAGTTTTGCAAGCTTATTCTTTATCGAGCTTGTTCATGACATATGTGTTAGTGGACATGTACACTAATACAATTGTCTATTCAGAATCAGTGTATTACGGTCTGATCAACCTTAGTGCATTTTGGTTCGCTCTTCGCACAACTACTTCACGTGGATTGAGATATATAGTTGACTAAGTATGCTTGCCCTCTAGATATGTCTGAGCATATCGTATCAGCTACACAACTGTACTAATACGAGCATGCGAACAAAGGATTACCAGAATAGGATTTCAATCCACAACAACTTGACCATTCCCATTTGAATTCTTTAAACGCCTTGATCCTGATACTTCTAATCTATTACCTCACCCTTGAACTCTTTATTATTGATCTCCGTCTTCCCTTATTTCGGAAAGACGAAACCTCGTGCTTGGTATAAGTTGATATATAGACAGTACTAGATATACCCCACAGACCGGTCACATTATTGCTACCCTTTTATATATGATTAAGGGAATATCATAGGTGATAGGTTTGGTGTTAAAGACTTGAGGATTCAATAACATGATTAAATGAGTCGGGGCATAGATTTATTAGATGAATAGTCTTAGATAATAGATGGGTAAATTCTAAGTTGGGTAGAGACCGCAATGCTCACTTGAGAGAAATTTTTAGACTGTAATCAAGTGAGACTTGACAAAGAGAGCCCTACCCTAATTTAATTTCGAGGACAAAATTTTTACAAGTTGGGTAGAATGTAAAACCCCCTTCCTAGAAAATCGTATATACCCTTTTTATTTATTAATTATTAATTAAATTATAGTAATTGGGTCCAAATAGGAGAAATAGATTTTTTATAATTTTTATGTTAGGTGTTCGGGCACTTAGATGACTTGTGGGACCATCAGGATTTTTTAGGAATTTATTCCATGTAGGAGACCCCTTGAGCAGTTATTAGCCTAACGATGTGCAATACCCTACTCTATAAATTTTCTTATGTGTGAATATATATATATATATATATATATATATATATATATATATATATATATATACAAATATATATGTGTATATATATAATTGAAAAGAAAGAAAGTAAAAAGGAATTTAATAATAAGAATAAGAATAATAATATTAATAATAATAATAATGATAATAACAAACAAACTACTTTCCTTAGCAACCTTACTTCAAACCCTTCATCCGAGACTTGCTGCTAACATCTTAGCAAAAGTTGCTGGCCGCAGCATCTTAGCTAAAATAAGAAGACTTAACCCAACAGCAACTTAATTTCCCTTCAACCCGCGGATAGAAGACCCGTCTCCAATCCCCCCTCTCTCTCCTAATATATAATATATATATATATAGTTAGCTCTCCCAAAACCCTAACCTAACTCCAGACTTCCCCTTCCCATCTAGAGCCGTCACCGCAGCCAGAGAAGCCTCCCCAAGCCATCCAACCATCCCGTCGACGCTGACATCGCGAACTGCAGTCTCCCACTCGAGGCACCTTCGCTCCGGCGTGATTTCCCGTCGACTCGCTCGACCAAACGCCGTTCTGTTTTCATAGGTATGATCTTCCCGTAACCCTCTCCAATACTTGTTTTATAGTCAACCTCGATAACGTGTGCCCCTAGGTAAAAAATAGCGCCCAAGTCAGCGCGAGCAGACAGAATTCTGCAATCGCAGAAACTTGCGATGACCACCCATATTGTCAAGTTCGTATCTCCCACCACAGAGATCCGAATTCGATGATTCTTTTTGATACCTGTAGATTACATGACCTAGTTTATTTTTTGTATAATAACTTTGTGCTATTAGTTGCTGTGGACAAAATTGTATTCGTCACAAAACTGCGCGCACCCACTTTTTCCGGTTTTTTAAAAGTTGGAGATCGGAGCGCGCCCCGTCAAACGGGACCGCCCCGCCGTATGCCAAGTGTACCGAAGGGTGCACGCAGCATAATTGGACACGTGAAAATTTGTGGGGATTGATTTGGACGCGTGTGCGCGCCGAAATCAGGCCGTATCCGCGAACACATTCCGTGTCGCCACTTTTGTGGAACTCGCGCGTATTTTATGCACGCTTGTCATATTTCGACGAAACTTGCGCCACTGGACTCGTGGTAACACGTTGGTCCTGTGACCCAATTTTCACGCATTTCTGAGACGGTTGACCAAATCGCCAATTGGTGGGCCCCACAGTTGACTTTTTGGACCAAATTATGTTCGGCTCATCGGAATCCAAATTTGGACATACCGTTGGGATCATATTGACATTTAGAATCGGTTGACCCATAGTTTGTCCCATTTAGAGACTGTTACCCTCGGCACACTTTTCGGTACGAAGTGGCCCACATGTGGACCCGCTTTGGCCCAAAAATGATCTTTTTGCCCCTGTGTCCAAATTGGACGTAAGGACAGGCATTTCTAGCAGTTTGATACCTTCTGAGACTATTGGTGATGTTTATTACAGCTTTTGGAGTAGTGCCTACCGGATCCACCGATACCAGGACGACAGTTGATATTCAAACATCAGGCAAGTGTACCTTGCCATCTCTGCAGTATTGTTACCTATTTTTCTTACTTCATATATTTACTGTGCATGCTTAACCTAGGACCGTTTGACATACTTAGCGTCCAATTATCAGTCAGGTGCCCACATCGTACGCGGTGTTGGGTAATGTCATTTAGATATGGACATACGTGACACTTTATATTCTCGTACTTGTCTTACCAAGTACACTTTGACCCAGGACACAGGACACTGATCATGAGACAGGATCTTCCCGAGATATTCGTGGTGATTCCGTATAGGATACAGGACTTGACCTAGATTCTATATTCTAAATACATTATGACTTGTGCATTAGATATGACTCCGCTGACATGGACGTGAGACGTTATGTTCATGATTTGCGTGGTTACATGGGGTGGGGAGAGACACACAGGCTACAGGCTGATTATATATACATAAATCATAGTAAACACATAGTAAAACACATAGTTATTGCTGCTACCCGGCTCCCAGACACAGAGCTTGTAGTGGTCTCAGCCTGAGTATTCGTGCTGCTCTCATCTTGCATATCACTTAGCTGGTTATTTAGTATTCTCTTATTGTTCCATCTATTGCTGGAGAGACCCACAGGCTACAGGTTGATTATGTTATGCCGGCTACTCAGTCTCCCGCTGAGCTAGACCACTTCATGATATCACTGCTATTGGCTCCCCTACACAGAGCTTGTAGTTGTTCAACCTGAGTACTATTGATATTCTCTCTTGTATTTTACACAGATGTTTACATACTTACCCTATTTATTTTATTATTTGCTGCACTGTATTTATTTTGGCATGAGCTTTCTTGTACCTTGCTATGTCCCCTGAGGACCTGGATCTGGATTTTGTCCCCAGATATTGCAGACGAGGTTTATCCCGAGGTATACGGGACCGCAGCAGGAGGAGCCGATCTAGGAGCTGTACCACCATCTGAGGACGAGGTCTTGGCTGAAGACTTCTCTTGAGCATCTATGTTCCATGCTCAGCTTTTATTTATTTCAGTCTTTTATATTCTGGTCTGTTGACCCATTGTACTAGATATTTATCGGGTTGTTCCCCGAAGTACTTTGTGAGACTTGCTGATGATTTACATTCCTTATTTATTCTGTGGATCATATTTTATATCTTGTGTGGATGAGATTAGTTGTGCCATGATTGTCGTAGACTTGTTTTACAGCTTAAGTATGCCCTGATGGATCCATTATGTTGAGTTGGTCCTTCGGTGCGTACTGCTGGCCATTGCCACGTGTCTAGTCCCACGGTATTTTGGGACTGGGGCGTGACAGCAGTTTAGCATAGCAGACAGCATGTAGTGGAAGCAACTGTTGTAGCAGCAGCAGCGAGCACAGCAGTAACTACAAGCTAAGCAGCAGCAACTGCACGACAAACAGCAGCTTGAGCAGCAAATGCAGTACAGCAACAACAAGTAAAGAGCAGGCAGCGTGCAGCAATGAGCAGCTACACCAGCAGCAGTTTGAACAGCAAACGCAGCAGCAGCAACTATACGAGCAGCAGCAGTATGTGTCACGACCCGCACCCGATGTAGGGATGCAAGTCGGAAATAATGCCCAGCCTACGCCGTAGAATCGGCGGTAGAACGATGTCTTGGTCTACTATACTATCTAAAATCTTACAATAATATGAAGTCTGACAATAAAATCTCAACACAAAACTCAATCACATTCTAAAGCACGAAAAGATATCAAGGAAGTCTAACATAACTATCCATTCAATATATATAAACAATAATAGAAACAATATCCAATCTCATACTCTATGCCGAAAATAAATCCGGTACCTAATGCTAAAGAGACTAACTATGAAAATTAATGATCCGAATAAACCTCCCGGCAATCACTCCAGAACAAGAGGATCCAAGTATGCACCATCTATAAGTCTAAGTCCATAGTATTTCGGACACCAATCTCTCGGATCCTCTAAAAAATATTTTCCAGTCAGGAATGGAGCGAAGTACATACCTCTGAAAGCAGTTCCAATAACAAAGTCGAGCATATATAACAAGTAATAGAAAAAGGATACAAGATGCACAAGTAATAAGAATGTACAATACAGGAAGAACAGGCAATAAGCACAATAAGAACTGAAAAGTAAATACGGGAAATAAACTGCAAGTAGAAAACAAGAATACTAGCTATGTGATTTAGAGTGCAAGTTCGTTATGTGATCGGCTTAGGTTGCACATGAGGTATAAAGGTAACTCCATTATACGTGAGGTGTATAATCGACATGCACATGAGATCAAGAGGGCCTTGATCACATAACCAACTCCTACTTCCCCTCTCCAACCAATACTAATGGATCCAATCATGATCCGTTACGTACATGATCACGATATAGTCACACTAGCACACGAAATAGTGGATGCACAAGAAGCACATGAAAGTCAATACCCGATGCACACGATAAAATATATGTGACTGGGTACCCGTTGCACATGGTAGGGGATAACACCTCCTGACGGGATCCATATAGCACCAGTCTGTGAAATCACTGTATCGAAAATCAATGTATATAATTCTAGAACATGCATATATAGAATATTATAAATTGAAAATAATCAGAGAAATGTACTCGCCTGTGGTCCAGAACAATGAATGTCAAACTATCCGAACTGGTGTCACACAGACCTATATATGAAATATTGCATTAATATAAGGTTCTGGAAAGAAAATAAGTTAAACTAGTTAACTTCTAGGTCAACAAGTCAATTCTAAGTCAAAAGTTAAACTAGGTCAACTCTAAGTCAAACCGGTCAAACTATAGTCAAACTATGGTCAACTACCTATTTCTATGTTGCATGAGTCTAACTCAAAGATATTGGGCTCACACACTATGAATCTAGGCCATACAAGCTACAACTTAGGATACTAAGATACCGTATCTCAGGATACGCAAACAATAGATAAATATCACATATCTATAATAAAGGAGACTAAGTAGATATACTAGTAACCCAAATCAGTTACACTGGATAGCATTAGAAAGAGTATTTAGATATCTTAGGGGTACTCTAGACTATATGTTGCACTATACTAGACACCCTGATATCATAGAAGGTTATTCAGACGCAAACTGGGTAACTGACTCGCATGATGTAAAATCTACTACTGGATATATTTTTACTCTATGAGGAGTTGCAATCTCCTGGGGCTCATGTAAACAAACTATCATTGCTAGGAGTACAATGGACTCTGAAATGATAGCCTTGGACACTACATGCACAGAAGCCGAATGGCTAAGAAACCTTATTATGCATATACCTGTTTCTATTAATCATGTTCCTGCAATTTCTATAAACTGTGATAATACATCTGTTATGGAACTACTAAAGCATGATTCTGTGAATGCTAAGATGAACAGGCACCTGCAGCTGCGCTTCAAGTCTATAAAGAGCCTATTGGGCAAATATGTGGTTCTTGACTATATAAAGTCAGAAAAGAATCTTGCAGACCACTTGACGAAGGGTCTGTCTAGGACTTTGATCCTAGAATCATCGAGGGGGATAGGGTTAAGCCCATAAGTAAAGTCACCAGCAGTGGCAACCCAACCGAGTCTGACTGGAGATTCCAAGAAGCCGGTTCAATGGGTAGGAACAAGCTGGACTTAGGTGACTTTTATGGAACACTGACCCGAGATTAAAATCTCATCATATAATGCCCAAGTGGCTGTACATGCGTACAATGATTCCCCATCCCTATGGTGACAGTGTTCTTGAGTGATATGGTTAGGATGAGTTTCTAAAAAACTCTTAATAAGTCCAAGCTGATATGCGGGGTTGAAACCTATCACCAACCCTTAAGGACTCACCTATATGAAAGGTCGTGAAGGCCGCGACTATGGAACAGGGCGATCCCAAACAACTCTCATGAATGTGGAAAAGTTTGCATGGCCATTTAAAAGCGCCACCCGATAGACCAAGGACCTCTAGCGTACTATGTGTGCTATTTTTCTAAATCTGGTTCAAGAAGTCTGATTCAAGGCATAGTCCATCAAGCACTTCTTCAGATTAAGGCAATAGTCACTACGTGAGATTCAAGACTGTAGTCCATCTCATTTATGCATAGTATTTTACTGCCCAGATGCTCTCTCTTTCTCTCTCTATTTACTTCACTCTTATCTCTGTTTCGGAACTTGACCTATTGGGGGGGGATTGTTGGCTTTGCTTTAGCAAAAGCTCAAGCTCCTTCCTTTCTTTAGTCCCACATCGGATGGGCCAAACCTTTCTTGTGTACATATATTAGTTTCTCTTCTTTGCTCTCTTAAAGTTGTTGTGTGGGGAACCCTTTGGGCCACACGCGCGCGCCGCCGCCGCCACCCGGCCCGGCTCGGCTCGGTTCGGTTCGGAGGGCGTAACGGGTGCGGGTACGCGCCCACATCTGCGGGCGCCGAATGTCGATACGATTTCCTCTTCGGGTTCGGGCTGGGACCCTAAAATATTTTTTTCTCCTCCTTCCCTTTTTGAACCGTTCAAATTTTGAATGTTGGGACACTATCCAGATTCATTGAACCTTGCCTTGCCACAGCTCATTGTTTGACAGCCTTTCTCACACGTTTTATTTGTTACTTAATGGCCTGTTTATGAGCCATTAAGTACCTGTCTGTGGCCAGATTCATTGAACCTTGCCACAGCTCCAGCCTATTTATTGGGTCTCCTTCTCCTTCATTTTACACAGAAAAGATTTCTACGTCAAAACTCTCTTTCACTCCTCTCTCAAACGACATTCTAATATCCAAATCCTTGCTCTGGGCAGAGCTAAGTCCGGTCTCTCTCTCTGAGTTTTGTTCGACGAAGAGAACCCGGTAGTCAGGGGGTTTTACCACTAGGAGCTTCCGAGAAACGTCTGAACATAGACCTCGGATAAACTCTTAGTGCAGTGCTTCGTGCACGACTTCCCCGGAGGCCGGTAACAATTTTATTTCTTACTTTCCTTGTTCTTTGAAAAATATTATATTTATATTATAAATATTTATAACAGATAAATATTACAAGCTAGCACTACCGTCATTATTTATCCCCCTTTGGACCTAAATTGTTTCGAAGTAGGAAGTCTGGGCTCAATATTTTCATCATTATATTCTATATTTTTTGAGTTTTTGGGAGTTCCAGATTTTGGTGTTCTGAGTTTCAGGTTGCAGTCCAAGTCTCAAGTTAATTGGTTTCTAGTATCATGTCTATTCATTAAGGTTGGTCGACAGATGTGTTAGAAAGGCAACACGTTGGACAAGGAACTATAGGACAGTAACATGCAATATTAGACAAAAGCAATAGCAAATATACGAAATACAGATTCAAACCGTATATCGTTGAATATTGTGCCTCTCGGGTATAAAAGCATGATTATGTTTATGAACTACCAAATCAAATTTCGTATGCAACATGTTTCAAGTATAAGTTCAACAAATACAGACTAAATATTAGAAAGGCGCAAGTAGGATAAGTTAAAGGAGTTGCTCGAAAGTGACAAATGTATGGTCAGATTTATTTTGTGGAATTTATTTTATTCAACAAATAGATGCAATATTTGTTGCACCATTTCTATTAATTCCAATGTTTGGTTTGATATATATGGTAAAATTAGTGCAACAAATGTTGCATCATTTCCTTCATACCACAACATTTGTTGCGGCCAAATTTGCTTCAACATCACTTACGGCAACATATGCAGTACCATTTACATCATTTTCATTGATTCTTTCTTCATTCAGTGTAACAATGTCACGACCAAACAATATATTTCTATGTACCGCAACAAAAGTTACAATCATGCATTCTAGTTACATCATTTCAAACAATGGATTTATAAGTCCTACAATATTGTTTGCATGCAATATTATTTACATGCAACCTAACAACGGATTTATAATACCACTTACACAGCAACAAATGCTACATGCAACATATGTTGCATAAGATTTCCATATACGGGCAACCAAACATCCCCTCAAGCAAATAGCATTATGAAATAGCATAATGTGGTCAAGCAAATAGCATAATGTGGTCAAATGGAACAGAACATTATGCACCTCACCAACTGAAAAGCCTTCTGGGTAATTCATGGAAAACCACTCTCTCTCGTCCACGATGGCCAGGTACTGGTATCTGACACCAACCCTTCTCAGCAAACTTATAGATGGTTAACGCTGGTTTATTGACCACTATTAGAAACTTGACATGATGTCACGGGTATACTATTTCGGTGTAAATACAAATACCTGAATATAGTGCAAGTAAAAATGATCACCTTGAACAGATTGTTCTAAGTATGGTAATGTGATTTAGAAACTTGTTTGATATTATTCAGGCCTAACAGCTTCCATGTAATTGCATTACAATGAAATTTTGAATCTTCATGAGTTTAATGACCAGTGTTCTAAAATTCGCTATATGGATTCGGTACGGCGGATGTCCACCTAGCACCTAAACACCGAGCTGAATTTTTTTTAATTGAAATTTAAAATCCATAATACAAATTTGAAATTTGAAATCCAAACATGTTCTAAATCCATATAATCCAATTCATATTTTTTATTTTAAATTTGAAATCCATATTACAAATTTAAAATTTCAATGTTCTAAATTCAAATCCAAATAACATATTCACAATATAACTAAGCATCAAAAACAATAATAAAAAGTAAAATAAAAGAACTTAAAATCCTAACAGCAGCACATGGCCAAACATGCCTCCTAGACGTCGAACATGTCTGAACAGACGCACAAACCCACCGAACATGAGGTTTTCGGTTCGGCCAGCGGCCGCCTAGGCCGATTTTTAGAACATTGTTAATGACTTACAGTGTTTGCAGCTCTTAACACAGTCGAGAGCTTGATGCCTTCTACAATTAAAAGACTTACTTTTGAGCCTACCCATGTTACTGAAAAAGTGTCGACTACTAATGTTTGTTACATAAGGATGGATGGAATTGGAACGAAACAAACAATTTAGCTAAAATGAGCAAGACCACCAATAAAGAAAGGTTACAAAAACGAAAAGTTCAAACAATGTAAACGAGGATTCTAACACCACCAATTTCAGATAACTATGAAAATTTCAGCAGCAGTTTATAGGTGGGCGCAGTCTAAGGATGGATGGGAAATACCAGTCAGTCTTATCTAAAACAAGATAAATAATTTGATTGGCTAAGAAGGAATGAAAACAAATGAAAAAGCACAGCACATGCTATAAAAGGAGCCAAAGAAAACTTTTCAATTAAAACACTAGGAACACAAATACTTGTGAATACCTTCATAAATAAGTTTTTACCAGCAACTACAGCTTTACTCGACCGCAAATTACAATCTTTCATTTAGACGGTACAGGTGACTAATCGTTAATTAATCTTACATCTTAAGTCATGATTATCAGTAAATGATGAACTCTATGATGCATGAAAGATACAGCTTGTGTATGTCTGATAACATTTAATTAGTTACTTACCTGTAATTACCAATTCTCTGGAGAGTGTCACCAGATAAAAAACTAGAAACAGATTAGTATCAGAATGTCACTTCCCTATCCCGTATACTCGGAATATACTGAAGTTCGCGCACTTTTGATTGTGTTTTCATTTTGGGCGCACTTTGAGTATACTTCAAGCGCACGGTTGAATGGAGCTTGGCACACTTTGGCTTGTATTGATTGTGTGATTGTGGTAGGTAGGGTGTGTGGCTTGGATTTGTTGGAGAGGTCCGACGGTTCACCATCCACCCCTTTTCTATATATTCTTGTCTTTCCTCTCTCTCTTCCATTATTGTGTTCATGTTCTCTTTCCATCTTTTCTTCACATGCAAGTGCATCTTACTTGGGATGGAGAAACATTGATCATGCATGGATTTATTTTTCCATTAGTTCTTTGATTTTATTAGCTTATATTGTCGGAACTGAGTTCCTCTTGATCTTTAGTGCTTGCTGTTTTAGATTTCCATGGCTAGGATCTTGTAGATTTGAGTTCTTGTTTTATGGATCTTCTTGATATTTTGAGGGAATGATCTCCCAAAACTTAGTATTTTGGAAAATTACTTGGCTCATAGTGATGAGTATCCTATATTATGTAGCTTTGTTTCTTGGTATTTGTGATTTGGAGCACTGTCATAGTCTCGAGCTTGAGCTCTAAGTGCATCAATGATGGGTCAGTTGGAGAAGTACAGTAACAAGAAGTATACAAGAGGATTTGCATTATGGGTGCATGTTGTGTGACCTGCAGTCCATGGGTGCATATTGAGTATGACTCGCATTTCATACTCGTGCGTACTTTAAAAGTACTGCCAATTTCTTGCTTTTATGTCATGGGGATGAATTTTTAGAAAAAATCTTTCTTGGCGCACTTTCAGAAGATTTCAGCCTCTGACGCACAATTGATGTATTATCGAACGAACCATGCAAAAGTGCGCCAGTCTACCTTTCAGTGCACTTCGGACCAACTTCCTATTGATTGGCGCACTTTTAACCAAAATAACAGACAGGCGCACAATTGACACATTGTGCATTAACAATCAAAAGTGCGCCGCATTAACAAACAATTTACTTGGCGCACTTTCTGGACGCTCAACAGTTGGCGCACTTTTAATAGATCAATAACCCGACGCACTTGTTATCTCTTGGCACACTCTTGCTCAGTTCAGTCTCGATAAGCGAGCTCTGACTTTGGCGTGCCTTGATTTTCGAGCTCTCGACTGTCGTGCCATCGACCTCCCCGCCAGCCTTGGAACTTGTATTTTTGTCTTTTAGTTCTTGTTGTCTTTTAGCTCACACACTTTTGCTGAATGCACCACTCCTTGTCGCTCGCATACTTCAATAAAATGCGCCGAGTTGCTTGTTTGTAGACATTGTGCGCCACCATTGTTTTGTTTGGCCTTGAGTACCTAGACTCCTGTGGCTCGCGCACTTTTGGAGGAATGCGCCAAGTCTGTTTGCCTAGCTTTATGCGCCTACCTTACTTCTCTTATAGAGTGCGCACTTTTGTGAGAGTGCGCCACTGTCTGTTTGTTGGTTGTTATGCGCCAACCCTGATTTGCCTAGTCCGTGTACTTTTGCAAAGTGCGCCATGCTTGTTTCTCTGACGATTTGTCACGACCCGCACCCAAAAATTCGGACACGAGTACGTGGGTACGTCCAGCCTACGCCGCAGAGTCGGCGGTAGTACGCTATCTAGGTCATATCCACAGTTGAAACATCTAGCTCATTCACAAATGATGAAATAGGCAAAGATAATAACAGGAAAAGAATGCTAAGATTTCAAATAAAATAAATGTGACAACAGACCAAATGTTTAATACAGAATTCAGAAATGAAATCGGGGACAAACTCGATTACTAAGATAGAATAGCATAAATAAATAGCTACTGCTAACTACTCTGCAGAAGTAGTCTCCTGGGTGGGAACTGGCTCCTCATATGTGTCATCTGTTCCCTCATAGGGGCCATAATAGGTAGGGGCAAAGTCCTCATCATCGCCTAAATCAACGGATCCAGTCAGAAAAGGAGCAAAGTACACAATGCACAACAAGATTAAACTAAATATTTATGACAATTAGAAAAGAAACTGACTGAGTATCATATTGAGAATATGCATAAAAGAAACAACAATAACTAAGAGTCAATACTATAAACAGGAATATGAGTAAACAGGAATAATATGAGACAGGAAATGAAACTACAACAGCCAACAAGAACTATAACCAGACAGAAAGCTATGTGTGTGAACTTGTGTTTATTTTAGAATACATAGTTGGCATATAGGGGTTTATAAGACTAATTCGGCCGTCATAGACGGCTATTAAACATGAATAATCGAGATCCGGCTGAGGGTACAGTCGCGTACCAACAGCTATTAAACACGGCAGGGGGAAGGGTAAACTACATGCCTTCTAGTATTCTCCCACCCGACACGAAAGCAAGACATGAACTCCAGTATTCAAGACATAAAATTCGGTATTCTAACACTACGTGTAACCATCAAATAATACTAGTAGAGCAAGAAATTAATTATCACAATATAGAGATTAAACTTGAAGTACAGATACTTGCCTGTTGTTTGGATCCAATTATAGTTTGTATCTCGGGAAAATTTTCAGAAATGTGTCCAGATGCTGAAATAGACATTACCATCATGCTCAGAAGATATCAAATAGCTAGAAATGCTTGTCCTTGGGTCCAATTTGGAGACAAGGGCAAAAATGACAGTTTCGGCCAAAATGGGGTCCGCATGTGGGCCCGCTTTGCACCGAAAAACGTGTCAGGGTCAAAGGTCTCCAAATTTACCAAACTTAGTGTCAACAGGTCAGGAACGATGATACGAACCCAACGGAACTTCCAGAATTGGATTCCGATGAGCCGATAACAAAATCGCCCGTCGAGCGGAGCCTGTGGGGCCCACGACACGCGATTTCGTCAACGTTCTCAGAATCGAACCAAACTTGACCCACAGGACCAGCGTATTGCTACGAGTCCGATGGCGCAAGTTTCGTTTCGATCCGACGTGTGTGCACGAAGTTAGGATGAATTGCAGAAAAGACGGATACGGGACGGTGTCCGCGGATACGCGTTGATCCCGGTGTGCACGTACACCCGAATCGATTTTGGCAAAATCTCACACATCCATATCAACACTGCACACGTATCTGTGAAGACCGCGCGCGACCAAGTCATCCCGTTTGGCGGGGCGTACCCAGTTCCGGGGTGAATCGGGTCAATATTTTTCCTATTTTTGGATTGCGGTGTGCGATCACCACAGGGCGCGATGCCCCGAGCGGTTTATCCGGACACCGAGAGGGTCATACAGGCTTCACAACGCAATTTACGGAATTGAAAACGGGGCAGCGAAAAGAAAGATATGAGTACATGAACAGGGCTCGAGAAACAAGGAATTTTCTTGTCCGTGTCGTGTCCGACACGACACGAAGAATTAGGAATTTTAGGGTTTTAGGATTTTCTGATTTGGGGGCTGCCGGCGGCGGTCCGGTCGGACGAACTTCGGGGAGGCTGGGGGCGGTTCGTCGGCTGTAGGGACGCGGCTGGTGGTCGGCGGCGCACCGGGAACGGCTGGCCGGAGGCGGCTCGAAGGGGGGAAGTTGCTGCAGCTGCTGCTGGAGTCGGGGACGCCGGAGACGGTGCTCGAGGAGGGGAGAAGGGAGGAGGACGGTGGCGCTGGAGGCTGGCCGGGGCTGCGGGCTCAGGCGGGCAGCGCGGTGGCGAGGGTGGCGGTTCCGGTGGAGAGGGGATGGCCGGGCTAGGATTTTATAGAGGAGAGGGGCGTTGGGTCGGCCGGGGATGGCGGCAGGAAGAGTGGATCGACGCCGGGAGGAGCGGGGCGTCGTGGCGGGGCGGGGCGCGGGCGGGGCACCACGTGGCCGGCCGGAGCGGCGGGAAACCCGGGCAGCCGGGTCGTGGGGAGGGGGTGAGGGTAGCGGGTCGGAGGCGGCGGGTTGGGTCTGGGCAGACCCGACCCGACCCGGTAGGGGAGCGGGCTGGGCTTGGTACTGGGCTGGGCCGGATCAGGCCCAGTGGGCCGGATCAAATAATAATAATAATAATAATAATAATAATAATAATAATAATAATAAATCAGTTAATAAATAAATAGGTAAATAATTTTTTTAGGCATTTAAAAATAGGTCTGAGGCCCAAAAATTCCAGAAAAATTACCCTAAGTCCAGTTTTTTATTTTACACCTAAAAATATTATTTTCATGATATTTTAATATTATTTATTAATAATTTAAAATTATTTAATAATTTAAAACCTTGATTTTAATTACAGAAAATTCCAGAAAATTATGAAAAATCCAAGTTTAATATTTTTGAAAATTCAGGGGGGTTTACACGATTGTGTGCCACTTGCCTATTTTGTGATTTCTTGTGCCTTGGACATATCATTGAGCGATGTTAAGGACTATTGCCTTATTGATACTTGCATGAGGTTCTTGGTCAAAATGTACGGCACCCAGCATTGACTTGTTATATTGAGAGCCATGTAGATGTGGCCCTGATTATGCTTGATGTTTCCTTTCTAACTTTATTCTTATGCGTTCGATCGGGTATGGAGTGTAGTGCAACTCGGGTGAGAATCTGCAATCTTGGTCCTTGTTTGGTGTAAACCCCCTCACCCAAAATAGGTATTTTGTGTATATTTTATATATTATATTTATTGTAGATGTTGAATTTCTTTAGAGTATTCTCTTAGTTAATTAGAAAATAAATTTTTTGATATATTTAGTTATGTAAATATTTATTTAGAATTATTTTAGGTTATTTTAGATTTTGGAGATTTTCTAGAATTTTTGGTAATTAAAACTTAGGAAACATAAATTTTTAGGACTTTCATAATTTACTATGAGACCATACTTGCATGTTGTTACTACTAAATATTTAATTTAGCGTTAAAATATTTAAATATATTTTTCTTTAATTTATTTAGAATTTTAAGTAATTATTGGATTTTTGGAATTATTGAGGATTTATTTGGATATATAAAGTCTTAATATTAGATAGAGCTAATTTAGTGTTAATAGATATTAATAAGATTATATATAAATTATTTGTATTATCTTTAATTCTATTTAAGATTATAAATTATTGAGATGAACTCAAACTCTATTTTAAATTAATTCAAATCTTGAGCCTACTAGGAAAACAACTTCATGCATATCCTATCCTTATTTAAACGGATCCTAATCATATCCAAATTAGCCAATCCTAGTCTTATTCAATTAAACAATCTTCACCATTATAAATACCTATTAGACTTATGGAATAAACTCATTTTTCATATTTTTTTTATCCCCAAACTCCTCTCTTTTTCGTCCAAAAATAGTCAAAATTTGTCATAAATTCAGCCTCATTTTTTAGTAGTTATGACGACTTAAAAAGACGATATCTCCTAGCTCCGGACTCCAAACGCGCTCTAGTTTTTTTTGTTAGAATCATATCAAGGTTAGTTTTCTGAATATATAAATTATTTCAGTAATTTCAGAACCTATTTTTCCAGAATATTCTGAAAGTGCCAGCTGTCCAAAATCAGATGCATTTTCGTATTTTCGAGATTTTGGGAGATCCCGAACTCGGAATTATGAACCGTTTGAAGTTTTGGAAAGCTGACATGATGAAATTCCAGAAAAGTATTTTTCTAGAATTTAAAATATAATTTTATTCTACTGTAAAATTCGTGCAACATAGACGTAAATAGGAAACCACCGAAAACTGTCATCTGTGCGCCCTTGTGGCCATAACTCATTACCGACTTACGATTTTATGAAACTGTCAATTCCAGTGTTTATGTAGCATTGAAATCTATAGAATTCCACACACAAATCCAGGATTTGAGTTGGTTGACTTTTTGGTTAACAGATCGCCTCGATTTGCGTGCCACGGATCACAAATCAATAAAATTAACTTTCTTTTGACCAAAATTAGAGTTTAATAATAAAATCAGATTAAAATAAGATTAAAATACTATTTTTGGTTATTTTATTCAGAATTAAAATAGATTAAAATGGAGGAACCTATTCACCTACTTTTGTAACCTAATTTGTTTAATTTATGTGACAGGTAGATCGGACGACGCCTTGAGTTGTGACTTCATTCTTTTTCAGAGCAGGCAAGTATAACTTGTCATTGTACTGTTATTCATATTCCATATGTTGCATGCATCTTTATTTTCTGTCTTTAGTTCATATACTTTAACTGTTATATAAAATGCGCTCGACGGTGTCGTCGCGGTATATTTTTATTTATGTATTGCATTGACCTTGTTTATGAGACTACCCCATTATCATGTAGCATCTTTAGGTTCATTGGCTGTGACACAGTTGTTACACGAGTTGTGAGTCTCATATAGATCACGGACTGGCGTGCAGGGTTTGGCCTCCTGTACGTGTGGGCCGTACGTTAGGAATAACTGCTGTTAGAAACTTTGCATGCTAGTAGACTTAGCAGTTATTAGAGGTCTAGGGACATAGCCTATTATAGTACGGTGGTCCCATCCTTGTCCTTGTTTGGTTGCAGGATTGGGCTAGGGTACTAAGAATAGGCTATGAACCAAATTATGTCATGGATGTGACATGCTTAGAGCATTGGGTGGGGAGAACAACAAGTACCGCATTTGAGCTCCTTTACACTTTTTCTTCTGTAACCCGGAAGCTCCGCTGGAGATACGGGCGGTGATGACCCCTATACTACTTGGCGGGCCTCCGCCGTTCAAAAGACGACGTGTCTTTGAGGCCCCTGGTTCTCCGAGAGAGTCATGCCAATCCCAGTTTTCAGCCAGATAGCTTACTTGTAGGGAAAGTTGTTCTTAACTGCATTCACTTAGACGGTTAGGCAACCCCATTGGATATTTATTTTAGTACTTTATTGGCATGTATTTTGTGTATCTTGTTACGTCCCTCTGAGGACCTGGCCCCTTCCAGGTGTATCTGTTATTGATTATTCGCAGGAGCACAGATTCGAATGGTTATTTATGTTTCGAGGAGGTCTTCTCTTCGAGCCGTGATTGATAGCTGGTATTCTTATATCGTATTTGTTGTGGTGTACTTATATTGTATTTGTCCTTATATTCGAGTTGGTAGTGGATTTGTTTCCATCCAACTATCATCCTTAGATACTTATATTGAGATCTAGTTTCATAGATACTGGTTATTTATTTATATTTGATTTTCTGTTGATGAGATTTAGATTATACCCTGTGACTTGTGATAGATTTATACCACATGTGGATTTGATATTCATATTACAGCGTATGTATGGATTTGGTTTCCATATATTGGAGTTGCCATATCCATGCGCTGGCATGCTTACGTGTCCTAGTCCTACGTATTTTTGGGACTGGGCGTGACATTTGGTTTAAGGATTGTAGATCTGATCTCGAGGGTTCATGCAGCTTCCTTATCCGTTTCCTACAGTATTTATTTATTTGTTATTATTTATTGGTGTGTGATTACCCTGACTACGATGAGTGGCACTCGAACTTGGACTTAATAATTATATTGCATCATGGGATCACCTTATTATACATTGGATAGAATAAGAGGAGGCGTAGTTCAACTCGGATGACGTTCTGCAACCCCGGTCCTTATTTGGTTTAATGGTTATGGATCTGATCTCGAGGGATTCTCACACTACTCTTATCCTCATTCATCGATATAATAAAGTAAAAAATAAATTATGATTCCTGACTTGATCAAAACATGATTCATATGACCAACTGATAGGTTTGGTATCCTGACTTGGTTATTGTATTCGTGTTGATATACTTGTCTTATTCACCTGTTTATAATGACTATATTGTACACTGAGTGTAGGACATTAGCCAACATGTACACTGAACGTGACATGATGATTCCTGCTCGGTTCATAATACTATATTCCTGAATTATTGACACGAACATGATAATGGGTCAGAACAATAGCGTGGCTAGGTTATTGCTTGTTTTTGTTGGCCCAATGTTTTATGTTGAGTTTTTGAATATGGCTAATCGATTAAGTTTAGCATTATGGTAATCGATCAATCACTATAATATCTTCTACTTAAACTCAGCATTGTCCAGATATATAATATTTGCTTTATATTTCTTTTTTCGTCTAACATGTGCTTGTAGAAAGCAATAAGCAAGATCAGCAATGGACATATGCTATATGACGATGAGCCAAAGACGATGTTATACCAGAAGATTTTGTCTAACCGCCTACAACTTATTTGGAGCCTCGCACCCGGGGGTTCCGCTGTCGTCAAGGAAAAAAGCGTCTTCAAGTCAGCAGATGTTTCAGAAGTTTGGCATCATCAGTGCTCTTGGTTTTTATATGTAATTTGATATTTTATTTGAGTCTAGGATTGATGTAAGCTGAGTCGCACTGGCAAATCTTAAATACCTATACGCAGATACCTAGTCTACTCAAATGAACCAAAGAACATATACACCAAATCAGGTCACATTCATTTACAAAGTCTACAATACTAAGAGACCGAACTCGGGTCGAACTCAGGCCAAACTCGGTTACCCTTTTGGTATGAAATAAACCAGTTCAATAGCTCCTGATTTCTTGGCCCAACGGTTAAAAATTTGAATTAAACCCTGACTGAATTCTGGCCGAACTCTGTTTGTGGTGCCCCGTTCCCCTATTCGGGGAGCGCGGCTAAGAAATACAAATCGGTATCGTTCGATCGGGATAGATTGAATCAAGATCTTATCCTCGTTATGGATTTGCTTCTTCGGAATCAATTCTGATATTCAGTGGACCGTGCCCCGAGGATGGACTTAGCGACAAGAGTCAAGAGGGACCTCTCCGCTGCAAGTTTTCTTGCCTAGTTTTCGCTGTCGCCTTGTTGCTTTCGTGCTTTTGAGTTAGTTTTTGGATTTGCGTTTTCTTGAACGGTTTTGATAGATTTTATTGCTTTCGTTCGTTGAATTGCATTCCATTCCGAGCTTGGAAAGAGTTGAAGAGGTATTGATCAGCTGTTCGTGGCAATGCAGGTGATCGTGCAATAGACGTCGTACGAACGGAGTCTTGAAGCACCTCTTTCCTTTCCTTCCTCCAACCAACTTGTGAGTGGCTATATTCAATTCAGTTGACCCTTCGTCCAAGTCTTCACACCTAAAAATCTTGCATTCTTGCTTGTTCCAACCAACGATACCATAATAACTAAAATATGTCAAGATAAAGAAAATAAATAGACTTGGGTTATTTGTGCTTGTCAATCAACTTGTGAACGGTTACCTTATTGCATGTTAGTTCATTTAAAATGTTCTTCATATGCTTCAATTTTAGTTAGAATATATATACTTCTTCTATAAATTGTGCTATGTATAGAACACACCTTGCTATGTCACAAACTGATTAGGAAGACTATGCAAAACAAGATAATGCCTTGTTACTTGTCTCATGCTCGTATTGCCTTAGACTGCATAAATTGAATGCTTAATATAGACGTCGTTTGATCACGGACAACTTGTGCACAAGGTTTTTGGTTTCCACGAACGGTCGTCGGGGCACTGGGACCGATCCGATCCGGACGAAACGAATCGTATGGTCATTTGTATGGACGGAATATTATGTCGCGGGGCTCGCCACCTGCGTTGCATATCATTCTCGTCTCGAGACTATAACTCGTCCTTCATGGCATCATGTCATTGATCCCCTCGTATATTTAAACTGTGCAAGCTAACTATGTCTTTGTGGCAGGGAAGGTCATGGTAAGTATTTGTGCAGGTGGTTCAGACGGGCAGGTAAAGTCACCGAACGGTGGCATATTTATTTCAGTAAAATTTCTATATCAATGCTTGGTTGTAAAATGAACTAAGGCAAGTTAGATAGACCATAAAATAACTTGCATGTTTCACATAAATAACTTATGATTTGGTATAGTTGGGTTAGCTCGCCTTCACCAGTGTATTTCGATGTACTGACCCTCGTTGCAACAGGTTCCCCGCACCAAGGAGATCCTGCACGAACCTAAAGCGACTTTTTATTCCAGTCCACCAACCGGCACATCCTGATCGTGCTCTAGTAAAACCATTTTGAAGACCCAAGAGCTCGTGCACAAATTTATTCAGCTTCGCGGGAAGGCGATAGCTTCGCCAGAAGGTCTTTAACAAGTTTAAAGTTTTATTAAAAGGATGTAATGTACATGACGGCTATCTCATTTTGAGTCCACTTTTGTAAGCCCGTGTGGCAATTATCCGACTCGTTCAAGAGTTTGTAAGAGATGTTCATTATCAATAAAGAGAACTTTTCCATATTTCAACATTGTGTTTCAATTATCTGCGTACTCTGAATATGTGCTCGTTATCTAAAATACCTTAGCCTTGTGTGATGCGTAACCTAGGCACACACGACGTCACACCCGGGGGACGACTATCAATTCTACGGTATCGGGACGTGACATATTGGTATCAGAGCACAGCTTCAAGTTCCTTTGACCCTCGTATTGAAAAAGTTCCTTTAACGATCTATTCCCTATGCGAACTCTTGAACTCGTTAGGCCAAAATGAGATATGTTTCATACAGTGAGTCCATAATACATTATGAGCCTAATATAAGTTATATTCTTTTGAAGGAATGACTCAAGCGCAAGCATCAGCACTAGCACAAAGAGAGGTACAAGCCCAAGAAAGTAATTACCGGCACCTCGGGAAGTTCTCGAAGCCAGCGAGCCATGCCTTGTGTCGACCCGATTGAGCAAATGATGCGGATGCTTGAGGCTAGCCAACAGAGGGACGAGGCTCGTTATGAGCGAGCCGAGAAGCGGGCGGAAGAACAACCGAACAAATTTGAAGGCAATCTAGAAGCCCGATTTGTAGTCCAACAGAAGCAGGTATATACCCTGCAACAGATCATCCAGACCTTGGCCTCCAACCATTTCGTGGCAACAGCAACGACACCGGTGGAGCAACCCACGCCTGAAGTCGGAATACCTCAAACTCCAAAGAAGGATGTGACTACCTTCACTTTGCCGACTTCAAGAAGGTCTGCAACACGCCATTTAAGGGGACTGAAGATTCGGTCTTGGCTCTAGATTGACTGGCAGAGCTTGAGGATCACTTTAAACTGCTAGAGGTACCCGAGGAGAAGCGTGTCGCGTGTGCCCAACTACAGCTTCACTTGAACGCACACGATTGGTGGGACGTACATTGAAGGTCTCTCTCCGTAGATAAATATGAGACGATCGCGTAGCCTACCTTCCGTGGCACGTTTGAAGAGGAGTTCATATCCCCTCCCGTTTGTCGGTAGAAGGAGAATGAGTTCTTGCAGCTTCGGTAAGGCAACATGACCGTGAAGCAGTACTCTGTCGAATTCAACCGGCTCGCCAAATTTGCAAGCTCATATTTACCTGATGCGGCGAGTCGTGCCAAACGATTTGAAGGCGGCCTGCGATCTGTCATTCATGCGTACGTGGTCGTTCCCTAATACCTGACAATGCGGGAAGTTTACCCTTTCCCTCGAACCGCAGTATCCTCCAGTTGCTGCTGATATTGTGCATACTTCCAATCACAAGTGCCATAGCAACGCGGAAGGAAACACCGCTCCAAAGCGGCCAAAAAATGGCGGTCGACAAAAAAGAAATAGAGGGGCACGTTGTGAACATTGTAATAGGCCTGGGCAAACCATCGATGACTGTTACATTAAGAACTGGTCCTGCTTCAACTGTGGTGGTAAGGGCCACGTGATTAAGAATTGTCCACTCCCCCCCAAGCTTCGCCCTCAACATCTAAATTCTGCCTCAGCACCCCAAGCCAACCGAGCTGCGATGCAGTAAGAGCGTCGTCAAGCTCTAGGCCGGGTGTACACTATATGACACGAGAAGAAGCCCTGGCAGCGGATACTGTTGTGTCAGGTATATTACTTTTCAATAACATACCTGCACGTGTGCTATTTGATTCTGGTGCAACGCATAGCTTTATATCCACGAATTTTGTCGTGAAAAATATGATTGAAATGACACCATTATATTTAGACCTTAGTGTTAGCACCCCATCGGGCACGAAAATATATGTCCGTTCAGTATGTCAGGGTAGTCACGTCTGTATTGGGGGAAGAAAACTCTCGCTCGATATGTTAGTCCTAGATGTTCGGGATTACGACATCATTTTAGGGATGGATTGGCTAAGCGCTTGCTCGGCAACTATCGAATATGCAGAAAAATGAGTCGTCTTCCGTCTACCTGGAGAGGCCGAATTCTGCTACACAAGTGGACCAGCAACAGATGCGTCCAGGTCCTGCATGGTAATTTCTGCGATGTCTGCTCGGTGGATCCTACACTCTGGATGCGAGGGATACTTAGCGTCGGTTCGGGATACGCAGCTAGATTACGCAAACGTTGAGTCTTCTTCCGTTGTGGCGGAGTTCCTTGATGTGTTTCCGAGCGAACTATCCGTCATGCCACCTGATCGAGAAATCGAGTTCACCATCGATACATTCCCAAATACTCAACCGATTTCCAAAGCTCCGTACATAATGGCCCCTGTTGAACTAAAGGAGTCAAAGTGCCATGGGTACATTCGTTCGAGCGTGTCTTCTTGGGACGCACATGTACTCTTTGTAAAGAAGGACGGAACGTTGCGACTCTGCATAGACTATCAGAAGCTAAACAAGGTTACTATCCGAAACAAGTATCCCCTGTCCAGGATCGACGACATCTTCGATCAACTGCAAGGGGCGTCGGTGTTCTCGAAAATCGATCTTCGCTCTGGTTACCACCAATTGAAGATTAAGCCAGAGGACATGCCGAAGTCAGCATTCCGAATCTGCTATGGCCATTATGAGTTTTCTGTTATGCCGTTTGGACTGATGAATGCCCCTGCCGTATTCATAGATTTGATGAACCGTGTGTTCCGACCATTTCTCGACAAGTTTGTGGTAGTATTTATAGACGACATCTTAGTGTACTCGAAGAATAAGGATGAACACGCAGGATACCTGCGGATGGTGCTTCAAACTCTTCGAGACAATAAGTTGTACGCGAAGCTAAGTACGAGTTCTGGTTGGACAGCATATCTTTCCTTGGGCACATTATTTTCGCATAGGGCATCTTAGTTGACCCGAAGAAAGTAGAAGCCATCGTGAAGTGGAAAAGGCCTGAGTGAGCTAGCGACATTCAGAGTTTCCTTGGTCTAGCAGGCTACTACAGGAGATTTATAAAAGATTTTGCAAGAATCGTCTCGCCTCTGACTCATCTCGCTCGGAAGGGAGTAGCGTTCGCGTGGACGGATTACTGTAAAGCTTCATTTATGGAGTTAAAGCAGCAACTTGTCTCAGCACCAATTCTTACCCTTCCGAACGGGCCCGATAATTTTAAGATCTATAGCAATGCCTCAGGAAAGGGTTTGGGATGTGTCCTAATGTAGAGGGACAAAGTGATAGCCTTTGCATCGAGGCAGTTAAAGCCTCACGAGAAGAACTATCCAACGCACGATCTAGAACTCGCAGTGGTGGTGTTCGTGCTGAAGTTGCGACGGCATTACCTCTATGGTGTGCCGTGCGAGATCTTCACGGATCACAAAAGTTTAAAATATCTCTATACTCAAAAGGATCTGAATCTACGGCAACGACGCTGGCTTGAACTCCTTAGCGACTTAGACTTGATGATCAGATACACGCCGAAAAAGGGTAATGTTGTAGCTGATGCACTGAGCAGAGTGTTCATTGGGAGCTTGGCTATAGATGAAAGGCTGCGACGGGATCTTGAGAGTTTGCGAATTACACTCCGAATCGGATACAAAAAGGGGGCGCAAGTGGCTCAGTTATGCCTCAAACCAGACTTGTTAGAGAAAGTAAAGTCCGCTCAGAAGGATGACTTATTCTTGAAAAAGATGCGAAGTCTTATCTCAGCAGGAAAGGCAACCGACTTTGTGGTAAGCACGGACGGAATGATACGGGTGAAGGGAAGATTGTGTTCCTAACGATGCAAACCTCAGAAAGGAGATACTCACCGAAGTCCACTATGCGAGTTATACTTCACATCCAGGTAGCACAAAAATGTATCGAGACCTCCGTACGACATTTTGGTGGCATGGCATGAAAAGAGATGTGGCATTGTTCGTGTCGCAATGCATGGCTTGTCAGAGGGTAAAGGCCGAGCACCAGAAGCCGGGAGGAGAGATGCAGAACCTTGTTATACCAGAGTAAAAATGGGAACACATAACGATGGACTTTATTGTTGGTTTTGCCAAAGACGCAACGGGGGGACGATGCCGTCTGTGTCATCGTCGATCGACTCACCAAGTCATCTCACTTTCTGCCTATCAAAGTTACTTGGAGTGTCGACCGCCTGGCCCAGATCTACCTCAACGAGATCGTTCGACTCCATGACATGCCCGTATCCATTGTCTCCGATCGAGATGGACGATTCTTATCACGCTTCTAGGAAAGCCTTCAGTCAGCAATGGGAACGAAGTTGAAGTTCAGCTCCGCCTACCATCCTCAGACAGACGGCCAGACAGAGCGGATCAACCAAATCCTCGAAGACTTGCTACGGCTCTGCGCCTTGGACTTGAAGACAAGTTGGGACATGTATCTACCGTTGGCCGAGTTTGCATACAACAATAGCTATCAATCCAGCATTCAGATGGTGCCGTATGAGGTATTGTATGGGCAGAAGTGCAGATCCCCGATCTGTTGGGATGAAGTTGGTGAACGACAAATTCTTGGCCCTGAACTCGTAGAGCAAACCGTCCAGAATATCCGTTTGATCCGTGAACGGCTGAAGATAGCACAGAGTCGTCAGAAAAGCTACTCAGACACGCATCGACGACCTCTTGAGTTCTCAGTAGGCGATCGAGTATTTCTTAAAGTCTCGCCCATGCGAGGAGTTACCAAATTTGGAGCAAAGGGAAAGCTAAGTCCAAGATTCGTCGGTCCGTTCGAGATACTAAAGCTAGTCGCCCCAGTCGCATATCAGATTACCCTGCCATCGTCACTATCTGAAGTGCACGATATCTTCCACATTTCATAGATTAGGAAGTACGTGCACGACCCGAGTCATGTGGTGGATCTTGATCAACTGGACTTGAAGGCAGACTTGACTTATGTTGAACATCTCATGCTGATCTTGGATTACAAAGAGAAGCTGCTTCGAAGTCGTTCGGTTCCTCTCGTGCGCGTGCTTTGGAGAAATTATTCGGTCGAAGAATCAACCTAGGAGCTTGAATCTGAGATGAGAAAAAAGTTTCCTTCATTGTTTCATAGTGGTATGTTTTATTCCTAAGTTTGGTGGACGAAACTTCTCATTAGTTGGTTAGGATGTGGTGCCCCGTTCCCCCTATTCGGGGAGCGCGGCTAAGAAATACAAATTGGTATCGTTCGATCGGGATAGATTGAATCAAGATCTTATCCTCGTTATGGATTTTCTTCTTCAGAATCGATTCTCATATTCAGTGGACCGTGCCCCGAGGATGGACTTAGCGGCAAAGTCAAGAGGGGCCTCTCCGCTGCAAGTTTTTTTGTCTAGTTTTCGCTATCGCCTTGTTGCTTTCGTACTTTTGAGTTGGTTTTTGGATTTGCATTTTCTTGAACGATTTTGATGGATTTTATTGCTTTCGTTCGTTGAATTGCATTTCATTCCAAGCTTGGAAAGAGTTGAAGAGGTATTGATCAGCTGTTCGTGGCAATGCAGGTGATCGTGCAGTAGACGTCGTACGAACGGAGTCTTGAAGCACCTCTTTCCTTTCCTTCCTCCAACCAACTTGTGAGTGGCCATATTCGATTCAGTTGACCCTTCTTTCAAGTCTTCACACCTAAAAATCTTGCATTCTTGCCTGTTTTGATCAAACGATACCATAATAACTAAAAGATGTCAAGATAAAGAAAAGGAATAGACTTGGGTTATTTGTACTTGTCAATCAACTCGTGAACGGTTACCTTATTGTATGCTAGTTCGTTTAAAATGTTCTTCATATGCTTCAATTTTAGTTAGAATATATATACTTCTTCTATAAATTGTGCTATGTATAGAATACACCTTGCTATCTCACAAACTGATCAGGGAGACTATGCAAAATAAGATAATGCCTTGTTACTTGTCTCATGTTCGTATTGCCTTAGACTGTATAAATTGAATACTTAATATAGACGCCATTTGATCACGGACAACTTGTGCATAAGGTTTCTGGTTTCCATGAACGGTCGTCGGAGCGCTGGGACCGATCCGGACGGAACAAATCGTATGGTCGTTTGTATGGACGGAATATTATGTAGCGGGGCTCACCACCTGCGTTGCATATCATTCTCGTCTAGAGACTATAACTCGTCCTTCATGGCATCATGCTAGTGATCCCCTCGTATATTTAAACTGTGCAAGCTAACTATGTCTTCGTGACAGGGAAGGTCATGGTAAGTATTTGTACAGGTGGTTCAGACGGGCATGTAAAAGTCACCGAACGGTGGCATGTTTATTTCAGTAAAATTTCTATATCAATGCTTGGTTGTAAAATGAAGGCAAGATAGATAGACCACAAAATAACTTGCATGCTTCACATAAATAACTTGTGATTTGGTATAGTTGAGTTAGCTCGCCTTCACTAGTGTATTTCGATGTACTGACCCTTGTTGCAACAGGTTTCCCGCACCAAGGAGATCCTGCACGAACCTAAAGCGACTTCCCATTCCAGTCCACCTACCGACACGCCCTGATCGTGCCCTAGTACAAGCATTTTGAAAACCCAGGAGCTCGTGCACAAATTTATGCAGCTCCGCGAGAAGGCGATAGCTTCGCTAGAAGGTCTTTAACAAGTTTAAAGTTTTATAAAAATGATGTAATGTACAGGACGACTATCTCATTTTGAGTCCACTTTTGTATAACGAGTTTGAAGTTTTATTAAAATGATGTAATGTACAGGACAACTATCTCATTTTGAGTCCACTTTTGTAAGCCCGTGTGACAATTATCCGACTCGTTCAAGAGTTTGTAAAAGATGTTCATTATCAAAAAAGAGAACTTTTCCATATTTTAATATTGTGTTTTAATTATCTGCGTACTCTGAATTGTGCTCATTATCTAAAATACCTTAGCCTTGTGTGATGCGCAATCTAGGCACGTACGGCGTCACGCCCGGGGGACGACCATCGATTCCCCGGTATCAGGACTTGACACTGTTTGCCTACACCCTATAAATAGGATTGGAATTCATCATTCTTACTCACTCAACCATTCTCTATCTTTCTATCCTATTGTGAGTAAACCCTCAGAGCCTAAACTTTCTTATCTCCGAGATCAACTCTCTAGCCTTCTAATTGCCAAGTATAATCTCAGTCTAGAAGTCTACAAGAGTTGTAAATAGCTTGGCTCCATCAGTTTCCTCTCTTCTTATGTGCGAAGTCCGCGTGCCCTTCGTATCAAACGCACATGTGTGAAGTTGCGAGACTTCGGATCAAACCTCGTGGTGTAAATAAGTTGGCAAGCCTTCGGATCAAAGCTTGTGATTCACTATTGGTGATTATAGTGGATAAAACTCTGAGCTTGAGTTCTCGAGACTGGATTAGTCCTCACAGAGGGAAACCAGTATACATCGCGGTGTTTGCGTTTGCTCTCTCTTACTCTTACTGCTTTACATTACTGTCTTGCATATACACTGTTAGTTATTAACTGTCTTTACTCTGCTTAATTTTAATTGTGTTGATTATTCCGCTGTATTCTATTCACCCCCCTCTAGAGCTGCCATACACGGTCCAACAGTTTTAATGTTGCATCTACATTTGGGTGAATCCAGATTTGATTCCTTACATTAAATGGATTCATATCAAATGTGCACGTACTCTGTACAACATTATTAAGGAAAAATATTCTTGTGGCCACAACAGGGAATTCCATATCACTGTAGGGTTAATTAGGTAACATAAAAGCTAATTAGTACATGAGAGAACGATATCCCGAGATCGTGCGCGATGGGTCGCACTGTGATAATTCTCATGGTGTGCAAGGCTGGCCACTACGGATATTGTATATCATCCACATGTAGTGGAGTGCAATATTCGACTTTTTATATTTAAAACTGAGCCAACATTTTTTTCTATAGGAAGGTTGGAACTGTTACTGATCAATTAGGATGATGGCCCTACGGGGGACTAGTGCAACAATTAGCGCGGTGGCCCTACGAAAAACTGGTGCAATCATGACATGATTTCTGACTTGTATAATATTGGCTCGGTTAGCCCTGCTCGACATGGCATAATCTGAGGATGCTTATTAATTATTATATCTGGGATAACCCCAGACTCCACATAACAAGTCGTAACATTGTTTGGCCATTCTAACATGACTTGGTTGTGATTATAATTCTGCTAGTAGCTTAGGGACATAGACTGTCATAGTGTGGTGTTCAACTTTTGTCCTTATTTGGTTGGGGAGTTGGGTCATTATGCTATGATGGAATATAGACCGAACTACGACACAGAATTTTAGCTTGACCATAATCATGGGGATGTACCTTATCTTTGGTGGCATGGCATTTATGTCCTTGTTTTGTGAAGGAGTGTGTCATGTTATTCCAAAGGTAGGGCACGAGCGGATGATTCTTGGCTCTTACATTATATGCTAGATCTGGTTTTGTTTCTTCATTCGTACTTCCTTGTGGTACTTGTTATTTGGGGTCTAACCCCACTGGTTTTGTATGGACAGGTTTAGAGCCAGCACCAAAGGATCCAGCTTCTCACCCTCACTGATGGCACACACCAGAAGGATGGCTGCTGAGGGACACGAGTGGATTCCTTTATTCACTGTTCGTCTTTTGTAAACTATATTATTTTTGGCGTTTAACCAACCGGCACATGTTAGCCGGCAAATATGGACATTTGTTCCTTACATGACTGTTTATAATCAGACTGCAGCTGACTCGCTGTCATGTATACTTTGATCTTGCATCTGGCATATCATTCTGTACCGCCAGATCTCTAAAGAACATTCTGATGTGGCATTTGGGACGCCTTACTGCTTATTCTGAAATGTTCTATATTACTGCTACTTATTTGAATGATTGAGACATAGAAGTTCTTAACCCTAGGAGACTTGATTGTAATATGCACCCCTTGCCTCTAGACAACCTTAATACATTGTGGGTTGCTTATTAATTATTATATTTGGAATAACCCCAGACTCCACATAACAAGTCGTAACATTGTTTGGTCGTTCTAACCTGACTTGATTATGATTGTAATTCTGCTAGTAGCTTAGGGACATGGACTGTCATAGTATGGTGTTCAACTTTTGTCCTTGTTTGGTTGAAAAGTTGGGTCATTATGCTATGATGGAATATGGACCGAACTAAGACACAGAATCCTAGCTTGACCATAATCATGGGACGTACCTTATCTTGGGTGGCATGGCATTTTTGTCCTTATTTGGTGAAAGAGTGTCATGTTATTCCAAAGGTAGAGCACGAGCCAATGATTCTTGGCTTAGCACTATATGCTAGATCTGATTTTGTTTCTTCATTCGTGCTTTCTTGTGGTACATGATATTTGGGATTAACCTCATTGGTTTTGTATGACCAGGTTTAGAGCCAACACCAGAGGATCCAGCTTCTCACC
This sequence comes from Iris macrosiphon, assembly GCA_036927795.1. Taxonomy (NCBI): domain Eukaryota; kingdom Viridiplantae; phylum Streptophyta; class Magnoliopsida; order Asparagales; family Iridaceae; genus Iris; species Iris macrosiphon. The sequence continues at coordinate 91,013,531 of JAYESA010000018.1, forward strand.
ATCACTGATGGTATGCACCAAAAGGATGGTTGTTGAGGGACACGAGTGGGTTCACTTTATTCACTTCTCAGTCTTTTGTAAACTATATTCTTTTGGATGTTTAGCCAACCGGTACCTGTTAGCCGACAAATCTGGACATTTGTTCCGTACATCACTGTCTATAATCAGACTGCAGCTGACTCGCTGTCATGTATACTTTGATCTTATATCTGGCACATTATTTTGTATCGTCAGATCTCTAAAGAACATTTTGATGTGGCGCTTGGGACGCCTTACTGTTTATTCTAAAATATTTTATATTATTGCTACTTGTTTGAATGATTGAGACATAGAAGTTCTTGACCCTAGGAGACTTGATTGTAGTATGCACCCCTTGTCTCTAGACAACCTTAACACATTGTGGGTTAGGTACGATTGGCTGAGTCATTTTCCCGCTCTCCAGTATTCTGGATCTGGGACGTGATAATGTTTTAGTGGTGGCCAATGCAGGTCTCGATTTTGTTTTAGACTTATGGGGTGTCTTGTTCATAGAATGTTTCAATCCACCTTGTTCCTTCTTGAAATCTTGTATTCGTCTTCCTCGATACCGAGCTTGAACTTTCATGTTGATTGGTTTCCTCTCATCCTATTCTTGATTTGTCTTGTTTCTTGTGTCCTTTGCTTTTAGGGCTTCTCCACCCACGGTGGTTGGTGCACCAACAATTTCAGCAGGGCAAGACTCCGTTGATCCACAACGAGGGGCAGCACACGTTAGTAATGAGATCTGAGTAGAGTTTGTGGGAGAACAAGAAGAGCAGCATGTACCGGAGATACTAGTTCCCCCGGTTGTACTAGCAGCACCTGTAACGTTAGATGCACAAGTGTTACTAGAGATCATAAGAGGGATGATGGCTACACAATGACAACAACAGCTTCAACATCACGAGCAGTATGTCCTACTAAACCAGGGATTGCAAACAGCCTTGTAGGGAAGTGCCAGGTAGATTATGAGGCATCTGTCAGATTTTGCAAACTGAACCCCAGATATTTTGATGGTATAGAGGACGCTATCACAGCAGATGAATGGTGCCAGGACATTGAGACGATATTAGCAGCAGCAAAAGTCCTAGCTGACGAGCAAGTTGATCAAGTTAGATTGCAACTCCAAGATCTTGCACGAGATTGGTGGACAATAGAAGAAGTTGGCATGAGACTTCCTATCTCTTGGGACAATTTCAGGGCCCGTTTAACGACAGTATTTTAGAGTAGTAGCACGATATGAGCTACAACAACGGTTCATTGATCTTAGTCAAGCAGGCCAGACCGTAGACGGATATGCAGCGAAGATTTGCAGATTGAGCAGATTTGCTTCAATCATGATAGCCACAGAGCCGAAAAGAGCGAGAGGAGGTTCTAGTACGGACTTCATCTCGAGATCTTACGATTGGTGGAGGGACATGATTTTCAAACCTTCGATGAAGTATTGATAGCAGCTAGGAGATGCGAGCTGACTACACAAAGATTGGCAGTCAGGACAAGAGGCCAGAAGAGATCTTATGCCAAGAATGTAGGAGGACCAGCACCTTGAACTTCAGCACCAGCACCCGATGTCCGTATTCGTGATACAGTAGTGGCATCAGTTGCAACGATATCAGCTTGGCAACGACAGCCAAGGCAACGTCAACAACACTCGGGGGACCCAGTAGGTTGCACTTACTGTGACAAGGGAGGTCACACCCGAGACGTATGTAGAATGACAAGTGGAAGATTCTTGCGATGTGGAGGTTCAGACCACATGATAGCTACTTGCCCACAGATGCAGAGGCAAGGAGGACCACGTCAGCAATTCCTATTATTACCAGCTCCAGGGGCAGTTCCATATCAAGAGCCAGTACTAGCCATTAAAGCCATTAGCCCAGCTTCCCCTGTTGACAACAAGCTCACATATTTCAGTAGGAGCAATGTCAGATTCGTCAACAGAGGTCACGACGGCAGTGTACCCTCATGACAGAGTTGCAGTAGCACCGAGACGCAATCAACCAGAGTTTGGCATGTTGGAAGCGATGTTAACGGAAGGCAATTCAGTTGAGGGTACGTTGTGAGCTTCTTTAGTCGTATTCTTGGGTTCCATATTCGGTGAGTGAAAATGAGTTTCTTGTCTCGCTCTTCCTCCTCGGTAACTTATGATACAGGATGGATATCATGTCCCGTCTATAAAGGTACGTCCTGGACATAGTCATGTCTTGGGTTGAGTCATTGGTACTGACCCTTGTTCATTTTTGGGAGCCAGCATAAGACGAGTTCCTATTTTAGCATAACACCTGGGACATTCTTCCGTATGCCTTCATGTCCAGAACTCCTTGATCCTTGCTCTTTTATTTGTGATGTGATGTTGCTTTTCTTCGCTATATGTTGCTTGGATTGCTTACATGTGTAGATTGTTTGTAGCTAGATGTGCTTGTCCTGATGTCTCTAGTTGCCTTGGTCCTGAAATTTCGAGGACGAAATTTTTCTAAGGTGAGTAGAGATGTCACTCCCATATCTGGTATACTCGGAATATACTCAAGTTGGCGCACTTTTGATTGTGTTTTTATTTTTGGCGCACTTTGAGTATACTTCAAGCGCACAGTTGAATGGAGCTTGGCGCACTTTGGCTTGTATTGATTGTGTGGTGGTGGTAGGTAGGGTGTGTGGCTTGGATTTGTTGGAGAGATCCGACGGTTTACCATCCGCCCATTGCCTATATATTCTTGTCTTCCCTCTCTTCCATTTTTGTGTTCTTGTTCTCTTTCCATCTTTTCTTCACAGGCAAGTACATCTTGTTTGGAATGGAGAAATATGGATCATGCATGGATTTATTTCTCCATTAGTTCTTTGATTTTTTAGCTTATATTGTTGGGACTGAGTTCCTCTTGATCTTTAGTGCTTGCTGTTTTAGATTTTCATAGTTAGGATCTTGTAGATCTGAGTTCTTGTTTTATGGATCTTCTTGATTCTTGATATTTTGAGAGCGGTTCTACACTCCCTACAGAATGATAACTTTTGATGTAAGCCCTAGAACTATCTTCCCTTGAAAACATGAATGCATACTCACACTATCTCTCATAGATTCCGTGTTCCAGCAGATTGCAAAAATGCTCTTTCAGCTTCCAGGCACTTCTTTAAGGAAGAGGAATGGATGGACAAGAGAATAGAAGAAAGAAAAGAAGGAATGGAGAAAGAAAATGGGAAAAAAATAAATAAGAGACATCTAAGGTTTAAATGTTACCAACACTCAATATTATGTGAAAGAACGTTACTTGACCACACCTAAGACTTTAAAGCGAAGGTCAGACTTGTTGTCTCATATTGCTTGGATTTGATTCAAAATTTTCAATTCATTATTTACATCAAAATAATCTTTCTAAGCCACTGCTTAGCCCCTAAAATGCCTGCAGAGCATGCCCAAATTTTCAAACATTGCTTACTGTCAATAAGACTTGACAGAAACAGAATTTTTAAAGTTTGTCTCATTTTGATGATCATGAAAATATGCAATCGCAAATAGTAACAGCAATAGCAATAGAGCAAGTCAAGTGCTCAAGGGATTACCAAAACCACGACCAGTCATCATTCGTCCACCCATTCCCCTTCCAAAGCCTCTTCCACCATCGTGTCTTGTCCTTGACTGAAAACAACACTTGAACAAGTGAAAACACTACAAGCATGAGGAAAAAAAAATGTTCTGCAGCACAACCAAAGGAGCAACGACAGTAGTCAGCAATTGTTTATACTCTTTATCTAACTCTGGTCTGATGAGAAAAATAAGTTTCAAAATCATGTCATCCTAGAAAGAAATCTCACCGGCTCCAATCAAGTGCACGTGTGTCAACCAATGCCTTCAATTTGTTCTCCTCATCGATCTTGCTTGCGGGAGAAAGCTCTATTACTGAATTACTAGACTGAGCAGGGGCAGATTCCGGAAAAGCATACAAATCATTGCCAAAATCATCCCATTCAGAGTCGTCGTGCTGGAGAATCAAGGTGGTCTTACGCATCATTATGCCATCCTTTCCGTTCTGTAAAATCAAGTCTTTCTCCATGAATTTGAAACTATACTTGGGGATTCTTTAACTTACATATTTCATAGTAGATGTATCACCGGTCATCATATTACTAGGAGGTGGCAATTGTTCTACTTTATCCTCTAGAATGGTTGGCCTGCATAAATTCCTCAAATTGTCTTAAAATGGCAACACCATATACTAACATTATATTCTTATAACATAGCATTCTCATTTTTCTGCCTAAGTCTACATAATAATATCAGTAAGTGCTGCAAGAATTATGTCATCAATATAATCATGATTTCAAAGTATGAGTACTCGTCCAGTTCAGCAACAATGGGCTTCCGAGGCCTCCCAGGGACCTGACGGATAAAAACAGAAGTATTTTTTGGTATCATGGCAGACTCATCAAGATACTCTGAATTGAAAAATGATGATCACAGTCTATAAAATAAATAAATAATGGAACTTGATACATTCTACAAGTGTCCCCAACACAAACCCTTCATCCACACCGCTGTTCCTTGATCAAAATCAAGAAGTAGCCAAGCCAATCTACAGTTTATGAAAGGATCAAAGTTGAGATCTTTTTCACACAAACCCACCTTCATTGGTCTGAGCATTGGAGATCACCAGGTCGAAATCGGTACCCCTCCCCAAATGCTTCGACTCAAAAATTCTCCCTTTCAGAGTTGAGACCGATATGAAGTGGCTATCAATAGGAATTGAATCATAATCCCTAGCACTTTTAAATTTGTAATAAACTGCAATGTTTTTTTTTTTTCAAAATCTAATCACAAGATAAGAACTTAAGACCACAAAGAACAAACTTTTTTCCTTGATTAAGTAAAATAAACAACAACAACTAGAAATCAAGACTTGTGTACAAATGAATTTTATCTCCTCTAATCTTCCTCAGTCTCCCACCCGTGAAGACAATATCCAGGAAAGAAGATTCTTGATACACCAATCACCGAAATCGCAGTCCTCTCCGCTCACGAACGCCGTCTCTCGATTACGAAGAGCTTCAACCCGATTGGATCCAATCAAATACCCAATTTTGAGACAACGGTCGAAGAAGAAGGAGAATTCTGCAACATAAACTCCTAAATTCTGCGTTGATCCATCGAATGATTTGATGGATCCGAAGAAAAACGACGATGTTTCTTGTCAATCGAGAAGAAAATTAGAGTTAGGGTTCTTTCTTCTTGTTTGTAGAGGAGGAATATGTTGTCGCGGAAAGGCGGAAGGATAGGAAGCGTTTTATGGACAGAGGTTGTACAGTAGGAAACTTGGAAGATTTTTTTTTTTGTGGGGCCAATGCATTAATAGGATCGATAGAGAGGAAACCGGGAAGGAGCCAGGAGGTGGTCGTGAGCTGTTTTACGTCTTCCGATCGAAGTTTTGTAGTTCGAGGTCCTCTCCTAATAACACGATAACCTTTCAAACAAATTGGATTCGGTTTCCAAGCCGACTTTGGGTGGGTGGTAAGTGGTAAGTTTTGTAGTTCGACATGGAGTGAGGGAGAACAATATGACTTTATGTACTTTTGGGATTTTTTTAGATTTATCAGGTTTTTTTTTTCAGTTTTAGTAGCTAAGTTCAAGATGTCTATCAGGTCGGATCGGACCCAGAGTAACTGAATTTGATCAATTTTTGGTAGGGTTGAGTCAATTCGAAAAAAAAACGGACCGGACTGAGCTTTTAAAAAATCCTCCAAATCCAGTCTGGACCAGACCCGGGTAGCTTAGGTCTGGGTTGTGTCCGAGCTAAATTTGGGCTTGTCACTCCTTGTTCCTGATATATGTATTTGTATGTGTATTGTTCATGTATGATATATTTAGCATCCTTGTATCCTAAAATGAGAATCTGAGAACGATTGGATTCTCAAATTTCATGACAAAGGAATGAAATAATAAATTCCTAAAACTCATTATAGTGTAATATTGAATATGATATTCCAACTTTATCCAACCCTATTCTACTTGGTGTCCAAATCATAATCCACAATCACAAGTCACAAAAAAAAAAATTATATGCAAATGCAATTTAGAGAACACATTCGATCACATACAATGTCTAATGTCTCGACAATAATTCCATATATCCGGGATCAGGTAATTTTCTAGATGGAGGGTGTTTAGATTCCAGTCCCACAAGAGTTAAGAGTTGTGAATATCAATGTATCATCTTTTATTTCCATAATTTCACATAAATATGAAAATTATTGGAATTATAACAAGTGTCGAATTACTTGAGTTGGTCTCAAGAATCCATTATAACATGAGTCGAATAACTTGAGTTGGTCTTAAGAATCCATTATAACAAGAGTCGAATTACTTGAGTTGTGCTCAAGTATACCAATCCTTGAAACCATCGTGTCAAGAATCAAATATCTCAATATTAAATACATGAAACATAGAGACTATCAAATAAAGAAACTATCAGAGAATGTACTCGCTTGTGATCATGATCAAATGGTATACCTCAGTGTCCGAGCTGGTGTCATATGCACCTATATATGAATATCATGTCAATGGGTGTAAAGAATGATAAATAAGCTAAAAATGCACTAAATATGATTTTCTAGGCCATTTCTAGGTCACTCTAGCTAAACTAGGTCCTACACAAGTTAATTGGTCCGTATTGATTACGAACTAGCTAACTCTAGCTTGTATTAGCTATACTAGGTCAATACCTTTCCTATCTAGGTTTTCTAGATCATAAAAGTCATTACCTAGATACTGGCTAAGATACATATAGCTAATAATAGGTTACTAGCTAATATTAATATATGACCTATATATACTAGTACTTAAGTTATGCTAATACCTTACTTATGATCTAATATTATTACCTCAGCTTACCTTAGTACCCTCATTTTGGTATGAATCATTACCTATCTAGTCAATTATTTAGTATCCTAATTTTTTCTAGTACCCATATTAATACCTTACTAAACCTACCAATACCTTACTACTCAATATCTATAACTTACTGATACACTTAACTAATACTCCATATAATCCCCAACTGATACTCCAAGATACACTCCATGCCTAACATTCTTAATATCACCCTCACTTGAGCTCAACCTGTAAACCCCCTGATTTTCAAGAAATTTTAATTTAGAATTTTTCACAATTTTCTGTATTTTTCTGAGAATTTTTTCTGAAATTAAACTAAGGTGTTTTAATTATTAAATAATTTTTAATTGATATTAAATAATATTAAAATATTATGAAAATAATATTTTATGGTGTAAAATAAAAAACTAGACATAGGGTAATTTTTCGGGAATTTATTGGACCCCGGAAGCATTTTAAAAGCCCTAAAAACTAATTAATTAATTAAACCAAAATAAACCGGGTTTATTTTAAATAAACCAAACCAAACCAATAACTGAACCAAACCGGTTTAACTGAACCCAAATCCTTATTGGGTCGGATCCGGGCCCAAAAGCCAAACCCGACCCGCTAGCCCGACCCGACCCGCATTTGTTATTGGACCGGGCCGGATACATAACCAGACCCGACCCAACCCGTCGAACCCGACCCGTTATCTCTTTCTCCCCCAAACCGCCTGACCCCGACTCCTCACCTCCCGCCGTCGCCGCCCACGTCGCTCCGGCTACCGGAACGTCCGCCGCCGGCCGCTCTCTCTTCCTCTCCCTCACCGGATCGCCTTTCCCTCTTCCTCTCCCTCGCCGTACCGCCTTTCCCTCTCCCTCTTCCCCACTATATAAACCCTAGACCTTGCCGGAGCCCTAGATCTCGCTGGAGCCCTAGACGCTGCCCTCCTTCCTCGCCGTCCCGCAGCCCCGAGCCCGCCCCTCCAGCGCTGCACCTTGCCCGCCTTCCTCCTCGCCCGCAGCGCCTCGACCCGCTGCTGCCCCCTCTCCCCAGCCCAGCCCCTCGCCGCTGCCCAGAACCCGCAGCAGACTCCCGCCGACCCAGCACCGGCCGCCTAAGCCCCATCTCCGCCTCCGGACCTCGCCGTCCGGCCGCCCTGGACCTCCCCGAGCCCTCGTCGACCTCCGACGACCTGAACCTCCACTCCCAGCGGCCGGACACTGATGCCCTAGCTCAGACACGGCTTGGACACAGTGTCCAGGACACGGTAGACGCGACGCGAACACGGAGAATTCAATTTTCTGAAACCCTGTTCAGGTACCCATATCTCTCTCCTCGTAGCTCTATTTCTTGTTCCGTCTGTTGCATCGCGTAGCCTGCATGACCCCCTCGGTGCCCGTGCAAACCGCTCGGTGCATCGTGTCCTGTAGCGATCGCAAACCGTGATCCAAAAACAGGAAAACCAACGCCCTAATTTACCCCAGAACTGAGTACGTCCTGCCAAATGGGACGACTTGGTCGTGTGCGGTCTTCACCGATACGTGCGCGTCATTGATACGGACATGCAGGATTTCGCAGAAGTTGATTTGGATGTGCGTGCATATCGGAATCAACGCGTATCCGTCGACAACGCCCCGTATCCTTCTTTTCTAGATCTCGCTGTAACTTAGTGTAGACACGTCGGATCGAGACAAAACTTGCGCCAACGGACTCGTAGCAATACGCAGGTCCTGTGAGACAAGTTTGGTTCGATTCTGAGAACGTTGACAAAATCATGTGTCGTGGGCCCCACACAGGCTCCACTTGACGAGCGATTTTGAGATCGGCTCATCGGAATCCAATTCTGGAAGTTCCGTTGGGTTCGTATCATCGTTCCTGATATGTTAACACTAAGTTGGACAGATTTGGAGACCTTTGACCCTGACACATTTTTTGGTGCAAAGCGGCCCACATTTGGACCCCGTTTTGCCCTAAAATATTATTTTTGCCCTTGTCTCCAAATTGGACTCAAGGACAGACGTTTCTAGCTGATTGATATTTTCTGGATCTGATGGTGATGTCTATTTTAGCAATCGGAGTACTGCCTGTAAATCCCACTGAAGTCAGAACTACAATTGGAGCCGGAATCCCAGGCAAGTGTACCTTGCCAATCTCTGCAGTTTTTGCTACTTATTTTCTTGACATATATACTTGTTGTACATGCTTAAACCTAGGGCCGTGTGACTTGCTTAGCGTCCGATTAACAGTCGGGTGCCAACACCGTACGCGGGATTGTGCAACGTCATCTAGAGATGGATATCGTGACATTTACATTCTCGTACTTGCCATATCAAGTACATTATACCAGGACACCTGACACGAATCATGAGACAGAATCTTCCTGAAATATTCAAGGTAATTCTGTATAGGATACAGGTTTATGACATCTTTACATGCTTAGATTTTATTCTAACTTGCTGCATTAGTTTTGATCCTGTGTGTCATGGACATGAGACGTGAGATTACATTGGGTGGGGAGAGATTTACCATACAAAAGGCTGAATATATATATATAATAATTTAATGGATGTACCTTAGACTCTGACTCAGAGCTTCGGTACCGTACTGGCCCTTCGAGAAAATACTGCTATGGTTTCTTCGACACAGATCCTGTAGTAGTCTCAGCCTGAGTATGACTAAAACTCTCACTTGCATATCACTTAGCTGGTTTATTTATTTACCCTATTTTTTCCTTTATTCCTGCACTGCATATATTTTGGCTTGTATTATCTGTACCTTGCTATGTCCCCTAAGGACCTGGATCCGGATTATGTCCCCAGGATTAGTAGACGAGGTCTATCCAGAGGTATACGGAACAGGAACACTTCTCGGAACAGTACCAGAACCTGAGGACGAGGTGATTGCTGCAGATTTCTCCTGAACATCTGCTTCTTCCATGCTCAGTTTTTATGGCAATTAAACTCTTTATTTCCTGTTTTAGAGATATTTGTAACAGACTTAATATCGGGTTGTTCCCCGATTTTATTTACTTTTGACTGGATGTTGTTTAATACTTTCTATTGATATTTCTGTGTTCATTCTGTGGATGAGAATAGTAGACCCTGATAGTTGTAATACAGCTTAAGTATGCCCCGATGGATCCATTAAATTGGGTTTGTCCATCGGTGCGTGCTGCTGGCCATTGCCACGTGTCTGGTCCCTCGATATTTTGGGACTGGGACGTGACATAGTTTTTGTGGTGGCCCATGCAGTTCAACGACTAAATTGTTCGGTTTCAACTTAGGGACCGAACAGGCCTACAATAAGAATCATTTTTGACATCTGTATCGGATTCAAATTAATTCCTTGACTTGCATCTTGCCTTGATTCCTGTGCGCCTCTTATCGTTTATTTTGGATGCAGAGTAGTGGAATCACAATCAAGCAACGAGACTCCTGTCGGAATACCACAAGGTGTTGTGGTCACCCAAGAAGATGTCAATCAACTCAACAAGGCGATCAAGTAGATCAACACCCTTCCAGGAGGTCCAGCAGCAGAGGAATCCACCTCAAGGATGCGGACAAGCTTTCGCGATGACTGTAGGAGACGCGCAGAACCATGGCGTAGCTAATGCGCGTAAGTTTTTGTAGTTCTGTTTCTATTATTGCTTTAGTTCGTGCCCGTTGGTTCGTAACCCTAGACTTGACCTGACAGTTTTAAATTGATAATAATTGATAACCTAGTGTTAATCTAAGTAATTTTGAACTTGCCAATAATTTAGAATATTTTATAAATGTTAAACTGATAAGTTTTTAAAGGATAAAACTGATTTTCTAAAACTGTAATTTTCTAGATTTTCTTTATTCGGGAAATTTCATAACTTTTAATGCTTAGGGAAATAATTTTTCCTAGGTGTTACTCTCAACCTTGATTCTCCTTGATTTTGATGTACTTCGAACAATGTTTGCAACCGTGTCATCTCTGTTGACCGGTTATTATTTGATTGCGAGGACGTAATCCTCTTAAGGGGGGTAGATTATAAACTCCCTGATTTTCAAGATATTTTAATTTGGAATTTTTCACAATTTTCTGGATTTTTTTGAGATTTTTTCTGAAATTAAACTAAGGTATTTTAATTATTAAATAATTTTTAATTGATATTAAATAATAAGAAAATATTATAAAAATAATATTTTATGGTGTAAAATGAAAAACTAGACATAGGATAATTTTTCGGGAATTTATTGGACCCCGGAAGAATTTTAAAAGCCCTAAAAACTAATTAATTAATTAAACCAAAATAATCGGGTTTATTTTAAATAAACCAAACCAAACCAATAACTGAACCAAACCGGTTTAACTGAACCCAAATCCTTATTGGGTCGGATCCAGGCCCAAAACCCAGACCCGACCCGCTAGCCCGACCCGACCCGCATTTGTTATTGGATCGGGCCGGATCCATAACCAGACCCGACCCGACCCGTCGAACCCGACCCATTATCTCTTTCTCCCCCAAACCGTCTGACCCCGACTCCTCACCTCCCGCCGTCGCTGCCCGCGTCGCTCCGGCTACCGGAACATCCGCCGCCGGCCGCTCTCTCTTTCTCTCCCTCACCGGACCGCCTTTCCCTCTTCCTCTCCCTCACCGAACCGCCTTTCCCTCTTCCCCACTATATAAACCCTATACCTCGCCGGAGCCCTAGACCTCGCCGGAGCCCTAGACGCTGCCCTCCCTCCTCGCCGTCCAGCAGCCCCGAGCCCGCCCCTCCAGCGCTGCACCTGGACCGCCTTCCTCCTCGCCCGCAGCGCCTCGACCCGCTGCTGCCCCCTCTCCCCAGCCCATCCCCTCGCCGCTGCCCAGAACCCGCAGCCGACTCCGGCCGACCCAGCACCGGCCGCTTGAGCCCCATCTCCGCCTCCGGACCTTGCCGCCCGGCCGCCCTAGACCTCTCCGAGCCCTCGCCGACCTCCGCCGACCTGAACCTCCACTCCCAGCGGCCGAACATTGATGCCCTAGCTCGGACACGGCTTGGACACAGTGTCTAGGACACGGTAGACGCGACGTGGACACGGAGAATGTAATTTCCCGAAACCCTGTTCAGGTACCCATATCTCTCTCCTCGTAGCTCTGTTTCTTATTTCGTCTGTTGCATCGCGTAGCCTGCATGACCCCCTCGGTGCCCGTGTAAACCGCTCGGTGCATCGTGTCCTGTAGCGATCGTAAACCGCGATCCAAAAACAGGAAAACCAACGCCCTGATTCACCCCGAAACTGAGTACGCCCTGCCAAACGGGATGACTTGGTCGCATGCGGTCTTCACCGATACGTGCGCATCATTGATACGGACGTGCAGAATTTCACAGAAGTTGATTTGGGTGTGCGTGCACACCGGAATCAACGCGTATCCGCCAACAACGCCCCATATCTGTCTTTTCTAGATATCGCTGTAACTTAGTGTAGACACATCAGATCGAGACAAAACTTGCGCCATCGGACTCGTAGCAATTCGCTGGTCCAGTGAGACAAGTTTGGTTCGATTCTGAGAACGTTGACAAAATCGCGTGTCGTGGGCCCCACAAGCTCCACTTGACGAGCAATTTTGAGATCGGTTCATCGAAATCCAATTCTGAAAGTTCCGTTGGGTTCGTATCATCGTTCCTGACCTGTTGACACTAAGTTGGACAGATTTGGAGATCTTTGACCCTGATACGTTTTTCGGTGCAAAGCGGCCCATATTTGGACCCCGTTTTGTCCTCAAATGTCATTTTTGTCCTTGTCTCCAAATTGGACTTAAGGACAGGCGTTTTTAGCTGATTGATATTTTCTGGATCTGATGGTTATGTCTATTTCAGCAACCGAAGTACTGCCTACAAATTCTGCTGAAGTCAGAACTACAATTGGAGCCGGAACCCCAGGCAAGTGTACCTTGCCAATCTCTGCAGTTTTTGCTACTTATTTTCTTGACATATATACTTGTTGTACATGCTTAAACCTAGGGCCGTGTGACTTGCTTAGCGTCCGATTAACAGTTGGTTGCCAACACCGTACGCGGGGTTGTGCAACGTCATCTAAAGATGGATATCGTGACATTTACATTCTCGTACTTGCCATATCAAGTACATTATACCCAGGACACCTGACACGAATCATGAGACAGAATCTTCCTGAAATATTCAAGGTGATTCTGTATAGGATACAGGTTTATGACATCTTTACATGCTTAGATTTTATTCTGACTTGCTGTATTAGTTTTGATCCTGCGTGTCATGGACATGAGACGTGAGATTACATTGGGTGGGGAGAGATTTACCATACAAAAGGCTGAATATATATATATAATAATTTAATGGATGTACCTTAGACTCTGACTCAGAGCTTCGGTACCGTACTGGCCCTTCGAGAAAATACTGCTATGGTTTCTTCGACACTGATCCTGTAGTAGTCTCAGCCTGAGTATGACTAAACCTCTCACTTGCATATCACTTAGCTGGTTTATTTATTTACCCTATTTTTTCCTTTATTTCTGCACTGCATATATTTTGGCTTGTATTATCTATACCTTGCTATGTCCCCTAAGGACCTGGATCCGGATTATGTCCCCAGGATTAGCAGACGAAGTCTATCCAGAGGTATACGGAACAGGAACACTTCTCGGAACAGTACCAGAACCTGAGGACGAGGTGATCGTTAAAGATTCCTCCTGAACATCTGCTTCTTCCATGCTCAGTTTTTATGGCAATTAAACTCTTTATTTCCTGTTTTAGAGAAAATTTGTAACAGACTTAATATCGAGTTGTTCCCCAATTTTATTTACTTTTGACTGGATGTTGTTTAATACTTTCTATTGATATTTCTGTGTTTATTCTGTGGATGAGAATAGTAGACCCTGATAGTTGTAATACAGCTTAAGTATGCCCCGATGGATCCATTAAATTGGGTTTGTCCATCGGTGCGTGCTGCTGGCCATTGCCACGTGTCTAGTCCCTCGATATTTTGGGACTGGGGCGTGACACAACCCTTAACTGGGTACTGTCACCTGAGCACACATTAAGGTCTTTAGTTGCTACCATTGTTGCTATTTACTTGCTGATAACAAGTCTCCCCCTATCCTAATACTACTGCTACCATTGATGTCACTACCCTCATTGCTCCTGAAAGAGATGGCAGTGCCAATCAGTTGATATCAACTGCTACTGCCTGTTGCATTTTAGGTAACATTCTCTTGCCTATGCATCTATACATACTCTCATACTCAATCACTCACCCAAAAGTTAATATACTGTCACGGTGCATTTGCACCACTCCATGATATCTGAACACCACTACAAACACCAACACCACTGCTATCAATACCCTCCCTCCCTCCCTGACTACACTGGAAATACCTACCTGTAGTTCACAATGACACACACACACAGTGCCACACTCCACACACCTATAAACAGGTGTGCACACAGGTGCACACAAGCAATGCTTGCTGCAATTGCTTTTACTGGAACCCGACACTGTCACACCCTATAGCCAAGCCTGGAACACCCACTGTTCTCAGTCCTTTCATATTGCTAGTGCACTGCAACATAACTACCCATCTGTACTGAGTTTACACTTACTCTTCACTTGCAACTGAAGTCAAGATCTACACACTTGGCACCCGAGCTCCCCTCCCTCAACACTCTAACCCTGCTGCCAATATTAATAGCTGATACACTTCTTCTGGAAGTGTGCCTGACCACTTTGCAGTGCACTGATATGCACATCACCTCCCCGTGTCTCAAACTGCACACACCCACCCTAAAACATAAGTACACTATATCTACATATAAATATATATCCCCCTCTACACTCATAAACACCTATATATAAATATATATATATATATATATATATATATATATATATATATATATAATGAGCAATATAACAAACACCTAGTGTGCATCCTAGTATCACACTAGGATACTCTATAATACACATCCAAATGAGAGTCAAACTCACAATACACCAAAGTAAACATTCCTACATATCAAATACACTATTTCATAACTAATGCAACTTGTTCCAATAGAATTTGAAGAGTAATTACACAAATAACTCAAAATGAACCCCGTATCATACCGTATCACAAAATACCATGATACGATCAACTCGTAATCAATTATGGACATATATCTAGTCCCACAACCCCAATCTAAGTCTAATTAGATCTAATTGGTCTCATGACACACACTTGATGTGTCAATTTCGGAATTTTTTCTAATTAGACACAAATTACTATGTAGAATTTATAATACAAGTCATATGAACCTAGTTCTTGATCCTATGGGTAGCCCCAAACCAAGCGATGATTCCTAATGATTAAATGTATGAATTCGAGTCTAAATTAAGGGGTAGATTTAGAATTTACCTATTGGGAGATAGATTTTCAACAAAATGCTCAATGGACACAATTTAGGACACAAACTCCTTGCCAGTCCCTCTTTCTTCAAGTGCTCCTTGCAATCTAAGCTCCAATGCTTATTAGATGATAAAAATAGAAGGGATGGGTGTGAATTGGGTTAAATTTGATGGAGGGATGAAGTGAATTGGAGATGAACTAATTTGGGGATCTAGATTAAAATAAAATGAAGAGGAGAGAGAGAGAGAGAGAGAGAGAGAGAGAGAGACCCTCCCTATAGGTGGCCGGCCCCCTCTTTTCCCTTGCCCAAGCAACATCAATTTTTTAATGTACCCCCACTAGCTAATTATGAGAAATAATTAGGAAGGGCTATATTTGAAAGTCTCTAAACCAATGTAAATTAAGCTAATCTCCTTAATTAACTAAAGAAAATGGTCTAATGGGCTTAGTCTAATGTGGGACAAAATATGTCATGACAATCCAATGGGTCCACTAATGACAAGTCCAAATAAACATAGGCTAGTCTACTAACAAATAATTAAATAGCACAACTCAATATAATTAATTAGTAACACATAATATAAATATTTAATCATTAACTAATAAATATGCTAAATGATCAATATACCCTCATCTAGAAATGTGGTAGTGACAGTAAGCACCGGTCCCTCGTAAGGCTACCGCATAAGTAATCAGGTAATAATATATAATATAGCCAGATACTGCACTCTACTACTGTAGATGATATACAGTATCCGTTGGGGACCAACATGACGCCCTAGGACATATGTCCTAACGGTAGCTACCACGCATGATCTCGAAATTCCATTTCCTCACAATGCTCTACAAGTTCAGTTTCTTAATTAGCCCTACAGTTATTAGAACGTCGTGTCGTGGTTACACAATTATCCTCCTTAGATGATGCACTATGGTACATGTACGCTAGGTACGTATCTACATTGTTGCTCGAGAGCCAAATCTGGATTCCTCTAAGCATAATACAACAAATCAATCAAACAAACATCCTAACCATGCTATGGTTACTGACCAATCACTATGCCTGTGCCAGGTAAAATAAGAACGTGTAGCATGTACACTTAGTATGATCAAATTGCATCTTAATGCACATGTAGGCTACCAGTAAGCCGATAATCACGTTCAAGCAAGAAAATGTATCAGTACGGATACAATAAATTAGGTCAAGATACCAGGCCTATCATCGGGTCAGATAACTATATTAACTAGGTCAAGAGTCGCATAGTCATGTTACATCTAGCAAGGTTGTCGTACTTTGGTGCACAGGTAAAATCATGTGGCACACTCGGTGCGGAAGAAGTATCAACTAGGATATAGATGGTCAGGTCTATAAATCAGTTACCTGGATCTTCTTATCACATTGTATCAAGTTCATAAGTTATCGGTCAAATGGAAGCCTCAATTCATATAAAATTCTCGAATTAACAATTATGCCGCTGAACGTAAAAAAAAGTGTGAACTACTCTGGAGCAGATCCACAATCCTTAAACCAAATAAGGACCGGGATTGCAAATCGTCTCTCGAGCAGAACTACGCCCCTCATTCTAATCAACGGTCAAAGGCAAAGATAACTAATCTACTAATTATCCTTAAATTAACAATGATGCAACGCCGCCAGATGAGAGAAAGAAGAATTGTATGAACCACTTTGAAGTAGATCGACAATCCTTAAACCAAACAAGGACCGGGGTCGCAGACCATCTTTCGAGTAGAACTACACTCCTCACCATGTCCAACAAAAAAAGTAAAATATAATCCACAGATCTGAGTCCACTTAGCAGGTATTGAATCAATATGACACTCACATCTAGTGGGGTCAACATAATATCATGTTATGCACATAGCCAATTCTAGCACATAGCCATGTCTAGTACATAGGTCAAATCTGGCATATAGTTAGGTCTAACACATGGTCTCTTAGTTATCATACATCTACAATCATCAATATCACACATGGAATCACAAAATCCAATAAAACATCAAACCAATAAAATTAATAAATTATGTACATAGCGGATCAAGGACGCATGGGATCAATGTTGCATATGTCAAGGCCGCATAGAAGTCGGTGTCGCATAGGTTCAAGGTAAAGTCCACTCCTTGGAACAAGTGCTGAGCGATGGTCATTAATTACAAATCAGAGAAATGACTTGACGTGATGGATGTGACAAGCCATAAAGTATCAGGAAGAAAAGAGAAACTCACAAAAAATTGTGCAAGGACAAAATAGATTTATGTGTCCAGAAGAGAAGGGGCCGTATAGGATCATGTCGCATAAGTCTTCTTGCCGCATGCTCTTCTTGCCGCATAGATGTCTCTTGGACTTAGCAAATTTCTCATTCGTTCACCAAGTGAAACACAAGGAGTTCTGTCACTTAGGACTTTTTCAAGCATTTAGCTTCAGAACACTTTGTGTAATGATCAGTCATGCATCCAACAAGATGGACGCATGCTGGTGACATATGCGGCAAAGAGTCCATGCCGCATAAAAGCCAAGCCGCATAGAACTCTCGTCCGCATAGAATGCTGGCCACATGCGAACTTTGTCTTCTCCAGACAACAAGTTAAGCTATGGCGAAAAAGTTTTAAAACCAAAAAATTATTTTCTTCATAAAAACTTCATTTTAACTCTGAATCAAGTGAACCAAAAGCCAAAATGCTCGAATATAAAGTGCTCCATCAACCACAAAAACTATTTTTCTAAAATAACATGTTTTAGTAGATCAAAACCAAGAAAAACTTTTAGAACCCATGAATAATCCTAACTTTAAAACTCAGATCTACTCAAAACTATTCATCAAAACCAAAAATTCCAAGAACTAAAACTAATAAGAACATCAAGGAGAATATTTTCCATCAAACGTATTTTTATTACTACATATATGCAAAAATACAAAATTCTATGGCTTCACCACTTTGAGCACGATGTACTTGCCTTGGTGGACTAACAAACCTCTTCCTAGAACCAAGTCTAGGGCTAGGGGTTAGGGTTTCGGTTGGGAGATCTTGAGGGAAGGAGGAAGAGGAAAGAAGAATTAAAGAAGAAATAAAAAATGAAAGAGAGGAGAGAGACAGAGGAGTATATATACACAAGAGAGAAAAAGGGTATTCTAGTCATAACTAATCCTCATACAATCCTAACCATCCAAAAGTGAACCGGGTCAGATACCCATCCTACATACGGATCCTAGCACTGGTTCCTGGCAATTGCTAATGTGTGCATTACTAGTCTCGGGTAGTCTCCCACAATAAACAGAAATATAATTAAATAAAATAAAACATAATTAACAGGAACTGACATATAAAATACAACATGAATACATTTACATGAAATTTTTTTAAATATCACAAATTCAAGAATACCAAATCTGGGAACGGGTGTGACAATTGGAAATAGCCTATATTGGCTAGTGAGATCAGAAGTTTTCTTGGCTTGACTGGCTACTATCAAAGATTTGTAAAGAACTTCATCAAGATTGCGTCGCCTCTGACTCACCAAACCCAAAAGAGAGTAGTATTTAAGTGGACAGACGATTGGGAGAGCAGTTTTCAAGAACTGAACAACAGCTCATCTCGGCTCCAATTCTTACTCTTCCAGACGTACCTGAGGGATTTTAGATATACATCGATGCATCTTAGCTCGGATTGGAATGTGTTCTTATGTAGCATGGAAAAGCGATCTCAGTTTCCTAAAGATAGCTTAAACAACATGAAAAGAATTACCCGACGCATGATTTGAAAATTGCGGCAATTGTGTTCACGTTGAAATTGTGGCAACACTATCTTTATGGGGTATCCTACAAGATCTTTATAGATCACAAAAGTCCTAACTACATATTCACGCAAAAGAAATTAAACTTGAGGCAAAGGCGATGGCTGAAACTAATAAAGGATTATGACTTGACAATTGCTTATACGTCCGGGAAAGGAAACATTGTGGCTGATGCATTGAGACAAAAATTTATCGGATCGTTATCTTTGTCAATTAGGCTACTTCGAGAGTTGGAAGAAATGGCCATCGAGTACAGAGTCTGAAATCAAGGGGTGCAGCTGGCTCAACTGCAGCTAGAGCCGAGCTTGCTAGAAAAGATTAAGTCCGTACAAAAGGATAACCTATTCCCGCAGAAAATACGTAAGTTAATTTTAGCAGGGAAGGCAACCGATTTTGTGGAACATGAAGACGATATGCTGCAGATTAAACAGAGATTGTGTATACCCAAGTATAATGAACTCAGGAAGGAAATACTAATTGAGGCTCATTATGCTAAGTACACCTTGCATTCGGGAAGCACCAAAATATATAAGGATCTACGCACAACATTTTGGTGGCATGTCATGAAAAGAGATATGGCATTATTTATTTCATGGTGTTTGGATTGTCAACGTATGAAAGCATAACACCAGCGACCCGACGGAGAGTTGTAGAACCTTGTCATTCCGGAATAGAAGTGGGAGGATATCTCAATGGATTTTATAGTGGATTTACCAAATACGCAACGAGAAAATGATACGATTTGGGTCGTCGTGGATAGACTGACCAAGTTGGCTCATTTTATAGCAATCAAAAGAGGAGTATATATACACAAGAGAGAAAAAGGGTATTCTAGTGATGACTAATCCTCATGCAATCCTAACCAACCAAAAGTAAACCGGGTCAGATACCCATCCTACATACGGATCCTAGCACTGGTTCCTGGCAATTGCCAATGTGTGCATTACTAGTCTCGGATAGTCTCCCACAATAAACAGAAATATAATTAAATAAAATAAAACATAATTAACAGGAACTGACATATAAAATACAACATGAATATATTTACATGAAAAAAAGTTTAAATATCACAAATTCAAGAATACCAAATCTGGGAACGGGTGTGACAACTGGAAATAGCCTATATTGGCTAGTGAGATCAGAAGTTTTCTTGGCTTGACTGGCTACTATCAGAGATTTGTAAAGAACTTCATCAAGATTGTGTCACCTCTGACTCACCTCACCAAAAAAAAAGTAGTATTTAAGTGGACAGACGACTGGGAGAGAAGTTTTCAAGAACTGAAGCAACAGCTCATCTCGGCTCCAATTCTTACTCTTCCAGACGTACCTAAGGGATTTTAGATATACATTGATGCATCTTAGCTCGGATTGGAATGTGTTCTTATGCAGCATGGAAAAGCGATCTCATTTTCCTAAAGATAGCTTAAACAACATGAAAAGAATTACCCGACACATGATTTGGAAATTACCGCAATTGTGTTCACGTTGAAATTGTGGCAACACTATCTTTATGGGCTATCCCGCGAGATCTTCATAGATCACAAAAGCCCTAACTACATATTCACGCAAAAGAAATTAAACTTGAGGCAAAGGCGATGGCTGAAACTAATAAAGGATTATGACTTGACAATTTCTTATACGTCCGGGAAAGGAAACGTTGTGGCTGATGCATTAAGACAAAAATTTATCGCATCATTATCTTTGTCAATTAGGCTACTTCGAGAGTTGGAAGAAATGGCCATCGAGTACAGAGTCCGAAATTAAGGGGTGCAGCTGGCTCAACTACAGCTAGAGCCGAGCTTGCTAGAAAAGATTAAATCCGTACAAAAGGACAACCTATTCCCGCAGAAGATACGTAAGTTAATTTTAGCAGAGAAGGCAACCGATTTTGTAGAACATGAAGACGATATGCTGCAGATTAAACGGAGATTGTGTGTACCCAAGGATAATAAACTTGGGAAGGAAATACTGATTGAGGCTCATTATGCTAAGTACACCTTGCATCCGGAAAGCACCAAAATATACAAGGATCTATGCATAATATTTTGGTGGCATGTCATGAAAAGAGATATGGCATTATTTATTTCATGGTGTTTGGATTGTCAACGTATGAAAGCAGAACACCAGCGACCCGACGGAGAGTTGTAGAACCTTGTCATTCCGGAATAGAAGTGGGAGGATATCTCAATGGATTTTATAGTGGATTTACCAAAGAGGCAACGAGAAAATGATACGATTTGGGTCGTCTTGGATAGACTGACGAAGTTGGCTCATTTTATAGCAATCAAAAGTACATAGGGCGCTGAACGTTTGGCTCAAATCTACTTGGATCAGATTGTACGGTTACATGGAGTGCCAGTTTCAATTATGTCAGATAGGGATGGACGTTTCTTGTCTCATTTCTGAAATAGCCTTCAGGCGGCAATGGTCACTAAGTTGTATTTCAGCTCGATGTACCATCCGCAGACTGATGGATAGACCATGAGGGTGAACCAGATCTTTGAAGACATTGCGACTGTGCATGCTAGATTTGAAGGCAAATTGGGATACTTACTTATTGTTGGCAGAGTTCTTTTATAATAACAGTTATCAAGCTAGTATTCAGATGGCCACGTTTGAAGAACATTATGGACGCAAGTGTCGATCGCCGATTTTCTGGAAGAAAGTCGGAGAACGACAAGTGCTTGGACCGAAACTTGTTGAACAGGCAGTCGAGAAAGTTCGCATGGTTTGGGCGAATCTTCGAGTCGCTCAAAGCCATCAGAAAAATTACGCAGATGTACATCGACGACCCTTGGAATTCATGGAGGGTGATAATATGTTCCTAAAGGTGACACCTATGTGAGGCATGATGCGGTTCGACGTCAAGGGAATACTGAGTCCGTGATTTGTTGGACCCTTTGAGATTCTACAAAGGGTGGCACCAGTGGCTTATCTACTTGCACTACCTCTGACTTTGGCAGAAGTACACGATATCTTCTATGTTTTCCAACTAAGAAGGTACTTGCATGACCCGAGTCACGTAGTCATCTTCGATCAGCTTGAGCTGAGTGCTGATCTATCCTATGCGGAAGAACCTGTTCAGATACTGGACATAAAAGAGAAGACCTTACAAAATCGATCAGTGGCTTTGGTTCGTGTGTTATAGTGGAATCATGTAGTTAAGGAATCAACTCGGGAGCTTGAGAAAGAGATTAAAGCAGTACCCTTCCTGATTCGATAACCTAGAGGTAGAACCTTTGTTTCAAGTTTCGAGGATGAAATATTTTTTTAGTGGTATATTATGTAGTGTCCCACTCCTAACGGTTCACTATATAAGGATTGTGTCTCGATTGAGAGTCGAAATTGGAGAAACTTTACGTCCGAATCGATCATGGATAATGCAAAGAACCTTTCGAATTAATGGATCAACTTCTGTTGTAATGAGTCCAATAGTTTTTGTTGAATTTGTTGTTGGCTTTCTTGGATTTTCGCTGCTTGGTTTTGACGAATGCATTTTCATAATTAGTTTTCGATGATTGATTATTTAGCCCATTTTTATCGATTGCATGTATTAATTCTAGAGAACTCTGAGAGAAAGGAAGATAATAGTCTAACCAAATATTGGAGCCAATGCAGATAGACATGTGATCGGAGCCTGAACGAGCAAGCGTCCTCTTCTCTTGGCATTCTTTATTTGGTGAGCAATTTTGTCCCTTGTTCTTTACTCCTTCATGCCAACAATCAATAAGTTCTCTTATAATCTGCTAATTGCAATGATCGATAAAGTCACTAATGACACAAGTTTAATACCATTATTTTAAATCAATAAATTGCATTAATAAGAAAAAGGTTCCATTTACATAACACAAGGAAACAAACATATATCGTGGCTTGGAGCCACGAGATAGAGGTAAATTGGAGTCTATGGACTACCAATCGAGACACTGAATAAGTATACGAAAATGTGAATGAATGATTGTACATGTTGCTTTAAATACGTCAATATCATACACTGCTATTTATGCTTATCATATAGTCATAGATGCATTGTATGGTCATGGACAACTTGTGCAAAAGGTAGTAAATTTTCTCAAACGAAACCTGGGGGCACTGGGACCCTTCATCCCGGGGGAAATAATTGCACTTTGGTAGCACGGTGTATAAGCGAGACATTCATTGAGGCTTGTTATCTGCTTTAAATGGGGTATCATATGCCCATCGAAGTCCTATACGGCATGTCCATCATAGTGCTACACCATAAATGACCCAGTGAGAATGAATTTAGGATAATGATGTCTTATGCAGGGGCAGTAAGAACAATCTTGTAAATAATACAGGAATGGCCACTGGCCGGGGTAAGATTCATATATTATAAATATTATATATTTTACTATATTAAACTGTTGCCTATTCAAACTGATTGCTTTAATTCAGAAGTGTTGGTTTAGGTGAGTGGGCCAGTTCTGCTCACCAGTACAAGTTAAGTACTGACCCATGTCTCTGTGGGCAACCTAGATAGTGGTTTGTAGTATAGCTAGATGGTTAGTATATATGACTAGTAGTCTAGATAGTTAGAATGTTTACACCTGAACTGATACACTGATACTCTACAGGTACTGTGTTGTACACTGATGTGCATACTTCCTGTGCTGTGCACTGATAAATGGCTCATCTCCTTGCTGATGGTTCACTGCATACTCTCCTTTGTTGAACTGTTCTCTACAGTTGCTGTGCACGAGGTATTACTGAGCTTCCTGTGCTTGTTGTATACTGCTACTGCAGTAGCTCTCTCTGAAGACTGCACGAGTGGCTGCTCTTTGCTGTTGGATGTAGGAGTGGCTGTGCACATTGACTGCACAAGCTCTGTTGTAGACCCTCCTTGCTGTGAATGCTCCTTACTGCATTGTCTTGTGCCACACTGCATTCCCTGTCCAGTTGCATGTAGGGACTGCTCCTCCCCCTTGCTACAACAATTGTGCCTGAGCTGCTGCTTTCCCCCACTACCACTGTATACGGGCATTGCCTCTTACACACACACACACACACAAAAATATAAACATAAACATAAACACAAACACATATCTCAAATACATATATACATACACCTCTAAGCATATCAATCTATATATGTATCAAACCCCTCATCTATATATATCAATCTACATATGCATATATACAATCTTACATTTATACATACATGTATAGATAACATACACACTCATATATATATATATAAACACTCATAGGTATATACATATAAATATAATTAGATACATATCCCATAAACACTTATATACTATTATACTCTCATCTCAACACACACACACACACACACATACACACTCACACACACACACACACACACACACACACACACACACACAAACATACATATATATATATATATATACTAAATATATTATATTTACACTTAGCTACCTATACACATCTATATGATATAATACAAATACATACTCATATACATTCCTCTAAGTGTTCATCTCATTTTATTCCGCTTTCATAATATCATTTGGTATCAAAGCTAATGAACGGCTAAGGTAATTCTACTTCCTCAAGATTATGATTTAGTTATTTTCATGTAACTTTCTATATTCTCATGATTCTTTTTTACTAGTTGTAATTAATGACTTAATTGTTGTCTAAATGGACTTAGGGTAGTCTTTCGTTTTCTTTCTGGGAGATGTGTCTTTGTCTAGTTGTATTGGCCTAGGTCTTAGGACTCAAGTCGCGTAGTCATGTTGTGACGAGATGGCCGTGTTTGCCATAAATCGTTGACAGCCATGTGCTAGAATTTTCCTATCAACCAGAGAAAATGTTTTGTTCCTACTTATTTAGTCAGTCAGTTAAAATAATGGTTTCTATGTTAATTACTTTTAGTATCTTTGATATCTTGATTATATTAAGTTACTGATATACTATGGTCATAATTTTTGAGTAAAGTAGAACTCTTAAAATTTTGATGAATTTCTTAATTTGTTCCAATAAGAAAGCTCTTAATAAGAGCAAAGCTATTAAGAATGCTCAAAATATTGAGTTTCCCTCTGAATGAGAGGCATTGAACAAATAGACTATTCCTAAAGTTCAACCTAAAGAGATATACCAGATTGGTACCTTTGACTTTAGATCTTCCATTGCGATTAAAATAATAAAAAAAAACTATTCAAATCAGTGATATTGAACAGTCACTAAAATTACTTAGTGAAGATGACATAGGTCACTATCCTGAGAAATATAATTATGTTCATATTGGACTAGTTCAGGTTGCTTTTAAACCTCTTACTTTACAAGGTTTAAATGCGTCTTTTATGACATCTCTCAGAGATGGAAGATGTCTAGACTGGAGTCAATCCCTTATGGGAGTTATGCAAACTAGCCTTTGCCATGGACCAGTCTATTTTAATGTTTATCCTAATTTGACTTTATCTTTAACTGATAGAAATCTTTTTGAATCAGTTAATTTATATCTCAAAACCAATGGTTATAATTTCTTACCAGGTTCTGAGACTATAGCAATAATCTATAGAATTCATTATAAGGTAATGACCTCTTGTGCTCCTAAAGCAAAGCATATCACTAAGCCTGGGAAAACTACTTTGATTGAAACTAATTTGTTGACATCAAAGATAGCTAATAATAGGATAATAAAGTGGGATGAAATAAACTTCCCTAATGAATGTATCTTGAATTTAACTGTACCTCCAAGAGCAATCATGGATACAGAAATAGATCAGATTATTCAAACTCGCGATGGTGAGGTGGAAGTAAGATTTACTCTCCAAGACAAAACTAGACTTTCGATATCTAGTTCTAGAAGATCATCTTCCTCCATAGGAAGACCCTCTATACTATCCTCTTCTATTGCTTCTTCTTCTACCAAAGGCAAAGAAGAAAATGAGGTTGAAAAAATAACTTTCAACAAAGATGCAATTGCACATCCGAAATATTATACGGATGACTCAAATCTTTCTGAGTCAGATTTTAAGGGTGACTTTGTTCTTATTATTTTCGAGGATTTATCTAAAAATCCAGATATCAGAAACATACTAGATCAGATATATTATGATGATAGTGAATTTAGAAAATGGTATGAAAAAACCTATTCTAAAGATAAAATAAAGAAACACAAGGATGATTACTATAATCATCTTAGTACCACAGGGATGATTGAACCATTTAGAAATTGGTTTATAGAGTTTTTCGCTTCTTCTGAATTAACACAAATCAATGTGTTAGAAGAAAAAATTTGGATCCTTAATACCGGATCTATTGGTACCAAGATTAAATTTGCGTATCCTCCGAATGAATCAATAAGATTCGCAGTCAAAAATATGGCTGAACAAATTGAAGCCACTTCTTTTCTTAAAGTAGTTGAGAGTAAAGAAGAAATAATACTAGAATTCCAAAAGTTAGTAAAGCAAAATAACTTTACTAATATATTTATCTAAATTATGGCTAAACAACTGACTCAAATTGAATCCGTTTTGGAAACTTTATTACATAAGATTAGTTTAATGAAGAATTTAGATCTTTCTGATATACCGTCGTCGAAAGAAACGACAAATATATCCCTAAAACCTCCTTCTAATATTGAAGGATATAAAGTTAGAGCTCATAAAGTCACTAAGGAAGATATTACTGAGATGATTGCTCAATTTAGGAAGACTAATTTGGATACTATTAATGCTGAAGAGCAGCAACTTAAAGAGCTTATAGCTCATGCTAGGAAGATATTTAGTGAAGAACCTAAATTACAGGTTCTTAGAAAACAAACATATAACCTTCATACTACCTCTGTAATAGCAGAAGAAGAAATTCAGTCAGAATCCTCATATCATCATACTGAAGATGGGGAAGAAGATATCAATCCAATATCGATTGAAAAGATAGAAAGATCTTTTAGGAATTATGATGATGGTCATGAAAAGATCAAAGGTACCAACTATGGTAATAACCAGAGTATGATACAGTCCGTCAAGTATAATAAATCAAACTTAACAAAATACTACTATAAAAGACCGACTCCTGTCGATGTCTTATTTGAAGAAAATGATTCAATAATTCAGAATCATTATAGTGGTGGAGATATCTATGAATGGAACATAGATGGTGCTTCTGATAAGCTAATTCATGACCAATTACATCGTATGATGATGTATTCTAATATAGCTAAATTTAATGGCAATTCTGATAAAGATATTGCAGGCTTTATCACTTGTGGTTTGTCCGACACTCTTAGAGGCTGGTAGAATAACTGCTTAATAGTAACACAAAGAACGAAAATATTGAATTTCGTTAAAAATAAAAATAATGAACAGAAACAAGATGCTGTTTATACTCTTATTGTTACTATATTAGAACATTTTACAGGCAAAATAACCGACCATGGAGAAAGAGTTAGAACTCTTCTTCAAAACTTGAGATGCCCAACATTAACTCACTTTAGATGGTATAAAGATACTTATCTAAGTAGAGTAATGCTATTAGGAGATGCAAATAATGCTCATTGGAAATCAAAATTTATTGATGGCCTACCTAATCTCTTTGCTGAGAAAATTAGACAAGGATTAAGGAACCAAAATAATAAAAATATTCCTTATGCTCAATACACTCATGGAAATCTTATCAATAAGTGCATTGAAGAAGGTTTAGCTTTATGTAATGACCTAAAGCTAAAAAATTAAATAAAATGTCAGAAATTAACTGAGAAAGCAATTAGGAGAATTTTGCGAATAGTTCGCAATTGATACTTCTAAGCAGCCTTCTAATTCGAAGGGTAAAGAAAAGGATTATAAGGATTTCAAAGATAATAAGAAACCTTATAGGCGCAAGAATTATTCTTCCAGAAATAAAAATTATTCTAGGAAGCCATCTTCCTCAAAAAATAAATTAGTTAAATGTTACAAATGTGGCAAATTAGGCCACTATGCCAGCAAATGCTACACAAAACAAAAGCTAAACGAGATCGAAGATGAAGGGTTGAGAAAGTCTCTTTATAAATTAATGATCAATTTCGATTATGAGGAAAGCTCATTAGATGATGAAATTAGTTCCTCGAAAATTTGTGGTACAGATTATCAATGTAACGAATGTGTTACAAACAATGATATCAACTACTATAAGTCGATAGTAGAGATGAATGGTTTATCTTTAAATGTGTTAACTCTAAAAGATAAACATGAGATAATAGAGTCTCTGATTATTGATAGCATTGATAATAAGATCAAAGCTAAAATTATAGATCTTCTTGAAAAGAAGGATTCTAGTAATATCCAGACGTACAATGAAGATGCTTATAATATATCCGAAGTTATATCTAGATATCAAAATAGACAGACAAGACCTGCTACTATACAGGATCTTCAGTCTGAGGTTAAAAACCTAAAGTTAGAAGTTAAACTCCTATATTCTCAAGATGCATTAATCCAAAGACGTCTAGAGCTTCTCAAAAATGGCAATAAAGTAAGAAATAAAGCAATTATATTCGAACAAGGAGAATCTTCTAATAAAGAAGAAAATGAGGATGATAAACTCTCAACTGTTCAAATAGAACAAAAGGCAAGAAGAGATAATCTTTTACAAAAAATAGATTTATTTATTACCCATAAATGGTATATCAAAATAGATCTACTCATTAATAATGAGTACCATATTACCAATTTAATTGCACTAGTTGATAGTGGTGCAGATCTAAATTGTGTTAAAGAAGGCATTGTTCCTATCAAGTATTGTGAACGAAC
The DNA here is from genome assembly GCA_036927795.1 of Iris macrosiphon. NCBI lineage: Eukaryota > Viridiplantae > Streptophyta > Magnoliopsida > Asparagales > Iridaceae > Iris > Iris macrosiphon. The sequence continues at coordinate 91,042,330 of JAYESA010000018.1, forward strand.
TTCTCAGACACTTAGTGCTGCTAATAATAAAGCACTAACCACTCCTTACAAAATAACCGATGTAAATATTTGTAAAAGCAATATTTGTATTCCTTTACATTTAATCATGGTAAAGGAAATATCCTAGCATGTTATCCTAGGAACTCCATTTCTTGAAAGACTCATGCCTATTCAAGAAATAAATAGGGAAGGAATTAGAACCAACTATAAGGGAAAAAGAATAACTTTTGAATTTATAGCTAACCCTGTTGTGAAAATATTAAATGAAGTTACTCTGAAAGAAAATCAGATTAATTTATTGAAATAAGAAATTGCTCAGGTAAATATATCTCAACAGTTAAAGAAATCAGAAATTCAGCATTCAACAGGCCCAGCAACAGTAGAGGACGCCACCATAAGGACGCGGACAAGCTTTTGCGATGACAATAGAGGACGCACAGACTCATGGAGTAGCGAATACGCGTAAGATTTAAGTTATTCATAGCTATCTATTCCTAGTGATGCCTTAGCACGTGCCTATTAATTCCATTCCCTAGCCTAAAACCTAGTATTTCAAAATTGTTAGTAATTGATATCCTAGTTTTCTGAAGCTTTAGTTTTCATGCCCTAACCCGATTCCTTTACTCTTGAATTACCAAACTTTCATTGTCTAGGAAAATACTTTATTCCTTCCTAATTTGTTTTGCTTAACCCTCATCCTTCGATTTCTCCTTGATCATGATTCTTTGTTTGTGTCGTACTTCGAACATGTTTTGCAACCGTTTCCTCTCTTCTGACCGGTTATGTTTCGTTATTCTTTGATTGCGAGGACACAATCCTGTTAAGGAGGGTAGATTGTAAACACCCAAATTTTTCAAAATTTAAAAATAATTTTTCAGGAATTTTTCTGGAATTTTTAACTAAATATTTTCTAGAAATAAATTAATTTTGCAATTTTATTAAATATTAAAATATTATGAAAATAATATTTTTGGGTGTAAATTAAATAATTAGTCATAATATAATTTTTTTGAAATTTATTGGACCCCAGAACTATTTTTAAAGACCCAAAAACTTAGTTTTTAATTAAACCAAAACAAACCGGATTAAACCCAGTTGAACCGAACCGGTTTAAAAATAAACCGGCCCAATCCTATTGGATCGGGTCAGATCTGAACCCGACACTACCCGCCTATCTGACCTGAACCCGACCCGATAACCCTAAGCTACAGTAACCCCCCATTCCCCCGATCCCCGTCGACCCATCATCTTCCCCGACCGTTCCCCGCTGCTCCGACTCCCACAACCGCCCCCTTTTCCCCTCCCCGACCGACAGCCTTCCATAACCGTCGCCTGTCGATCTCCCGTACCGCCCTATATAAACCCTCAGACGCCGCTGCCACAACCACTCTGCCACCGTCTCTGCCACTCTCGACCGCCACGACCACTCCTCCGGCAACCCAGCTGACCCCGGCTCCATCATCCTCTACCGCTGCCTCGCTAACTTCGGCCACTCGATCTCAGCTCCGCTGTCACCACCAACACCACCAACCACCACCGCCACCACGATCTCCGCCTCCTCTGCTACCACCGAGAACCCCAACCCTCGTCGTGACCCGAGAACCCCGACGACATCTCCGCCCGAGCCACCCCGACTTCCCCTCCGGCTGACCCCAAGCCCTTACCCCAGCAACCACAATAACCGCCGCCACCACCGTGCCTCGCCGCGTCATCCTGTCGCATACATCAGCAAGGTACCTGCTTTCTCGTGCGCGTAATTCCATGTACGTTGATCCATTTTCTATTCTGTCAAATCGTACGCGTAGACCTCATAACCCTCTCAAAACCTGTATAATTCGTTCGGGGTATCACGTCCTGTGTAGGTCAGAAACCTCGACGCAAAATCAGGAAAATATCCCCTATTTCTGAAAATCAGAAATTGGTCCCGAACTCACAAGTTCACGACCGTTTTGCGACCAACCTGCTAAATGTTTTTAAAATTTGCCTGAACAATAATTTAGACCATATAACAAGTTTTAAACCCTATTTTTAGTTTAATTTATGCTGCTGTAGATTGTATTTAATTCGAGGGTAAAAATGACCAAAATATTGGTTATTTAAAACCCTGATTTTCCTGAAACTGGGTATGCCCCGCTAAACGAGGCAACTTGGTCATGTGTGAACTTTACCGAAAGGTGTGCACCGTTAATACGGATGTGTAGGATTTTGCAGAAGTTGATTTGGATGTGCGTGCACACCGGAATCAACGCGTATCCGTCGACAACACCTCGTATCGGTCATGTTCTGAAACTCGTTGTAACTTCGTGTAAGCTCGTTGTATCGAAACAAAACTTGCGCCACCGGACTCATAGCGATACGCTGGTCCTGTGACCCAAGTTTGGTTCGATTCTGAGAACATTGATAAAATCCCGTATCGTGGGCCCCCGGCTCCAGTTGACGGACGAATTTGTGATCGGCTCATCGAAATCCAGTTTTGGATATTCCGTTGGGTTTATATCATCATTCTGGACTTGTAGAGACTAAGTTTGATGAATTTGGAGAACTTTGTCTCTGGTACGTTTCTCAGTGCAAAGTGGGCTACAAGTGGACCCTGCTTTGACCAGAAACTGTCATTTTTGCCCCTGTGTCCAAATTAGACTTATGGATAGGCAATTTTAGCTATTTGATATCTTCTGAACACGATGGTAATGATTGTTTCAGCAACCGGAGGAGTACCTGCAGATCCCGCGGATACTGGACCAACAGTTGGAAACAAAAATTCCAGGCAAGTGTACCTTGCCAATCTTGCAGTACTTGCTATATATTATTCCTTTGATTTATTTATATGATGTATCTGTTCAACCTAGGACCGTGTGATTTTGCTTAGCGTCCGAATAATATTCGAGTGTCAACACCGTACACAGAGTTGTGTAACATCACCTAGAGATTGATATCGCAACCCTATATATCTTTGTGCATGCATTATCAAGTACGTTATACCATAGGACACCTGACACTATTCATGAAACAAAATCTTCCTGAGTATTCATGGTGATTCTGTATAGTTTACAGGATTCGTGACATAGATTTTCTATATGCATATCTATCATTATGACTCGTTGCATCAGTTAGAGGTCATGATCTTGCGTGACATGGACATGAGACGTCGTGGACATGAGACGTGTGATTACATTGGGTAGGGAGAGTTTTACCATACTAAAGTCTGATTATATATATATATATATATATATATATATATATATATATATATATATATATATATATATTAGATTACTGGAGGTGCCTTAGACTATGACACAGAGCTTTGGCACATTTACTGGCCCTTCGAGAAAATGCTGCTATAGGTTTTCCTGACACAGAGCCTACAGTAGTCTCAGCCTGAGTATGATTAATGCTCTCATTTTGTATATCACTTAGCAGGTTATATAGTTTGCCCTATTGATTCATTTTACATACTGCATTTATTTGTCTTGAGTTATTCTTGTACCTTGTTATGTCCCGTGAGGACCTGGATCCGGATTATGTCCCCAGGTTTAGCAGAGGAGATCTACCCCGAGGTATACGGGACAGAAGCAGACATTGGAGCAGTACCAGTACCAGAAGATAAGGTGATGCCCGAGGAATTCTCCTGAGTATCTGCTTTATCTATACTCAGTCATTTCTGTTGTTAGACTCTTATTCCTGTTTATTGAACCGCTGTATCAAACTCATTATCGGGTTGTTCCCTGAGACTTTTATTGAGACTTGTTGATTAGTATTTTATCTTGATGATTCTGATATTGATTGTATTTATCTTCTGTGGATGAGATTAGTAATGTAGATCTTTATTATTGTTTTACAGCTTAAGTACACCCTAATATGTCCATTAAATTGGGTTTGCCCATTGGAGTATGCTGCTAGCCATTGCCACGTGTCTAGTCCCTCGGTATTTTAGGACTGGGGCGTGACACCTGTCTATCGCCCATGTTCCTCCAGGGAGTACGCAACTTCGTAGCCAAATTATCAAGTACCCCTTCACCATACCTTGTCTGACAGCTTATACATGTCCATGTAAAAGTACCAAAGCTCGTAGTTAGTGTTGTTGGATTCGTCACCTTCAGCAACAAGCTTCCGGTGCTTCTTTATTAAAGCCTCAACCTCTTGCCGAGATTGTGGGGCACGGATATATATCTTATCTGACCCTTTCTCTTCGGGGAACAGGTAGTGGGTCCAAGTTGTGAGATGGGGAAAGCCCCTTTAGACGATTTTTCCTTCTTCGACGACTTCTGGCAGATGCTTTGATGACACAACAACTCCTTATATACAGCCAAAAACTCTGGGCTTTCCTTATTGAGCTTTCCAAGTTTGTTATTGCTCAGGGTATATTTTTTATTGGGCTCTGCACCCCAAGGGAGTTTTGAAATGACATGCATCTCGTGTAAAGCCAGTCCTATTTCACCGACAAGTTTAATGAATGTCCCTGTGCGGTAGTTGTACACCTCTATTAAGGAGATGAAGAGGAAATATCATACCCCAGTCCTAAAATATATAGGACCAGGCCACGTGGCAATGGTCAGCTAATACGACTCCGAAGGATTTTCTAATTTAATGGACCCGTCGAAGCGTACTACATTGTCCTAAAATACTATCAAGTCTAATATGATATGCTAACAAGCAACAGGTAAACAACTAATCTCATCCATGAAAACAAATATAATAAAACTGAAGTAAGTACTGGTAAATTAAATATAAAGAGTCTGAATATCCATAATACAACTAAAATAGTTTGATGGGGACAAACCTACTGAAATACAATAATAGAATAAAAGTACAGAAAGTAGTAAGATAACTAGACTAAAATATCGGCTAACTAGGTATTGATATGGAAGTCAGAGGCGGTAGGCTTACCAAGACTCAAGGAAACTTTGAAGGTACCACCTCAAGATTCTCTACAATGCGAAGCTCGTCTCAACTCTTGGTTTGTATACCGTCGGATACAAGTGCTCGTCCAAATCTGGAAGGAAACTAGGTCCTCAGAGAGACGTAACAAGATACAAAATATATATGACATAATGTAAATACTGTATAAATATAACCAGCTAAGTGAAAAGTACTTGAAGACAACCTTGGTATGTATGGGTAGGTGAAATGGGATAAAAAGTAGCATCCAGCCAAAGAATAAGTATCTAGGACTAGCTGTAAACTGGATGCCAGAATTATATACTTATTACATCACCGATCATAGTAGCGCACAGCTAGTAACCTCTGTCGGATGTATCAACAAGCATATACGCCCATAACCGGGTAATACTGAGCCCTTAATCTGGTAACATTGAGGCTCACTGTCCCATATGCCTACTAATTGTCTTTCTCATCCAATGCCAATGTACAAGTCGTGAATACGACATGGATATCTCGTAACTATAATACAAGTCACTAAATAAATATACAACTAGGCTAAGTACCGTCACAGGTGCTACTCACATTGTTGGCCAGTCAAGTGCATAAGCTTGTGTCCTAACATGAACTCACTCTATGACATAAAACGATACGTGACAAGGCCTAGGGAGTCAAAATGATAACTCTACAACATTAGGTATGTCCACTAGACACTAGGTCAAACACAAGTCCTAATGTCAATGCCTTCGTCGATTGCACCCGAGTCATTATCAAACTCACACAGTCATATAATATTTAAAGCAATAAACATGCAAACTATAATAATGAGCTCATGAACGTCCTCCGGGTCAAGGAAGCTCGAGAACCGGCCCTTTTTAGATACCTTTCTCTAGCAGTTTTCTTTAAAATTTCATCAGAAATGGGTAAGCCTTTCACTCCCAAAGGAAGCACAAGAAAGGTGATCGAGCAGTCTCGGCTGTGCTACTAGAGGCTCTGGGGAAGTCGACTGATTTAAACAGTACAACAAGGCAAGGTATAATTGCCTGGAACTCCGATATGAATAAGTAAAGATCTGGAACCCGCAGCCAAGCCAAGGTAGAACCGTCTTGGGTGACAATGAATATATAATAATAAATATCAATCACTATATTACACTACGCTAAGCATGCACAAGAGTACAACCTACGCAACATCATGAGTCATAACTAGGGTACACTAAGTCTACTAGTCACACAACATCCTCAAGTCTTCTAAATGTATAATTTCTTATATATCATAAACATGGTCATAACTAGGGTTTATGTAGCTGCTAAGTTTCTCCTCAAATACATAGGTATTAGGTGTTCTCACATGAGGGTTTTCCATATACAAATATGTTATCAACCTTGGTATTCATTAAGTATCAAACTAGGTCAACCAACCTAGGGTTCATTTTGATCATGAAAACATGAACACAAGGGCAACAAAAATAGGTCAAGTTAGGGTTAACATAACTACATACTCTGATCCTCAAGTGCATTCCTTTATATAATCACATACAACATTCTATGTACAACAAAATGTCAAGTGCACATAGCTAAGTCAAATATGAATTTATAAACTAAACATGGTATACACCTCATCCCAAGCTTGAATTTGTCATATAATATATGTGAAAATACTACCTCAACTAGTGTACAACCCTAGCATGGCATTTCCTACTCTCTAACATAGTTTTTATATATAAGGAAACCTTCTAGCACAAAACCTAGACAATGTGTTTAACAAGTTGCACAACATCTAACCAAGCCTCAACCATACAATTTATATGTAAATAAAACCTAAAAAGTTTGAGCCGTTTTGCACCATCCATGATTCGGGACCCAGGAGATCGAACCCGAAAGTTCAGGAAGAGGCTGATGAGAGAAATCATCACGCACTTCTTGTCGTCATACCGCTACCTATGAGGGTATCTTGATAGATGCCCAGATTGCTGAGGGATGATCTGGATCTCAGACACAAGAGGGGTCATGATGTTTCTGGAGGTACAAGTAGCAGCGCTGGACCAACCAAGCGTCCCCATTTTTAGACACAACAAAGACTGCTCCAGTACCATCACCAGCAAGCACCATGCACTAGTTCGTCGACATGTTCAGCAGTAGCCACAGAGATAGGCATCGCAGACCGTTGATTGTATATTCTGTGGAAAACCAGGACATACCAGGAAGGTCTGTCGGAAGAGGCTAGGACTGTACCATTTATGTGGGTCACCCATCCACCAGTTGAGGAATTATCTAGCTTATCTATCTCAGGAAGAACCAGCTAGAGAACCAGCTCAGGGAGGACCAGCTAGAGCACCAATTCAGGGAGCACCAGCAAGGACACCCGCAGTTCAACAGAGGGGACTTCCACTTCCTCCACAGTAAGCACCAGCAGTAGCAAAGAGGTGCACCCGAGGGGCGAGCATTCTCTATGATGGTCGAGGAGAACGAGCCAGAGGGAGACGTAATTTCAGGTTCAATCCTTCTTGATTCTATTCCAACATTAGCTTTATTTAATTTTGGTGCTTCTCATAATTTTTTATCCGTATCTTTTTCTATTAAGCATCATTTAGAGGTTGAATCTTTGGCGAGGACTTGCAAGATCACAACCGAGGGTAGCATTATCCTGGTCAGTGATGTTTGTAAGGATCGAAGAGTTACATTGGGGGATCGGGAGTTGAGTGTGTGTGTAGAAGCATAAAAAATACGCTGGATAGCTCTACGCAACATGGTGATGCAGGACAACGTAAGCAGGGGACCTCAAGGCTATCAAGAGTGCAACGGAGCTTTTCCGCTGAGCACGACGTAAAATATGATGGGACCATCCGCGTAAATGCAGTATGTCCAGGCCGCTTCAGTGTAGACGGGGTGCTTCATCGCCTCCATGGCATAAAACTCATCCGCTTTCATAGCAGCGTTAAAGCGTACGAGGAACGCTTCGTCTTCCCCGAAATGAACCTGTCAAGTCACGCAGTGAACCTGACATCTGACTCCTGACAAAAAGTGCTGCACGGCTACCCAGACGACGGCTGGAAATATGGCAGACCACTCGGGACGCGCCCCACAGTATGATGGCGGATCTCTGCATTTAATGCAGAGGATTTGATTAAATATCACTGAACTGTCGTTTACTGACATCCCCTCAGTGGAGACTGCTTTTACGCATACAAGGGGATACGCTGCCTTGTTTTACACAGGCAAACGTGAACTGTTTACGCTCCGCAGAAGACAAAAAGACTTCCACGTCAAAAGCTGCTCTTCGTACAGGGCTCGAGGCACGTCTCTGCACCGAATGCTCAGAACGGTGGCAGGCCTTCGGAACACGCCTCGGCAATTAATGATGATGGCGAATCTCGGCATTTAATGCGAGAGATTTGATTATATCTCCAAGAGCCGTGATTTCAGCTAAAGACGTCCACATCACCTCGGCTTCTATGCCCATTCAGCTTTTGTGACTGCTCGGTCTCTACGACCACTCTGGCACGTTATGCAGCGGCTTCTACGCCCATTCACCTTCTGTGCCCACTCGGCTTCTACGCCTCGTCAGCTTCTATGCTCGTTCGGCTTCTGTGCTCTTTCGGCCTTCTGTGCTTATTCGGCTTCTATGCCTACTTGGCTTCTACACCATGGTGACAGACATTGGCTTCTACGCCAACCTCTTCTACACGAGGGATACCTACCTATGTGGCTTCTACGCCGTGATCTTCGTAGCGATTATACGCGTTTTGTCCCTTAGTTGGACCCGCGTCACACGCTCATTCAAAAGGTCATCTATACACAGGCTTTGGTTATTTTAACCGTTGTGTAAAAGGGTGCTGTACTTTCTACAACTCGGTTTCCACACCGATTGAGTGGTCACTGTCACCAAAACTCTATAAAAAGAGACCTCTATCAACAGAGGAACAGGTCGAGACTTTAAAAATCGAACAAGGTCAAAACTTTGAAAGAAGATCGAACCACGGGTCGAAACATTGGAGATTGAGGAGAGATCGAAGAGCCTTTGAGAGAGAGAGAGAAGCATCCAGAGCTCAGGCAAAGAGTAGCGATCGACGACATTGGCATCGTGCATCCATCCTCTTTCGCCACCTACGAAGCTGCTTTCCGTCTTCCACGGCACTTCTTCACCATCGTGTAGTCCAAGGGCTAAAGTGATCGACTGCAGATCAGACATCTATAGCAATCATCTACCCAGATTAAATAAATTATACTCCTATATCCTCGTATAGGATCAAATTGTACAAGTTTGTTTGTAAACCAAAGAAAGCGGGTTTCGTGCAAACCTCGTATTATATACATTTCGTTCTTTCGTTTAATACCAAAAACAAGATGGCGACTCTGCTGGGGACATCTTTCTCTTCTGATGAGGAAGCGATTGCTCAACACGATACAGTATCCGTGGGATCCGTGAAGAAGACACTGGTCATCCAGTTCGACCAGTCTGCCTACGAAGACATGCTTCGGACGGGGGGTAGCTCTCACTCTCTCTCTGTACAAAACAACAGGAAGCTGCGCAAGGTCTGGATGCCCAAGACATCCTCTACCATCCCTGTGGACTCTCCGATCTCTCCGACCAATGAGGTTGTAGCATTGCTCCCTCCGTACCCTGCATGTAAAATTCAGTCTCCCGCTACGCGCGGTACAGACAAAACTTCGGGCAAAGCCTCAGCGCTAACCCAAAAGTATTCACTGCACTCCACGATTAGAAACCAGTCTCCCGCTACGCGCGGTACAGACAAAACTTCGGGCAAAGCCTCAGCGCTAACCTAGAAGTATCCACTGCGCTCTACGCGTAGAAACCAATCTCCCGCTATGCGCGGTACAGACAAAACTTCGGGCAAAGTCTCAGCGCTAACCCAGAGGTATCCACTGCGCTCTACGCGTAGAAACCAGTCTCCCGTCCATGGCGGAATAGACAAAACTTCTGATGATGCCTCAGCGCCAAATCGGAAGTACAAAGCATGCTCCGCGCGTAAGACAACATCTGACCTCTACGGGGAACCAAATGACACCCGTGATCTCCGCAAGGGAAAGCAAGCGACGAGCTACTTAACTTCTCGGCATTCACGCCAGCAAGGGAACAATCTACCCACCCTCCAAATTATGCGAGAAGCTGATGGCCGCCTGAGGATATCCTCAGCCTTACGCCAACCAGAGCGAAGCTCAAAATTATGCCAAGCGAAGTCCCTAAGCGTACAGAAGGCTCGATTGACGGAAAGACGCGCTCTTCAGAGATTATCCGCCACCCAGATGGCCAATCTGTTGTATACGAGTGGCACAAGGAAGACTATGGTCCCCATCATCCGTATGCCTACCAATAGGAACAGGAGGAACAAGCCATCATCTTCTTCTTCTGCAACTTCTCCTGACCTGCGCAAATATCTAATCCAGAAACGCAAGGGGAGGGGATCTTCCAGCATGGTTATTATGCCTCCTAGCGAGCACTGTTGTGATGGTCACAGGATTGTGGTTAATTGCTGCTGTTCTAAAGCAAAACGGCCAGTTTTTGACCGGCTAAGCTACTCTCCATCTTTCCTAGAAGAAGAGCCCACGCATGCATCTGTGAACATGGCTTCACATATACCTGGAGGAAACTCAGGCTCAAGACGTCCGTCCTCTAGAACTCCGAGCCGAAGGAGATTTAACATGCTCCTCAAAGACACTGAAGATGGGGTATTCCAGAACACTCGTTTGAGGTCACAACAACTGACTTCGTACTCCTCTGATTCCGACGCTGGGGGTCGCCATTCTCCCGAATAAAATACTTAGAGTATAGAGTCAACTTCTGCAGCAACCTATACACATCCTTCAACGACGCCCAGGGAAATGGGAGTATACGCCATTTGAGATGAACACAAGGAAGCTTCGCCGTCAGGGAGCGAGGAACAGCGCATCACTACACTGGAGACGTCTCTGAAACAAATGCAATCCATGATGGAGAACATGCACCAGATGATGCTAACTCAACAGGCGGCCGCTATGGCTCAAACATCAGTCCCGCCAGCACAGATACCCACACTGTGGGGGTGGACTTGCCACCATCCAACACGGTCCCAGAACCTGCTCTAGATCAAGAGTCAGCTGGTCCTCCACTTCCTCACTCGGAGAATGCATTACCTCCTGCGGGGGTCACGATACAACCAACTCCGCACCAATATGTGGTCTCGCTACCGGCTGAAAATTTGATGCAAGCAGTATGGGAGTTGAAAGCCCAATTCGATGCCCTAAAGCACAAAGAGCAGCTCAAGAAATTGGGAGTCAACCAGCCTTACCCGGCTATCTGGGAAGAGGTCTCTTTTCCTCCGAGATACAAACCTCAGACTATGGCTCTGTTCGAGGGAAAAAATATTGCCAAGTCAGTACATGAACTATTTCAGTATGATGATGGCGTTGCTATATGGGAATGACGCCCTCCTCACTCGTGTGTTCAAGGGCTGTCTCTCGGGAGTGGCTTACCAGTGGTACCGCAGCCTGGCAGACAACTGCATTACTTCCTTCGAAGACTCCAAGGCTTTATTCTTCACACGATTCTACGAGGGAGGAATGGACATGTCTATGTCCTCTCTCATCGAAGTCAAGCAGAAGGAAAAAGAGGACGTTCGTACCTTTATCGAACGTTTTCATCAAGCCACGCTACAGATGCCTCCAGGAGTTCCAGACTCTGTGTTGGTTGACATTTGTAGGAAGAACCTCCTTCCCGTGGTCTCGGTGTTCACAGGACCATATCAGTTCCACGACTGGCCCTCGTTCATCATCTCAACAGTGGCCGCTGATGACAACAGTCGCAAGGCGTGCGACAATGGCATTATGATCTCTACCTCCAACAGAGGCAAAAGGTCATCCCCCAACGGTGACCATCCTTGCAGTTCCAAAGGAAAAGAAGCTCTGGCAATCAATACGTCCAGACAAAAGACTGCGGCAACCACGCAGACGAAACCTGGGACTTCCAGGCCCGTCGAAGTATACTCTTTCGACGACGACGATATTCCGAGTATATTCGAGTGTCTCGTCAAGAGTGGCAAGATCACCCTTCCGGAGGAGAAGCGGCCTAGTGAAGCCGGCAGTGCCAACAACCCCAAGTACTGCATCTTCCACAGATACGTACACCACCCGACCAAGGCATGTTACATACTGAAAAGGAAGATCCAGGGGCTGATCGATGCTAAGGCCATCACTCTGTATAACACCGAGAAGATGGTCACGGCCAATATGATCTTTCTGCAATTTGGCAATCTGCCTCCCCAAGAAGTCCCGGACGGTGTGACACCTATTTCCCGGACAACGATGAACATCGTCAATCTTCCTCCGGCTAGGGGTCAAAATCATGACCTGGTACCCTTAACCACCCGGCGGGGCGAGATCATGTGGGTTCATCCGGATTTAGTATCGGAACTCGAGAAAGAGACTAATGCTGCTAAGGCTAAGTCTAGGAAGAATTCCAAATACAAACCATGCCATATGGTTGCAACTTCTTTGCCATCAGACGAAGACGAGGCTTTGGCTGCAACCCGTTCAGGGAAAGCTTACCTCAAGGACTACGGAGCAAGTCCGAAAGATGCACCGGCAGACGCTTCAGCTACAGAGCCCGCCATACCACAGGCCGATCCTGCAAGACCGACTTTGGCGGACAAGGGGAAGCAAAAAGAAGTACACTTCGATAAACCTGTGAAAAACATTCAAAATAAAGGTTTAGAGAAGCCATACAACTTCGACATCCTGGCCCAACTGGCCAATACACCAGCCAGGTTGTCCATCTTCGAGCTACTCAGGCTCTCCCAAGACACTCGTCTAGCCCTGAGTGAAGTACTGATACAGGCGGAAGCATACTTGACCCAGCTTAAGTCCCCTAACGAGGAACCAGTGGCGTGTCCTCAATGCCACAGTGTGATGGAGGTGGTCCCGAACATCACTTTCACACAAGATGACATGCTGTTAAAACATAACAGGCATGACAGACCCCTCTATTACACCGAATACGTTGGTTCTATGGAGGTCGATCGGATCCACATAGATCCGGGATCATCAATTAGCATCATTACTCATAGTCTGCTCAGACCGCTGAGGATTCCTACCAGCGAATTGGCTTACACCACCACTACAATTGTGGGTTTCAATGCCGGAATAAGTAAGCCGCTGGGGAAAATTTGCCTGAGGATCCAGATTGGCAATCTCAGGTCGGTGGCTACATGCTATGTCATCGATTCAGAGGTATCCTACAATATTTTGCTGGGTAGACCGTGGATCCACGACCACAACATCGTTCCTTCAACTCTACATCAATGCCTTAAATATGTAGACCCCCAAGGAACAGTACAAACGGAGGTTGCTGACCTAAACCCATTCAAAGGAATAGAATCCTACTATTCCGATGCCGTATTGTACTCTCAAGACTACGCGGAGGAGGTGTCAGCCCAAGCAGAGAAGGAATCCCACCGGGAGCCTGAAGGACCCTCTGCCGAACAACCACTGTCAATCAGAGTGAAAGGGCGAACTACTCGTCCAAAAGCCGTGGAGCCTACGGCTATCCACCTGAACAAAACCAGGTCAGAAAAAGGGAATGATCCTCAAGTGATCACTTTGAACCAGAAGCCTCCACTCTTGGTCATCAACCTTTGGCGCAACAAGCAGCCGGTTGATGTAAATGTAACCAGGAACGGAGTTCCAGATGATAATAAACATCCTCTTTTCCAGTATATCGACGCTCAAATTCCAAATCAGGAATCCTCTCCCCATGACGATATAGAACCTATAGCGCAAAAATTCTTAGAAGCTATAGATTTCTATCATCCGTACATATGGGAAGTAGCGTCATCATCCAATGTCGTCACGACATATGGACCACATGAGGACTCTATCTTCATTGTTCCGCCCGCCCGCAGCAATCAGCATTCAATAGTCTTCGGCCGCACGCGCGACGAATCGACTATACAAGAAGATTCCTTCGATGATGATACAGGTGAAATACAAGTTCACAGGTACAACCCGCAAGCCTTAAAGATCATGCAAAACATGGGTTACAACTTGAAGCTGAAGCCAGGTCTCAACTATGGAAAGGCAGACGAATACCGCCGTACGGCAATCCCCACTATCAACAAACTCGTTTCGGGTTAGGGTATGCCACCTCCCTTACGACTTCTAAGTCAGATGAGGATACCTTTTCCCCTTTTCAAGATGGCTCGTCGCCCTCCAACTCATCTCGTGCTCTCGAGCAAACATTACCAGTAAATATGGTAGTGATGGATCCCTTCGAATCAGACGAACAAGAATCTGAACTATTCGAGAATGACGCTTGGGCTCAGCAAATGGATACACAGTGGTAATTTCGCTTCGAGCAGAGAGAACCTCCCACCAAAGATGAAGTTATCCAGATTAATGTTGGGGATGAACTTTCACCAAAGTCGATATTTATCAGTAACAATCTTTCCCCAGCTGAAAAGGAAGAAGTCATTTAACTGATAAGAGAATACATCGACGTCTTTGCGTGGAGTTATGAGGATATGCCAGGACTTGATCCAAAGGTGGCTACTCATAAAACAACATATTGCCTGATTCAAAGCCTGTGAAGCAGCACCAACGCCAGTTTCGCCCGGATATGATGGACGCCATTGAAGCTGAAGTCAAGAAGTTGATAGCCTGCGATTTCATCCGGGAGGAACAACATCCCGACTGGGTCGCCAATGTTGTCCCGGTCATGAAGAAGAATGGGAAAGTGTGAGTCTGTATCAATTACCGAGATCTGAACGCAGCCTGCCCCAAGGACGAGTTTTCTCTTCCCATCACAGATGTCATGATCGACAATACCTGCGGTTTCGAACGTATATCTTTCATGGACGGATTCTCAGGATATAATCAAATCAAGATGCATCCTGAAGACGAGAGGCATACTGCCTTTCGGACACCACTGGGGGTATATTGCTATACGGTCATGCCCTTCGGGTTGAAGAACGCCGGAGCTACTTACCAACGGGCTATGAGTAACATATTCCACAAGCATTTACGCAAGAAAGTAGAATGTTACGTAAACGATATAGCTGTCAAAAGCCGCCTCAGGGTCAATCACATCCAAGACTTAAAGACGGTATTTGAGCTGATGCGCCAACATCAACTCAAAATGAATCCTACAAAGTCTTTTCTGGGTGTATCTAGTGGCAAAATTTCTGGGATTCGTCATTACCGCCAAAGGCATTCAAGTGGACCCTGATAAAGTCAAGGCCATCTTGGAAATGCGACCACCCCGTAATCTGAGAGAACTCAGGAGATTTCAAGGTCGTCTGGCCTATATCCGGAGATTCATATCCAACCTCTCTGGAAGATGCCAGCCTTTTTCTTGCCTCATGAAGAAAGGTGTATCCTTCGTATGGAACGAAGCCTGTCAGCAAGCGTTCGGGGATATCAAGCGCTACCTCACTAGTCCGCCAGTTCTGGTGCCTCCCATCATAGGAAGACCATTCTTCCTGTACGTTCGAGCGATGGACCATTCTCTGGGAGCTTTTTTCGCACAGAAGAACGATACGGGACATGAACAGGCTATTTACTATCTAAGTAGAATAATGATCGAAGCTGAGCACCGGTACAATCCGGTGGAAAAAGAATGTTTTGCTCTGATGTTCGCTATCCAGAAGATGCGGCACTATGTCACCGACCAGACTATTCACATCATCTCCAAGATCAATCCTCTTCGGGTACTGATGAACAAGCCAAGTGTTCTTAACTCCCGACTCGCAACTTGGGCGATGTTATTGACACCATATGACATGGTGTACGTCCCTCAGAAGTCCATCAAAGGCCAAGCATTGTCTGACTTCCTAGCTGCTCATCTGATCCCGGAGGCCTCTAAATTATACGAGGACATTCCCGACGAAGTTGCAGAATGTAGTTCCACAATGAAAAGTGACGCATGGCAACTATTCTTCGACGGCGCCTCCAGGACTGGTCCCAAAGAAAACGTGGTTTCAGGGGTAGGAATTATCCTGGTTACTCCCGATAAACTCGTCATCTATCGAGCATGCTCTCTTAACGAGCCCTGTTCCAACAATATGGCAGAGTATAACGCTCTACTAATCGGGCTCCAAGTCGCTAAAGAGCTGGGGGTCGAATCTCTGGAAGCTTTTGGTGATTCTCTGCTTAACGTCAATCAAGTCAGGGGAATATATAAAGTCCGGAATCCAGACCTCATCCCCTATCACCAAGCAATGGTCGAGATAGCCGCGATATTCAAAGGGTTCTTCCTAGAGCATGTACCTCGATCTCAGAATCTGAAAGCCGATGCCCTAGCCAGTCTAGCTGCAGATTTAGCTACTCCTATAAGAAGGCAGAATTCGATAATCCTTCTTAACAGAGATCTATTTTGCGTGAAGAACAACGCTCACATCGAACGCAGTTACGCTGTGAACACCGATCCTCCTACGAGAG
Source organism: Iris macrosiphon (assembly GCA_036927795.1). Classification (NCBI taxonomy): domain Eukaryota; kingdom Viridiplantae; phylum Streptophyta; class Magnoliopsida; order Asparagales; family Iridaceae; genus Iris; species Iris macrosiphon. The sequence continues at coordinate 91,058,637 of JAYESA010000018.1, forward strand.
ATTGGAGAAGTCCCTTTATAGATTTCGTGGCATACGGAATCTTGCCGGAGGACCCTAAAGAAGCAGCATCCGTCAAAAGACGATTATTACGCTTCTACTTTAATGCATCTTCATAATACCTATATCGCCGGACCTACAACGGACTGCTATTGAGATGTCTCTCTAATGACGAAGCACAACAGATCGTTCGCGAAGCTCACGACGGCATATGCAGGGCGCATCAACCCGGTCCTAAGCTACAGGATCGTATCAGGAGAATGGGCTATTACTGGCCCACTATGATCGCAAACGCAATCAAGTATGCCAAACGATGCAGGGCCTGTCAGGTCCATGCAGACTTCATATATTAGCCGTCTGAACATCTACATCCTACGGTTGCATCCTGGCCTTTCGAAGCATGGGGTATGGATATCATTGGTCCTATTCACCCATCTTCTTTCAGAGGTCACCAGTTCATACTGGCCATCACGGATTACTTCTCCAAATGGGCAGAGGCGATCCCTCTCGCTGAGGTAAAAACATCCAATGTGATCAGCTTCATCAAGCATCACGTCATTTATCGCTTTGGGATTCCCCGAAGGATAATCCATGACAATGGGCCTCAGTTCATCAGCCAAGCGTTTTATCGATTTTGCGATAAAAATCGGATACAAAATGTCGCCTCTACGGCGTATATCCAGCTGCTAATGGTTGGCGGAAGCCTTCAACAAAACCATTATCAAATTCTTGAAGAAGTTTGTCTCTTCGAACAAAAGAGATTGGAACGAGAAGCTGGAAGAATGTCTCTGGGCATACCGCACAACGGTCCGAGCGTCGACAGGTTGTACCCCGTTCTCATTGGTCTACGGGAGTGAAGTAGTTCTTTCCATCGAAATCCAAATCCCGTCACTCAGGATAGCAGTCACCAATGAGTTAACTCGGGAAAAGAATGACCTTTTAAGGCTTCAAGAGCTAGAAAGATTAGACGAGAAAGGCCTTCAAGCTTAATAGAGCATCGCGTTCTATCAAGCGCGCAATTCCAGAGCTTTTAATCAAAAAGTAAAGGAAAGAGTGTTCAAAGTTGGCGAGCTAGTCTTAGCTGTAAGAAGGCCAATGATTCTCACTCACAGGAGCAAGGGCAAATTGCAGCCCAAATGGGAAGGCCCCTACGTGATCGAGACAACATTCTCAAACGGCGCTTACAGGTTAGCCCAGCCTAATGGAGACCTACTAATGGCTCCTATCAATGGCAAATTCCTAAAAAGGTACTATGCTTAACCTCCTCTGCTCAACTGGAATAAAGGCAAAAGTCTCATTCTGACAAAACTACTTCCAAAACGAAACTAGTTAGGTCGTACTCTATCATATCCATATGACCCCTGAATAGATACGCCCTGCTAAAGTTTACCGAGAGACTATCACGTCCATACTATCTCTGATATTACTCTCACCCAAACCCGTCATTTACATTCCGAAATTACGGGTCCACAAAGTCAGATGAAAAGCCTCTTTATTATTCCCCAAAAAAAAAGAGCGAAAGTACATTGAAAAGCAAAAGCAAAAGTATATCATGAAGGAGGAGCGGTCAAATCGCGAATCTGCTGCGCCAGTCTGGCCATCTTCGCATTCCTGGAATCCAAGACATCAGCACGGGCCTGCTTCACCCATGCCTCGTCATTAATCAAAAGGGATAGCTCTGCTCTAGCTCGAAGGAAACCAGCGCGGGCAACATCTTTCCTCGCCAAGTTCTGCTTTGCTATGACCAGTCGGCCATTCGCCACATTGAGACCTTCTGACGACTGAGAAGCCCATTCCCTTGCCTGAGCAAGCTTCGTCTCCAGTTTAAGGACCCTCGCTACATTTTTGTCATGCTCAGCCTTGCACTTCGTCTGAAGAGCAATAGCCTCCTCCAAGATGACTTTTCCTTCATCCATCTCCCGCTGATTTGTTTGGAGGATTTTATTCAGGTCTTCCACCTTTTCAACAAGTTGCGCAGTCAAGGAGTCGTGTCTAGCCTGGACCAGATCGTCAACACTGCCTTAGGATAGCTGCGAGTATTCGTTAATGGGTTGCTCCAAACCATTAACTACCTCCGCCATGGTGTCAGCTAAACCAGTATCGCCAAGGTCCCTGATCGCCTCTATCGAAAACCGAGAGGACTTCTTCAGGCGCTCAAAGTTCAGATTCTTCTCCAACACCATTGATATTAGCGTTTTCAAAGTGTTGTAGAAGATACTGGTATACTGCTCGGTCAATGCAGCTAGGCCCGAATGCACGCTAGGAGTGGCTGCAATGTTGTCGAACCTCGCTCCAGAGGCAACCGCAATCGACGTGGCCACAGTCCTCGTCTCGACAGGGGGTGCGACAAAAGAAGAAGCGCCAACACCAGACGAAGTAACCAGCATACTCGAAGGAGGCGTTGTCGCAACGACAGGGTCGTCCTCTTGAGGTATCGAAGCCTCGTCGGCAGGCGAGCCGGCACCCGAAGATGCTTCCTCTTCAAAATCAGGCACCTCCCTATCAACGCCAGGACCTGACACGGAGCCGAAGGGCGCATATACATTGCTCTCCCCGAAGAGGTCGTCCCCTGAGAAGAAGACAAGAGAAAGTTAATATCAAACATGATGTTAATTTTCCTAAAGAAGAGGCACAAAAAGATGACAATGATGCTAGGCAAGCTGTCATACCTGGAGATAAGGGCCTGCTAACTGACACTGGCAAATACTCTTCCAGGTCTTCGTCGAGATCCACTTGAGGCTCATCAACTGGAATCTCGCTAGAAGCGCTGACGGGCACGGCAGGGGCCTCTCCCAATGCTGATCCGGACAAAGGTATATGGAATCTTATAACCAGCCTTGAAGGCGACTTCGTTCCACTACCTGAAGTAGTAGCAGCGGTAGCAGCCTCCAGCTGAGATTCTTCGACGCCACCGGCCAAAACTGTAGAAGGTTCCTCTCTAAAAGGTGAGGAACCCCCAATCAAAGAATCATCCCCGACATAGGGAGAAGCAGGCTCACTTCCAGGAGCCTCAAGGCCAAGAATCTGGAGAGGACGAGTAACCATCCTCTTCGTCCTCTTACGAGGGGAAGCCTCCTTCAGAGCGAGAGCCCTTCATTTCCCAGAGACTACCAACGCCCCTGCAGGCGGAGGTATTTTACCCCTCGGTACCGATACGAGAGGCTCATCCGGAGTAGCGGACTCGTCACCCTCGTCAGAAAAAATCGAGGGGATTTCGACCCTTCCCCCAGGCTTGGAAGAGGGCACCCTAAAGCTTCCACCCATATCAAAATCACGATGGGAGGTGTTCGTTGCCACATAGAACTGGGCATACGAATGCAGGATGCGCAGCTCCGTGGAGGGTGTGACGAAGGGCACAGTAAAAATTGCCCCGGTGCAGCCCATGATAAAATATTGCCATCCCCTCGCTCCATCGATGAGTCCACCTCTGGACCTGAAGCTGGTGATGGCATTGCCCACATGCAACTGATCATACCCAAACTGCCTAGCAAACCGACTAGGCAGGTAGGGTTCGAAGAAGCAGTGATCTTCACTTTTGTACAGCAGGTGGGAAGGTCTAATGCAGACCAACCAATTAAAGGCTTCAGGAGAAAGAGTGGTCTTATCTCTACCTGAGTCCTCAAGCCTAATCCCCGATTGGTTACGATGAACAGAGGGGACACTGCAAAGGAGCTTCCAATTGTGACCGCAATGCAGCACCCGCCGACAGTCTAAAACTGTGAGCACATTCCAAGAGGATTTCTTGTAATTCAGCAAGAAACTCCCCCCCAAGCTACTGCCAGAACCGGGATACATCACCCGGGGGTTATAGAAAATTAACTATCCCATCAAATACAGGTATGGTAATTCCACCCGGGGAAAGCTTTCACTCTGAGCTTCATCAGCGAGTAGCGCCTCAGTCATCGCCCTCAGGCCAGCTTGTATGCGGCACACCATAGTAGGGAGCAAGCCCAGTCTCGCCCCAAACAACAGACGTACTGCAGGCCACAAGGTGTTGTGATGAATACGATTCGCAGATGCGATACCGGGTACCACCAGTCGACGCAGCCATATAGAGAGGAAGCCAGCCAGTTGAGCTTCCTTGGATAGAGCCCTGCGACAATGCCTCAGATAGCTGTAGGCCTTAGTACCTGCGGGATATCTTCCTTTCCCTTCGACGAGGATCTGATCCGGAGCCCTAGCATCCTCCAGGAGATCGTCGACTTCCTGAGCAGTCAGCACGCTCAGAGGATTCACAGGCTCATCCTTGACTTCCAAGACTTTCTTCGGCTGAGCAGCCCTAGCCCGATGAAAAAAGAGGTAGGACGTCCATTTACTGGTGTGAGCCAAATATGAAGGCTCAGCATAGAAGGCGGTGCAAGCAAGGTAGTGGCACATCAGCTCCTGATATGCTTCCACTACCCGAGGGTCTGAATCCCCCAACTCCCGGTTCGTGGGAACATACTCTTCGTACGGAGTATCCCCCATCGGCAGTCTCGAGATCTCTGCCATCTCATGAAGGGCCAATCCCAACTCCCCCAGCGGAGTGGCAAAAGTCCCGGTGAGCGGAATGTATCGCTCCATCAGTGCCAAAAACAGGTTAGGGTTAGGAGGTAACCCAACGCTGGTGGCACTCACAGCTGCCAACAGACCGATGTTCTCCAACTCGATCCGAAAATGCTCCAGGGCCCAATCAACTAAGAGAGCCCATCGAAGATTTGTTGGGGTCATCCACCCATTGCTTTGAGGATTCGCCTTGGGATATACTCCTCCGCGCCCCATGAAATCTTTGCAGAAGGTCGGCAATTGCACCGGCTGGAGCACCAAGCTGTCTTCACTCGGGACAGTGCCCGGGTATAATCCCCTTAACAACGTTATAGGACCGGAAGGGCGGCTAACAAATAGGCCAGATCCTTTCTGGTAGAAGATCTTCCCCGGCCTACCGTGAAGATCGGGAGTCAGCGTCCACGACATCTTCCTGGGATGAGTAGCATGGGAGAATGCCGAGAGGGGATAATCTCTCGACATCTTGGGCAGACTCAAGACCAACTTCCCGGCAGGGAAAACCCAGAGTTCTTTCTTTGGCTTCGTCTGGGACTGCTTATCAATCATGTCCCCGAAAAGAAAGGCCGGCTTTATATTCTGGTCCCCGTCTACATACGTCAAAGGCTCTCTATTAATCATGTTCAGCAGCGTTCGTTCGCCCTGAGCCGATATCAAGATTTCCTTTCCTTTGGGATATTGGGGTCCGGATATAGGAAATACCACATGGGACAGATCCTCCAGATAGTTGGAGTGCAGCAGCTCGGCGGCAGAACCCATCACCTCGGCTAGCGGAGACTCGCCCAAGTTAACTGCAAGGGTGCGAGAAAAACACGTCAGTTTTATACTAGATGTTACAAATATCACAGCACATGCCAAGAGGCAACGGTCTGAGCTCTACGCCAAGACTGTACAAATTTGATCGTTTACGCCGGAATTGTCATCTAGAAGCGTAAAAATTCAAGCTGGCAGTATACCGTCCGTGCTTTACGCCAGACTACCAAGGTTCGAGCTATTACGCCAGAATTTTCATCCACAAGCGTAAAAGTTCAAAATTATACAGTATGCACCAATTTTTCGGCGGTCAAAGCTTTTTACGCTCAACTGCGAAAATTTGGAGTTTTTACGCTGACACATTAGAAATGTGAGCGTAAAAGATAAAATGGCTCCGTGCATCATCTTCCTCAAAGAGGCTATCAGCACAGAAGACGACCTAGCGCGGTCACATTCAACATGTGCGAAGGATTTTTCAGTCGTTCTCATTTGTCCCAAAAGCTCTACCTATCAGGCCGGGTGCACTGCACATCGGCGGGATGCTCAGCTCAGAATGGGGTTCGCCCTGTCCAACCGGAGGCACTCCTGCTTGGGCAGAAGAACGAGAAGAGGAATCAATCTTCTTTCCCTTAGAGGAGGAGGATTGCTTAGAGGCTATTACTGGAAACTTTGAAGACTCAAAGAAGACTCGGAGAAGAGCTCGAACAGTCGGAGGCTTTCTTTCGCAGAAGACGGATAAAAAGTTTTTCTCTCAGAAAACTTGGGATATATATAGAGTTCGGATGGACTCCTCGGACCCCGAACCAAATCTCCTAATTAAATATTCGGTTATGATTGGGTCCTACGTCAGCCTATTATTCAGAGAAGACGGACAGTCAGCGAATTCGAAAAGTTTTTTGCGCAAAGCAGGTCAGCAGTTCTTACGCTAAGGAGCTTTCTACGCTCGACAGCAACAGATCTATGGTTTTACGCTCGCAAGCTATAAGTCTATGGTTTTACGCCCGGATGCCTTTGTGCTCGGTAGCTTTTATGCTTGAGAGGCCACAATCCTACGACTTCATGCCAACAGATAACAAATCGATGATCTCACGCTCGATGGCGCTTAGTTTACGCTCAGAAGCAACAGATCCGCGACTTCACGCTCGAAAAAAATTTCTTTTCAGAAGCTATAAATCTACAGTTCTACGCTAAGGAGCTTTCTACGCTCGACAGCTACGATTCTACGGCTTTACGTTCGACGGCTACAAGTCGGGTTTTACGCCCAGATGCCTTTGTGCTCAGTAGCTTTTATGCTCGAGAGGCTACAAACCTACGACTTCACGCTCAGGAACTACAAATCTATGATTTCACGCTCGATGGTGTTTAGTTTATGCTCAGAAGCTGCAGACTAATGATTTCACGCTCTACAACTTCCCGTACATCTGAAGGATACGCCGGCCAGATCACGCGTACATCTCAACGGTCCTCAAAAGCGGTCAATTACAAAGAGTTCACACAGAGGATACTCGTTCTTGACCTCAAGATATTCCAAGTACCCAAAGCATACAGAGTTCAACATTGAAAAACTACTCTTCTTCATGGGTCGATTCGAAGTTCATCCAGACTCCAGTCTGAATATTTCATCTATCAAGATGGCAACTCAGTTTGACAGCCATTTCTCGACCCTGTTCCAAGGGATTTTCGAGAAAACATTCTTGAAGATGATGTCTGAACAAAGAAATTCTGTTCATCAGAAGCAGCAATTCAGAATTCTACGCGGTTCCTCACTCCTAAAAATAGCAGGACGGTTCGAATACTCGAATGCTAAAGCGACTTTCTACGCATATATAGTTATGCGTAAAAGACAGGACAAGACCTAGCACTCTTTCTAAACAGAGTCGGCGTAAAGAATCAGACGTGTCGAAGCTGCACACATTCAGACTTCACAGCAACGTATGGCAAGATGATCATATGCACGGAAGAAAGACGATTTTATTAAAGATTAAAGTCATGATTACATATGAGGGAAATCCAATCTACAAGGGTTTTTCTTCATTTTCATGATTACATCTGAGGGAAAACCCGTCTACAAAGGGCTTCCTCATCATCGTCAGAAGATCGCACCGAGAAACTATTCTGACAGGTTCTCACGTTGGTGATGGTCTTCCTCTTCTTCCAAGAAGATGATCAGTGGCGGGAGGATACAAAACTGGGCATAGACCCATCCTCTAACAGAAGGAAAGCAGGGTAAATCTGCTGTCCTACAGACCACCGCCACTCAAGCCGGGACAGAGCTAGTCTGTCTGACTCTCATCACCGGAGGTAACGGGAGAAGGCGCCACTTGCAAGCGCCATGGTGGAAAATGATTCTTCCTCTCTCCCGGAGAACCAGCATACAAATTTGCTGATTATCCCGAGCAAAGGAGGCTATAATATCCTTCCATAATCCATCATTGCAGATGAGACTTGCTCGAAGATGCCGTCTTTTTTGGCTCCTTACATGCTGGAAGAACATGGCCTTCTTCTTCCTCAGATCGACCCGACGGACTCCGGTGATCATCCTTGTGTGGCAAAAGGGATGCGGGAAGAACAGGTTAAACTCTTCGGCCTTTTATAGGCGAGAGAGGTCACACCGGTCCCCAATAAATCTGCCATAAAGTCAGCATCGACCGTTTCAATGCTCCATTCAGAAATGTTTTGAGTTACGAGGAGCGGTTCATGCTTCATTCAAAGCATTCCAAATTCTAAAGAAATTTGAAAGCTTTGAAGGGGGTCTTGTAGAAGCATGAAAAATACGCTGGATAGCTCTGCGCAACATGGTGATGCAGGACAACGTAAGCAGGGGACCTCAAGGCCATCAAGAGTGCAACGGAGCTTTTCCGCTGAGCACGGCATAAAATATGATGGGACCATCCGCGTAAATGCAGTATGTCCAGGCCGCTTTAGCGTAGACGGGGTGCTTCATCGCCTCCATGGCGTAAAACTCATCCGCTTTCATAGCAGCGTTAAAGCGTATGAGGGATGCTTCGTCTTCCCCAAAATGAACCTGTCAAGTCACGCAGTGAACCTGACATCTGACTCCTGACAAAAAGTGCTGCACGGCTACCCAGACGATGGTTGGAAAGATGGCAGACCACTCAGGATGCGCCCCACAGTATGATGGCGGATCTCTGTATTTAATGCAGAGGATTTGATTAAATATCACCGAACCATCATTTACTGACATCCCCTCAGCGGAGACTGCTTTTATGCATACAAGGGGATACGCTGCCTTATTTTACACAGGCAAACGTGAACTGTTTACGCTCCGCGGAAGACAAACAGACTGCCACGTCAAAAGCTGTTCTTCGTACAGGGCTCGAGGCACGTCTCTGCACCGAATGCTCAGAACGGTGGCAGGCCTTCGGAACACGCTTCAGCAATTAATGATGATGGCGGATCTCGATATTTAATGCGAGAGATTTGATTATATCTCCAAGAGCCATAATTTCGGCTAAAGACATCCACATCACCTCGGCTTCTACGCCCATTCAGCTTTTGTGACTGCTCGGCCTCTATGACCACTCTGGCACGTTACGCAGCGGCTTCTACGCCCATTCACCTTCTATGTCCGCTCGGCTTCTACGCCTCGTCAACTTCTATGCTCGTTCGGCTTCTATGCTCATTCGGCCTTTTGTGCTTATTCGGCTTCTATGCCTACTTGGCTTCTATGCCATGGTGACAGACATTGGCTTCTACGCCAACCTCTTCTACACGAGGGATACCTACCTACGTGGCTTCTATGCCGTGATCTTCGTAGCGATTATACGCATTTTGTCCCTTAGTTAGACCCGCGTCACACGCTCATTCAAAAGGTCATCTATACGCAGGCTTTGGTTATTTTAAACATTGTGTAAAAGGGTGTTGTACTTTCCACTACTCGGTTTCCACACCGATTGAGTGATCACTGTCACCAAAACTCTATAAAAAGAGACCTCTATCAACAGAGGAACAGGTCGAGACTTTAAAAATTGAACAAGGTCAAAACTTTGAAAGAAGATCGAACCATGGGTCGAAATATTGGAGATTGAGGAGAGATCGAAGAGCCTTTAAGAGAGAGAGAAGCATCCAGAGCTCAGGCAAAGAGAAGCGATCGACGACATTGGCATCGTGCATCCATCCTCTTTCGCCACCTACGAAGCTGCTTTCCGTCTTCCACGGCACTTCTTCACCATCGTGTAGTCCAAGGGCTAAAGTGATCGACTGCAGATCAGACACCTATAGCAATCATCTACCCAGATTAAATAAATTGTACTCCTACATCCTCGTATAGGATCAAATTATACAAGTTTGTTTGTAAACCAAAGAAAGCGACTTTCGTACAAACCTCGTATTATATACATTTTGTTCTTTCGTTTAATACCACAAACAGTGTGCTTACTCGTAATGCCACTTCCGAGCTATGATATTGTACTCGGGAAGAATTGGTTGAATAGGCATCATGCTTGTATAGATTGTCGTGGAGGCAAGGTGTTGTTTCGACCGTCAGGAGAGCCAGAGTTTGAGATTGCCAGAAGAGCAGTGGAGCAGAGTGAGAGTATCATCTGTGGAGCCATGGTAGAAGAGAATGAGATGCCACATCCTTTAATAGCAGAGTTTATGGATATTTCTCGAAGGAGTTGCCAGGATTTCCTCCAGACCAAGATATTGAGTTTATTATAGACTTGATGCCAGGCGCAGAGCCGATATCACAGCACGTTTATAGGGTCAACAATAGCAAACTGATAGATTTGAAGAAGCAGGTAGATGATTTATAGGATAAGGGCTTCATCAGATCCAGTTCATCATCGTGGGGTGCTCCGATATTATTTGTACCAAAGAAGGACAGGTCGGTACGTATGTGTATCAATTACAGGGCTCTAAATAACCTCACTATCAAGAACAAATACTCGCTATCAAGAATAGATGATCTCTTTGATCAGTTGAGTGAAACGAAGGTATTCTCAAAAATATACTTAAGGTCAGGCTACCACTAGGTAAAGGTGAAGAAGGAAGATATTCTGAAGACAGCTTTTCGGACTTGGTATGGCCACTTTGAGTTCATGGTGATGTCGTTTGGGTTGACCAATGCCCCAGAGATATTCATGAACCTGATGAACAAGGTATTCCACCTGTACCTTGATAAGTTCGTGATAGTGCTCATTGATGACATTCTTGTGTATTTGAAGACACCAGAGGAGCATGAGGAGCACCTGAGGATAGTTTTAGAGACTCACAGGAAGGAGAAGATTTATAAAAAGCTTTAGAAGTGTGAGTTATTCCTTGACAAGGTTAAATTCCTTGGTCATATGGTAACAGGTGACGATATCTCAGTTGACCCTAAGAAGATCGTGGCAGTGGAGTTGTAGGCTACTCCAAGTTCAGTAGCAGAGATCGGAAGTTTTCTGGGGCTGGCCGGTTATTATAGAAGATTTGTAAAGGACTTCTCCAGGATTACAAAGATGATGACTAGGCTGACCAGGAAGGATTTGGAATTTGTCTGGACAGAGGATTGTTATGCCATATTTGTTGAGCTAAAGAAGAGATTAACGATAGCTCCAGTATTGATGTTGCCATCAGGGATAGGAGGATTCACTATCTATAGTGATGCTTCAGAAAAGGGTTTAGGTTGCATTCTTCAGTAGTACGGGAAGGTGAATACCTATGCTTTCAGGTAATTACATTCTCATGAGAAGAACTACACAACCCAGGATTTGGAGTTGGCAGGGGTCATCTTTGCTCTAAAGTTGTGAAAACACTACATATACAAAGAGCGTATGGAGATCTTTATAAACCACAAGAGCTTGAAGTACGTATTCATACAGAAAAAGTAGAACATGAGACGGCGGGGGTGGTTGGAGCTGATGAAGGACTTCGATATTTCATTAAAATATCACCCAGGGAAGGCCAACGTAGTTGCTGGTGCCTTGAGCAAGTATCCAGTGGCTATGCACTTGACGACGGACAAACACTTATTGGCCGATCTTGAGATCTTGGTCATTGAGGTGCTAGTTCCAGGTATCGAGATACAGATATGGGGATTGTAAATACAGTCTAAGCTAGTAAATAGATTAGGGAAATGCACTATGATGATAAGGTGTTGAGGATTATCAGGGCACGGGATCGGATGGGATTATCAGAGGACTTCACTATTGCTGATGTTAAGGCACGATACTAGATTATGTGTGTCGAGTAGGGAGTTATGTAAGAATGTTCTACAGAAGGTGCATCATTCTCAATACTCTATTCATCCAGGTGCCAACAAGATGTATATAGATCTGAGGGGGCATGTATGGTGGTATGGTATGAAGCGGGAGGTGGCGAGCTTCATATCTAGATGTTTAGTGTTCCAACAAGTAAAGACGGAGAGACAGAGGCCAGGTGGTTTGCTTCAACCTTTACCTATCCCAGAGCAGAAGTGGGAGCATGTTACCATGGATTTATTTTGGGGCTTCCACGTTCTCCAAGAAAAAAATACATAATTTGGGTTATCGTAGACAGGTTGACCAAATTGGCCACTTTTTGCTTTTTAAAATAGGTACATATACGGAGAAGGTGGTGGAATTGTATGTGCGACAGATTGTCAGATTGTATGGAGTTCTTGTGAGCATCATCGTGGATTAGGATAGTCGCTTCATATCCTACTTCTGGAGGAGTTTGCAGGCTAGCTTGGGCATTTAGCTCAAGTTTAGTACCACATATCACCCTTAGACAGACGGACAATCGAAGAGGACTATTAAGACTCTCGAGGATATACTTCGCACTTGTGTTTTGGATCTCAGAGGTTCTTGGGAGGATCATCTTTACCTGGTAGAGTTTGCTTACAACAATAGTTGCCAGGCTAGCATTAAGATGTCACCATTTGAGGCTTTATATGGACAGAGATGTTGCACTCTTTTATCTTGGGATGGTGTTGCCGATAGAGCCTTGTTGGGGCCAAAGATGATTGTGGATGCAGATAAGAAGGTGAAGCTTATTAGAGTTTTACTTCGGGTGGCATATGACAGACATTGGCATTAGGCCGACAACCACCTAAGACCTTTGGAGTTTGAGGTATAGGTTTTATTTTTTGTTGCTTGTGATTACTTTATTTTAGATTATGTGTTAAGGTTGTGTTTGTTCTAGGTTGGCGATCTGGTATTTTTGAGGTTTTTTTTGATACGAGACACGATTCGCTTTGATGGAGGCAAAAAGCTTAGTCCATGGTACATCGGACGCTTTGGTGTTCTTGTGAGGGTTGGTGTAGTGGCTTACAGACTAGACTTGTTGCCTGCACTAGAAGGAGTGCACGACGTGCTCTATGTGTCATAGCTGAGATAGTACGTGGCAGATCCTAGTCACATACTAGATAACTCAAAGATCGAGGTGGGTCGACTCTCAGCTATCCAGAGTAGCTAGTAGAGATTCTGGATCACAGGAAGGTATTTTGGAACCAGACGATTTTCTTGGTACGCGTCGCGTGGAGGCATCACTCGGGGAGAGGAAGGATGAGATGCGCGAGCGATACCCTTATCTCTTCGACCCTTGAGGTATTGTTCTACTTGTTTTGTTGTATACTTGTGCTAGTCTAATTTTTAATTTCAAGGACAAAATTATTTTGAGGGTAGACTTCTCACTATAACATTTCTAGAATAGGGGTATTTTTGTTATTTTATATTATTATAAATAATGTATTTATATTTTATTTATATAAATGTGTATGTTGTATATTGTGCCTAATATCATTATTGGTTAGTAGATTAGACTAGCTAATTAGACATGACACTAGTAAACCTAACTAGACTTGACATAACAACTTGGACTAATTTATTAGACTAGTCATTGGACCCAAATTAGCTAACCATTCTCATTAATTAAATATTAGATTGAACCTTCATTAGGAAGAGAAACTTTTCCACTAATTAATTTCTTTTTGACAACCCACTAAGGGTAGATGGGTCATTGTGCATTGCTTGGGCAAGGGGGAAAGTGGGTCAGCCCTAATAATAGAGAAGAAGATTCTATCTCCTCTCATTTATTCATCCAAATTATTTTCTAATTAGTGTTCTTCCCCAAATAGTTTCATCCCTCTACTAAATTCTACTAAACTACCTTAAATCCCTTCCATATTCATCATCTAAGGAGCACTAGGAGCTTGGATTGCAAGGAGTATTGGAGAAGAAGGAGTTTGACTAGGAGCTTGTGTCCAAATCGTGTCCTATTGAGTTTTCAATAAAAATCTATCTCCCAATAGGTATAATTCTAAAATTCCTCTTTAATTAGGTTTTAATTGTTGCATTTGAATATTAGAAACCCACCCATAGATTAGGGCTACCCATAGAAAGAAGTTTGAGCTTCTAATGACCCTTATTGTGACTTATACGTTGAGTTTTGTGCCCGAATTAGGGGAAATCCGAGATTGGTGCACCAAGTGTGTGCCATTGGATTAAATAGGTTTAATTAGAACTAATTTGATATAGTGGGGGTAGCTACGTATCCACAATTGGATACGAGTAGGGTGTATCGTAATACGTTGTGATACGTCATGATACGGGTTGGTAATTTGGGGATTTTATGCTTGTTGGTATATTTTTTCCTTAATATTTATTATAACTAATTACATTAGTTATATATAGTAATATTTTATAGGTATATATATTATTGCTTGAGCATTGGGGGAATTGGCATATTGGTTGATAGTGTATTATGACACTAGTGTGTGTATCTTGCCTTTGTGCTCATCTAGTTTTTGAGGAATTGACTATTACTAGAGGTGTATCTATTTAGATGTTATATTCATTGGTGGTATATATATATTTATATATAGGAATGTGTGTATATTGGTGAATGCATATATGGGTGTATATATATATATATGATAATGAGTATAAATATGTTTGTGACACCGTGTCACAGTGTGAGGATCGGGTATAGGTGTGTCTATGTGGTATGCATCAGTGAACGAGGGGGGACAGTGATAGTGTCCATCTCTAAGGGAGTGCATATGAACTTGGTGTCAGACATTAAGGTGTATTCAACTGTTATTTTGGTGAAAGGTACAGTACCTCATGGGTGTACAATGTATAAAACAATGAAGGCTCAGGTTGCATGTTACATTGGTGTATCAGTCGATGGAAAGTATGAGGGAGTGACCAGTATAGTCCAACTGAACTAATGGGGCTGCTCGAGATAAGCAGCAGTGCACCAACTGCAGTGAACATGCAGTAGCAGTGAGATTAGGAGGCAACTATTGCTATTAGGATATGCCTTGAGGATTGGCTGGTGTATGGTCGGGTTATGCCAGGATCTGGTTATCGTGTGTGTGTGTGTGTGTGTGTGTGTGTGTGTGTGTGTGTGTGTGTGTGTGTGTATATATATATATATATATGTTACTAGTAGATGTGTATGTATGTATGTATGTATGTATGTATAATTATGTTATAGATATGTGTTGTGTTATCTTGTTTGATGATGTTGTCTGTAGTGTGGGATTTTATTCAGGTTGGAGATGGAACACTCGGGTTTCAGACACCTGAAACAGCAGCCACATTAGTATTTAAAATTAACGGTAGTAAGGGGGAAAAGGCTTGAATGCAGGGGGTGAAAGCATGATATAGTAACACTGAGGTTAGTATTAGTTTAGAGTTAGGATTTTACTAGAGAGTGTAACTTTGGTAAGTGCACAAGTGCGGGGAAGTAAGTGTTAGTTCACATGTACATTGGTGTACATGAGGGTGTGTGATGTGTTAGTGTGACAGTGAGGGTATCACTCGAGTATCAGTGGTGTATGGAAGTTAGATTTGGGTTGTGGTTTGGAATACCAATAGGAAATGGGGATTGGTGTAATAGCTACGATACTACAAAGTTATGGTGTTATAGAGTCTAGGTAGTATATACATGTATATGGTATCTTAGTATCCATATTAACTATTATAGACAAGAAATCTAGCACTATTTAAGGCATTAACTTAAATACCTAAAGATAACCTAACACTAGTAGTATTAACCAGTTTAGTCCAACTTTAGATAGATACTGGCTAATATTGACTAGGTTGACCTAGTATGCCCTAGTTAACCTAGTAGGAACCTAGTTTTACCTAGAAATCATGATTCAACTAGTTAAACATCATTATATTTCCCAAATACCTTTTTGACATTGATATTTCATATTTAAGTTATTGTGACTCTATTTTGGACATTGATACTCGCATATTGCTCAGGACTACAGGCGAGTACATTCTCTGAAAGTTTTTATTATTTTAATAATTACTATAATTCTAATTCTGTAGTGTTATACTTGACTCCTGACACAATGGATTCATGAGCTAGTATCATAGATACCTGTCATAAGGAGCCATGATTAGATCTTTCGTACTAGCCGGGGTGGGAAAGTATTAGTCGATTATGTGATCATACCCCCACTTACTTATCCATAGCTCACCCTCACCACACGAGGGTGTAGCCTGATCTTATTACTTGGGCATAACTCACCATATATGATTGGCATGATCCCCTTACATGTACTTGTGCATAATCAATCATACTTGATTGACCTTATCCCCTTACCTGTACTTGTGTATAGCCAAACATATATGGTAGAGTCTGATCTTGTCCCAAGCCGATCACATAATAACTAATATTTATTTCTATTTCTCTATTCTCAGTTCATACCTGCTAGTATTTATATATTTCTGCTTTACACTGCTTACCATGTACTTGTAATATGTTGATTGCCTCTCCAATTTCCTTATATTCTAATATTATATTTCCATCATGTATATTCATTACTCACTATTTTATAGTTTTTATCAATTTAAATGGAACTGTTGTTAGTTTATGTGCTTTGCTCCAATCCTGACTGGATATATTTTTCAGAAGATCATGAGAACTTTTGTCCCACATACTATAGACCGAGAGTAGATGAGGGTTACATCCAGGAGATTCAGGAAGATCCCGTTCCAATAGAGGATCCATTAGTAGTGACATAGAGCCTAGCATTCATATTGTAATTGGATTGTTCTACTTTGAGATACTTTGAGTTGTACTATATTTGAGACTTATGTTGTATTTGAGTTAGCTAGACTCTTAGATTTACTACTATTGTTTGAGATATTATTTCTAGACTTATGTGTTGGAACTTCTTTTATATCATTTAATATCTTTATCGTGTCGTACTTCTTCCTTAAGATTATTATGATTAAGTATTAATATATTTATTATATATTTATCGTGTCCTCCTTATGGAGTTAAGATTATCATGGACAGGTTATATATTATTGTGAGATGTGATAGATAGTATTATTGACCTAGACAACGTTCTACTGCAGATGCTTCGACGTAGGCTGGACGTACCCTTGACTCATGCCCAATTTTCGGGTATGGGTCATGATAGTGTTTAAGGAGGGAAAAGAGGGTCAAGTCAGCCCACTCTTTTGCTTGACCTAATTTGGGTGTAATTAATGATGGAAATAAAGCTATAAAGTGAAAGGTTCTTCCTAAAATTGGTATGGGCTGAATTTAATTCTCTATTGGGTTTAAGAGTATGTTTTGGGTCATGAACATGGTGTTTGGTGTTTTATAAGAAGGAAATATGATGTATGATGTTGTATATGATCCATATGATGGTGTGTGAGGGTTTGTGTTGGATATTTGGACTAGTTTTGGGCTAGATTAAGTCGGTTGCTCAATATGATTAAAAATTGTGTCATTGATGTTTGTCAATATATTAGAAGTATGTAGGATTTTATTTGGATAGGACACAAGTGTCATGGATGTAGTAGACTCAGAGTATATCATCATCATATATTGGGTTATAAGAAATGGGCCAAAGTTGTGTCTGCAATTTCGATTGGAACGGACATAGGTACAAAGTTTAGGATTAAATTAGATATTATGTGAAGAATATTGTGTGATTAAAATAAATAAAAGATAATATGTTTATGAGTGACACAATGGTCAAGATTAAAGACTGGCTCGTCTAGGTCAAGGGTATAAAATTTATTGAAAGGAAAAGGCTAGTGTAGTGTTCTATATATTGAACCAATGGTAAGGTGCAACAAGTGAATTAAAAATAAATTGGTTTAATATAACTCCATTTATTAATCCATAATAATTCTAAATAACCCTAATCCTATATTTGGGTTAGGGAGTTTATAATCTACCCAACTTATAATAATTTTGTCCTTAAAATTAAAATAAACATATAATAAGCTACAAACTATCAAGCAATGCTACGAATATACCTAGGCCCGGTGGAAATAGCCTTTGGACTATCTGTTGGACTCCGTTGACATGTTATAGACACTCCTGAGCCTTGATCTTGGCTATATCCTTACTTCAAACATTGTTCTAACCTTCTCCTACAATCTTCCTAAACATGCCCCTTATTTCTACCAAAGTGACAAGTCGGAAGCTCTCTCTGCTGATACGGCACAACCCTCTGTTGCATCTGTACTCCTAGATGACGGATTGGTCCTCCTACTTCAGGCTGTCCTCTAGTTGGTGTGGCTATACTGGTATGCCTCTGAGTCATCGATCCTTTGCCAATAGCCTACTAGATCCTGGCCTCTGTCAGAACCTCCTTGTAAGAGATCCTCGCCTACGAGCTAGTAAATCTCTGGAGCTCGCAAGTCAGTCCATTGTGGAACCTCTTTGCCTTCTCTTAATCATTTGGTATTAGGGCAGCACCAAATCTGCTAAGAAGACTGAACTCAGCGTCATACGCGTCTACAGTCATGTTCCCTTGTTCCAGATGCAGGAACTAAGAGTAGAGCACATTCCTGACCGTAGCCGATAAGTACTTCGCATTTAAGTATTCCAAAAATTGCTCCCACGTCTGCTTCTTGCTGATGCTGCACTCCATAGAGTCCCACCAGTAATGGGCATTTTCTCTCAACTGGCCCTCAATGCGGTCATCCATAGATATGGAGATAACTGTGAAGCCTCTATTATCTCCATATTGGTGACCTAATCTGAGATCTTGTCTGCGATCTCGCTACCCATAAAGTTCCCAGGGTTCATTTGATGAAACCCCTAAACTGTGCCTGCTGGTGCGGGTGCTAGTGCACATGGCCTCTATAGAACTGCTATCAACCTCTGTCTCATAGTTTGGCCTGATGACATTGTGCCTGCATTATGGCCTAAAATAACTGGAATATCTGCAGTTGTCCCTCCAGCGGTGGCATCTGAGTCAGAAAGGGCACGTTCGACATGTATTGAGGGTACGACCCATACGACATCTGAGGAGGAAAAGGTAGAGGTAGAGGCAATGATCCATCTGGCTATCGTATTGGTGTCTGGAAGGTTTGTCCCTCATGTTGAAGTGATGTAAGCTATTGAACAAGGCCAATATGGATCGACAAGGTCATCGGGAAAGTCAGGACCTGCCTCGGAGACTGATCTCTTATGGGAGCTGGAGTCCTGTCGTCGATCGGTATAGTATCTGATGCCTGGTCAACTCTATGAGCCATGCGTCCACTGCACAAGTTCATCTTTCTGTAAGAAATAGAACTTCATAAGAAGGGTACATAGAATAATCATGATGCAGATATTCAAGGTTAAAATAATATTGGTTCATGACAGAAATCAAGGTGGATGAGATCTTAACTATGCTAATCCTATTCGCAGGCTCGTTGGGCATGATACCATACGAAAAGCGATAAACAGAGACCTACATGGGCCACCAATAAAACTATGGCATGCCCCAGTCCTTGAAGGACCGTAGGACAAATCTAGAGGGGGTGAATAGAGTATAGCGGAATAATCTACCCAATTAAAAATTAAGCAGAGTTAATACAGTTAACTACTAATAATAATAAGCAAGACAAATATATAAAGTAGTAAGGGTAAGAGAAAGCAAACGAAAATACCGAGATTTTTATCCTGGTTTCCCTCTGAGAGGACTAGTCCAGGCCCGAGAACTCTAGCTCAGAGTTGTATCTGCTATAATCACTAATAGTGAATCACAAGATTTGATCTAAAGGCTTGCCACTTCTTACAATCTCGAGATTTGATCCGCAGGTCAAAAGACTTCACACACGTGCGTTTGATACGAAGGGCACGCAGACTTCACACAGAAGAAGAGCTTGATGAATCAAGCTATTACAACTCAAAATAAACTTCTAACCAAGATCGCACTCGCACTTAGCACTTAGCTCTGAAGGTTTTCCTTACTATAGGATAGAAAGATATAGAATTTATGAGTTATTGAGAATGAGAAATTCAATCCTATTTATAGGGTAATAGCAAACCGAATTTGGCCATAGTTCTGATTGAATTTAATTTAAATTTTTGAATGTTGGGCCAAGAAATCAGGGATGCAATAACTGGGTTGATTTCATACTATATAGGTGACCGAGTTTGGTCCGAGTTTGACACGAATTCGGTCCGAGTTTGGTTGCCTATTCTAGTAAGGTTCGAGCTTGAATGTGGGCTGGTTTGGTGGATAGGTTCAAGGGTTTATTTGAGTGGACTTAGGTTATGCCAATGCGACTTAATGTACATAAGTCTTAAACTCAATAAACATCAAATTATATAACAAACCAAGATCACTAGATGATGCCAAACTTATGAAATATCTGCTGACTTGAAGACGCATTTTTCTTTGATGGAAGTTGTCCAAAGATACCAGCGGAACCCCTGGGTGCGAGGCTCTTGATAAGTCGTAGGCGGTTCAGAGATATTTTCTGGTATAACATCGTCTTTAGCTCATCATCATTTCTTCATATCATATGTCCATGTTTATCTTGCTTATTATTTTCTACAGATACATGTTAGACAAAAAAAAAGCAATATACATAAGCAAATATTAAAATATTAATGTATATCTGGACAATGCTGAGTTTAAATAGAAGATACTATAGTGATGATCGATTATCATAATGCTAAACTTAATCGATTAGCCATATTCAAAAACTCAATATAAACATTGGGCCAACAATCTCCCCTTTTTTATTATGGCAAATCAGCTAAGTTTAAGACAAATATAATCGATGCATATATAAAAAATAATAAGCACAAATCACTATACGTATATTACTTAAACATATACTTACATAATTAAATTTACTTCTCCTCCGTTGACATGATTAAAAAGAACCTCCCCCGTAATAGGAGATATTGAAACATCGGATATTACCTAAGCTTCTCCATGTGCATAAGCTCCCCCGTAGTACATGATATGTTGGAGAATATGCACATATGTGACATATTTCTCCTTCTTTTTCAAAATATATAGTTTACGTCTCCCCCACAAACCAAGAATATATCATGATGACAAGGTAAGTAACATAAAGCATATAATATGATCATATGGAGAGTAAGTAGCTAAAATGTCAACATAAGGAATCATATAGAATAATGACTGCATAACAATGACTTAAATAGTTACCAATTAAAGTAACTAGATGCAGACATATTTAATACATAGCATAAAATTACTATCAAATATTGGGTAAGAATAATACAAGAGAAACATAAGTGAATATTCAAATTTAGTCAAACAATTAAACAACTTCTCTTAGATATCCAAACTTAAATAAATCTCAAAAGTTAGGTGGCATGCATGAAAGGATTTAAATACTACAAAAATCTTGTAGAATAAAAGAAAATAAGCATATTATTGCAACTAGCCAAAGTCTAAACTCAAATTTAAACATAGTTCAGAAATAGTTAGAAATACCCAAAGTAGTGCTTGCTTAGTGTCACAGTCTATACTAAAAGTTGTCAACTTTAAGTCAAAAGTAGGGCTCAGATTCACTATTGTATTCTAGAAACAATTACAAATAGACCTTAATAAATTATTATTTAATAAAGTGTAGATCATCTTAGGTTAGCTGTAGGGGCCGGATCTCAGCTAGCGGTGGTCCGAAGATACTTAAGTACCTTATCGCTATGGCTATTTACGTCTTTTGACAGAAGGGCCCTTTCGGCTTATAAAAAAAAGTAATCTTAACTTTAAAGAACTTATATTTAATAGTTATATATGCTAATTATAATATCATACAACATCAAAATCCAGAATCATAATTCTTGACTAATAAAGCTTACTAAAGGTTATAAAGCATGCATAGACAAATGTGTCATACTAATAGAAAGTAAATAACTCCATAGTGACAACTAATATTTTTGCTAAACAACTAGTCATGCTAGATAGAGGTAGTTACAAGAGAATTAACTAAGCATATTAGTGTCACATCTCATATTGATTTGAATAAATAATAACTAAAGATATCAAATAAGATATGGTAACAAAACATTGATTTAGACACATGTTAGATTCTACGATTTTAGCCATTTAGGAAGAAATGTTTAGCATGTTACCAAAGTGGCTCAAGTAGCCATATTTATGTTGGTGCAATTGCTTGAAAGATGACCTTTGTAGCTTTGCAATCACCAATATTCTCCTTGGTGCTAAATTTTGACACAAAGTATTATACCTACATCATTAGGCAGAGACTTTGGTATCCAAGATTTGGATCCATATTTGTTAGATTTGGGAACCTACTTATACATATTCATATCAATCAATTTTCTAGCCTTGTATTGATATAAAATATGTCCTTTGAAACCACAATAATGACATGTAACAAAGGTATTTGTATTGGGTGTAGAAGTATGATTATGTAAAGTGGTGTGTTGGGTTCTCCTTGGATACTTATAATAAAATGCATGATTATGTGAAGTACGTTGTGTTCTAGATGCATGATAGTGTGAAACATTTGGTTTGCTTGCTGGTATCTAATTGTAAGTACTCTTTTGTTTAGCCATGTGTCACGTGTTAGACTAAGTAGTAGGTTGAACAACCTGCTTTCCTAATCTAATCTCTAACTTTTTAGATGTGGCATATAAATTATCATATTTATTAGTAAGAGCATCAATTCTACGTGAAGCAATAGAATACTTCTTCCTCTCTTATTCTAAGTCCTCTTTAAGTTTAATATTTTCTTGATTGCTTTCATCAAAGCAGTCAAGTGCTTCTTGTAAGCTAAGATTAAGTTTGGAGATTTCAATGAAATCGTTAGGAGAGGAATTGTCTCTAGCTTCATTTAGTAAACAAGTAAGCTTTTCATTCTCAAGCTGATAAGATTTAATATCTTTTTTAGCTTACTTATACTTATTCATAATCTTCTTATGATCTTTAAATAAATCATTGAAAGCATCAGAGAATTCATCATAAGAAAACTCTTCAAATAAAGGATTATCTTGTACCTCATTTGATAATGCCGTTAAGCATACATTTGGAGTATGTCGAGGGCTTTCTTCTTCCGAATTGCTAGCTTCACTTTTATACCAGATGCTTGTGTTTGCATATTTGTAAGACAAAGATTCCCTTTTGTTTGATCGTTCATGTTGATTCTTCCTTTTTTCTTTGGAGCAATCTTTCATCATGTGGCATGGCCTTTTGCAGTTGTAGCAAATTGGTTCTTCTTCAAGATCTTTCTTCTTTCAGTTTGATTTCATAAATTTCAAGAATCGTTTGATGAAGCTCCTAAAAATTTGGGACAGATCCTCATTGTTTGAATCATCATCGGTTCCTTCATCTTTAGAGGCATCGTTAGAGGACCTTTTATGATGTGCCTTGAGTGTGATGGCCTTCTCTTTGGGAGTTGACTCTTCTTCGAGGTCATTGAGGTCTATCTCATGTGTCATCAGCTTCCCCATGAGTGTTTCTAGCATCATTGTAGTAAAGTTATTTCCTTCAATGATCGTCGTTGCTTTTGGGTTCCAGTTTTTCGAAAGTCCCCTAAGCACCTTGTGTATCTTTCCATGGTTGTTGTAATCCTTGCCGAGAGAGGATAAAGGATTGACGATGTCAAGAAATCTTTATGAACATCTGACTAATGGTCTTATTTGACTTCATCTTTAATGCCTCGTATTCTTATATCAGTCTGTTTATCTTAGACTCATTCACCTGAGTAGTTCCTTCATGATTCACCTCGAGAAGTTTTCAAATCTTATGCGAAGTGGTACATGTAGATACTATGTTAAACTTTGTACTATCTAAAGCACAAAATAAAGCATTTACAGCTCTAGCATCAAGATTAGATTTTTTTTTCTACACTAGTATACTTATCTTTAGGTGTATCTATGAGATTACCATCTACAATAATTCTAGCAGGCTTTTTGTAGCCATCCTTACCGTCTATAATAATTCTAACAGGCTTTTTGTAGCCATCCTTAACTATTGACCAAAGGTCAAAGTCTAGTGATCTGAGACAAAAAGTCATACATATTTTTCAGTACGTGTAGTTGGTACCATCAAATAGGGGTAACATATTTGTGGACTGGCCTTCACCATTTTTTGTGAGGATAGATCTAACAGTTGCCATAAGTCTCTTAGGATTTTTAGCCTATATCAAGAGAACTAGCTCTGATACCAATTATAGAAGCAATTGGGATCATAAACCAATTAAGAGAGTACATACTCTGAACCAATTGAAGGACCATAGGGCAACTCTAGAGGGGGTAAATAGAGTACAATAGAATAATCTACCCAATTAAAAATTAAGCCGAGTGAAGGAAGTTAAGTACTAACAGTAACAAGCAAGAAAAAGATATAAAGTAGTAAGGGTAAGAGATAGCAAACGCAAACACCAAAAATTTTATCCTAGTTTCCCTCTGAGAGGACTAGTCCAGGCCCGAAAACTCTTGTTCGGAGTTGTATCTACTATAATCACCAATAGTGAATCATAAGCTTTGATCCGAAGACTTGCCACTTCTTACAACCTCGAGCTTTTATCCAAAGGCTCGAAAGACTTCACACACGTGCATTTGATATGAAGGATATGCGGACTTCACACAGAAGAAGAGCTTGATGAAACAAGCTATTATAACTCAAATAAACTTCTAACTGAGATCGCACTTGGAACTTAGAAGGTTGTAGAGTTGATCTTGAAGATAGAAAGGTTAAAGTCTGAGGGTTTGCTCACTATAGGATAGAAAGATGTATAATGGATGAGATATTGAGAATGAGAAATTCAATCCTATTTATAGGGTAATAGCAAACTAAATTTGGCCAGAATTCAGATTGGATTTAATTCAAATTTTTGAATGTTGGGCCAAGAAATCAGGGATAAAATAACTTGGTTGATTTTATACTATATAGGTAACCGAGTTCGGTCTGAGTTTGACATGAATTCGGTCTGAGTTCGATTGCCTATTCTAGTAAGGTTCGAGGTTGAATGTGGGCTGGTTTGGTTGATAGATTCAAGAGTTTATTTGAGTGGACTTAGGTTATGCCAATGTGACTCGATGTACATAAGTCCTAAACTCAATAAACATCAAATTACACAATAAACCAAGAGCACTAGATGACGCCAAACTTCTAAAATATTTGCTGACTTGAAGACGCATTTTTCCTTTATGGCAGTTGTCCAAAGATACACAACGGAACCCCCGAGTGCGAGGATCTAGATAAGTCATAAGCAGTTTAGAGACATCTTCTGGTATAACGTCGTCTTTGGCCCATCATCATTTTTTATAGCATATGTCCATAATTATCTTGCTTATTGCTTTCTGTAGATGCATATTAGACAAACAAAGCAATATACAAAAGTAAATATTAAAATATTAATGCATATCTAGACAATGTTGAGTTTAAGTAGAATATACAATAGTGATTGATCGATTATCATAATGCTAAACTTAATCGATTAGCCATATTCAAAAATCAATATAAATATTGGACCAACAGTCCCAAAATATACGGGACCAGACCACGTGGCAATAGCCAGCTAATGCAACTCGAAAGAATTTTCCAATTTAATGGACCAGTAGAAACAAACTACGCTGTCCTAAAATACTATCAAGTTTAATATGCTACACTAACAAGCAAGAGGTAAACAACTAATCTTATCCACAAAAACAAATATAATAAAGACTGAAGTAAGTGCTGGTAAATAAAATATAAAGATTCTGAATATCCATAATACAACTAAAATTGTCTGATGGGGACAAACCCACTGAAATACAATGATAGAATAAAAGTATAGAAAGCAGTAAGTTAACTAGACTAGAATATCGGCTAACTAGGTAATGATGCTGAAGTACGAGGCGGTAGGCCTACCAAGACTCAAAGGAACTTTGACGGTAGTACCTCAAGGTCCTCTGCAATGACGAAGCCCATCTAAACTCTTGGTCTGTATACCGTCGGGTACAAGTGCTCGTCCAGAATTGGAAGGAAACCAGGTCCTCAGAGGGACGTACCAAGATACAAAAAATATATGCTATAATATAAATACTGTGTAAACATAAGGGTGAACTAACCAGCTAAGTGAAATGCACTTAAAGACAACCTTGGTACGTATGGGTAGGTAAAAAGGGATAAAGTCTAGCATCAAGCCAGAGGCTAAGTATCTAGCATTAGCTGTAAACTAGATGCCAGAAGTATATGTTGACTATATCACCGATCATAATAGCACACAGCTAGTAACCTCTGTCGGATGTATCGACAAGCATATACGCCCATAACCGGGTAACACTGAGCCCATAATCGGGTAACACTGAGGCTTATGACCCCATAGTTTACTCTGAAACTATGGTAGCCAAATGTCTATTCCATACGCCTACTAATTTTCTTCCCCGTCCAATGCTAATGAACAAGTCTCGAATACGACATGGACATCTCGTAACTATAATGCAAGTCACTAAAGAGCTAGACAACTAGGCTAAGTACCGTCACACGTGCTACTCATACCGATGGACAGTCAAGTACGTAAGATTGTGTCCTAACATAAACTCACTCTGTGACTTAAAATGATACCTGACAAGGCCTAGGAAGTCATAATGATAACTCCACAACATTACGTGTGTCCTCTAGATACTAGGTCAAAAATAAGTCCTAACGTCAACGCCTTCGTCGACTGCACCCGAGTCATTCTCAAACGCACATAGTTATATAATATTTAAAGCAATAAATATGAGAACTATAATAACTAAATTTAAATGGTACAATAAGGTAAGGTATAATTTCCTGGAACGATGTGAACAAGTAAAGATCCATAACCCGTAGCCAAGGTAGAACCGTCTTGGGTGGCTATGAATATATAACAATAAATTTCAATCACTACATTACACTATGCTAAGCATGTACAAGAGTACAATGTACACAACATCATGAGTCACGTAGAGTCTAAACCAAACAAGCGTTCTAACTAAGCGGGTTGACTAGTCAAAGACCAAGAAAGTATGTGTACACTAAGTCTACTAGTCACACAACATCCTCAAGTCTTCTAAATATATAATTTCTCATATATCATAAACATGGTCATAATTAGAGTTCATGTGGGTGCTAATTTTCTCTTCAAACACATAGTTACTAGGTGTTCACATATGAGGGTTTTTCATATACAAACATGTTATCAACCTTGGTATTCATTAAGTGTCAAACTAGGTCAACCAACTTAGGGTTTGTTTTGATCATGAAAACATGAACACAAGGGCAGTAAAAATCGTTCAAGTTAGGGTTAACATAACCACATACTATAATCCTCAAGTGCATTCCTTTATATAATCACATACAACACTCTATGTACAACAAAATATCAAGTGCACAAAGCTAAGTCAAATATGAATTTATAAACTAAACATGGTATACACCTCATCCTAAGCTTGAATTTGTTATGTAATATATGTGAAAATACTACCTCAACTAGTTTACAACCCTAGCATGGCATTTTTTACTCTCTAACATATTGTTTATATATAAGGAAACTTTCTAGCACAAAACATAGGCAATGTGTTCAACAAGCTGCACAACATCTAACCAAGCCTCAACCATGCAATTTATATGTAAATAAAACCTAAAACACATTTCTTAATTCTGTAATTTAGTGATAAGTGGAGTTAAAATTATGATTTTCAAGTGGTTTCATGGGTTTTAGATCATGGCAAAGTGAATAGGACAACAACTGTATATATAACTTTCAAGTCTAGACTTGAGAAGTAATAGGTGTTCTTGGTGTAATATCTTGAAAACTATAAAGAAAAAGTTGTAGAACATGAAGGGGGATATGAATTACATCTATAGGGGGTTGGGTGGGAGGATTTTGAGCACTTACCAAAGGAGAATTGGGGTAAAATGGACCTTGTGCACTGCTTGCACAAATCTGTCCAGATTTGGACTTTCTTCTTGTAGCACCATGTAGGGGATGTTTACCTTGGTTCTAAGAGCTGGGATGCTTAGTGAAGTTAGGGGAGAGGTATATGGTAAAGTTAGGAATATTGTGGAGGAGTTTTAAGGGTTGTGGAGGTGGTGGAATGGTGTTGAAGTAGGAGGTGTTGATGTTGGTTTAAATTGGTAGGGCCAGATGAAGGGGCTGTTGTAGGGAGCTGTGGGGGGTATTAGTGGTTGGGTTGTGAAGGAAATTTTTATAGGAGAGATAGGGGAATAAGTTAAGAAAGGTTTGGTGGTGGTTGAGTGGCTTTAGTGGTGGGGAGGTGGCCAAAAATGGGGAGAGGCTGAATTCGGTTCCAATAGTTAGGGGTTCGAAAATGGGGGTGTTTGAGGAAATTGTGGAGGGTATTGGTGGTTGGAGTATAAAGAGAAAAGCTAGAGGAGAGGTAGAAAAAGAAGTGTGTCCAGTTGTGGGGCTGTTGGAAGTGCGTAGGGAGAGTTCTAGGCCAACTAAGGGGATAGGGTTGTGTGGGAGAGTGTAAAAACCTTAATGGGTGATGGGAAGTTAGTATGTAGGTTTGGTCATAGGTCTAGTCACATGTGAGGGTTATGGTTGTGTGTTTAAGGAGGGAAAATGAGGGTCAAGTCAGCCCACTCTTTTGTTTGACCTAATTTGGGTGTAATTAATATGGAAAATGAAGCCATGAAGTGAAAGGTTCTTCCTAAAATTGGTATGGGCTGAATTTAATTCTCTATTGGGTTTAAGAGTGTGTTTTGGGTCATGAACATTGTGTTAGGTATTTTGTAGGAAGGGAAGATAATATATGGTGTTGTGTATGAGCCATGTGAGGGTGTGTGAGGATTTGTGTTGGGTGTTTGGACTAGTTTGGGGCTAGATTAAGTCGGTTGCTTAATATAACTAGAAATTGTGTCATAGATGTTTGTCAATGGATTGAAAGCATGTATGATTTTATTTGGATGGTACACAAGTGTCATGGATGTCGTAGACTCGGAGTAGATCATCATCATATATTGGATTATAAAACTGGTCATAGTTGTGTCTCCAATTTTGATTGGAACGGACATAGGTACAAATTTTAGGATTAAATTTGATTATGTGACGAATGTTGTGCGATTAAAATGAAGCACAAGAGAATATATTTATGAGTGACACAAAGGTCAGAATTGAAGACTAGCTCGTCTAGGTCAACGGTGTAAAACTTGTTGGAAGACAAAGTCTAGTGTAGTACTCTACATATTGAAGCAACGGTAAGATGTAACAAATGGATAAAAAATAAATAGGTTTGATATAACTCTAATTATTAATCTAGAATAATTCTAAATAACCCTAATCCTAGATTTGGGTCATGGGGTTTACAGGAAATGTTTTATCTCTATTCCATAACATGTGCCCCTAACGACAAAAAATAAATCAGCTGCTTTGAGCTTTTGTTCGTACTTCTTCAGCACCCACAGGGTCAAGCGACACCACGAGGGGTTATAATGAGCCCAACTGACTGTTCGCAATTGCCTAGTAAGATAATACCCCTTTTTAGCAACTATATGGAGGAAAGTGTCCGCAGCATAAGCACTAAGGTTCGGTCCTAGTTTACTTCTAACAACTCCAGGTATCAGTCCGAAGATGGAATAAGAAGGTGACTCTTTATGGAAAAAAATCTCCTTCTTGGTCTTTCCAGTCTCGGGTCGGATCCAACCAATGATGGCCCCATCTTACTCTGGCATCAAATCCCATTCCATTTTTCGGACCTATTACCACCCTAAAATTTGATAAGGGTAAATGGCGCTCGATAGTAGGGATGGACATCTTTGTCCTATGGTAAGTGAAGAACCAGTTCTCCCTGGTCTTCCCTATCTCAGAGGATGAAGTGGTCAGGACATCCCCAAACAAAAAGGATGACTTCATGAAATATTGGCCCTTCTCGACAAGGATCTTCCTCAAGTTCATCTAACTCTGCAAGAAAATTTTGGTCTGGTCAGCAATCATCTTTTGTCTGTTAAGCGAGAAACCCTTGTCAATCTGGGCTTGAACACCAGCCACTATGTCTGAAGTTCATGCCTAACATGACCTGAACAGGTCCAAGAATTACCTCACCAGAAGGGGATACAACCAGAGTCACTACAAGTCAAGAAAGGGATATGATCAGAACCATTGAGACAGTACTCGTATTCATCACATCTTTGTGCTTACCAACAGTACACTATAGCAAAAGTTGTTCGCATCATCAGCAAGAAAAATTATGTGCATGTTCTAAATAATCTCTCATCAATGCGGCAAAACTATGTAAAAAGTTTGCGCATGTTCTAGATGATTTCTCATTCATACAGCAAAGTTATGGT
The DNA here is from genome assembly GCA_036927795.1 of Iris macrosiphon. Classification (NCBI taxonomy): domain Eukaryota; kingdom Viridiplantae; phylum Streptophyta; class Magnoliopsida; order Asparagales; family Iridaceae; genus Iris; species Iris macrosiphon. The sequence goes on from JAYESA010000018.1 coordinate 91,088,377, forward strand.
CTGTACATAATTTAGATTATCTCTCATCCATTCGACAAGCCCGTGCATGTTATAGATGATCTCTCATCAATGCGGCAGAGTTATATGAAAATTTTGTGCATTTTCTAGATGATTTTTATCCATGTGGCAGACTATGTAAGATGTGTCTCTATATTTTAAGTTGTCATCTTCTCCAAAAACCCTACCCTCGATCGATGGCTGGATGTCAGAGGGGAGCTTGGGGGCGTCGACCTCGGTAGTGAGGCCTTTGCCCTTGGGAGCCTTCTTAGCTGCAATGGAAGAAGAAGCTTTGGGAGTCATGGCACAGAAAGATAGGAAGCCGAAGAGGAAGTAAAAGAGGGAAGAGCATAAGTAAAGTAAAGAACTCTCTCTCCTACAAGAGACCTATTTATAGGCAGAAGTAAACGACTCGGGATGACAGCGACACCTCGATCTTTGATTCGTCTATATCCTTGTTAAACTACCACCTCGAATCCCGTATCCCACGCCTGCTAAGAATTCCTAGAGATCTCCTTGAAAATTAAGACAAATTTTATCCATAGAGATTTGACAGCCGGACATATTTGTCTATCAGACAAATAGTCTATGCCGCAAACAACCTATGCGGCATGAATACATATGCGTTAAGAGCAAGATCATTCATGCTTCTTTTCAAAGTATTTTAAACTTATTTTAAAGTTTAAAAACTATGAATTGGGTCTTGTAGAATATCATGACCCACACCCAAATGATCGGGACACGAGTACGTGGGTACGTCCAGCCTTTGTGTAGGTTATCACAAATATAACTATCTCACACAATAATATCCAACTCAATAAGAAGAACAATGATATATATATATATATATATATATATATATATATGGCAATACTCAATCATAATATCTAAAAGCATGATATGATATGGCACGATATGATAACAAGAGGAAGAAAACCAAAGTCTCAAAATATCTAAACAAGAAAACACAACAAGTCTAAGTACCACATATAACAATCCAAGTCTCAAAGGTTGCCGGAGATAAATTCGGTACCAATATAGTATAACTAGTTAACTAACTAAATAGTCTCGAAAATGGTATATCATGCAACCAATCCCTACTTCTCCTTAGCCACATGAGCAATCTCAACACTCTCACCCTGGGGTTCGTAATAGGTAGGACACCAATCCTCCCAACAGTCACCTTAAAATATTATCCAGTCAGGATTGAACGAGCACAACTCCAATAGCAGTTCCAATTAAAAGATAAAGACTATAAAATATTAATAGCAAATATGATACATAATGAGAAAGCAATAAACTAATATCATGGTATGACAATAATGAGACATAGGAAATCAAGAGCAATATGGCATAATCAGTACATATATGAAGTGGAATAGAAAAAAATTGTAACAACACTTAGTATTTTGAAATACTAGTTAGATATATGATCGGCTTGGGTAATTCAATAATTTATACTAAGAAAAAACTAGCTTAATCATATGTTAAGTGTATGATTAGCTAGTAGCCGATGTTTATACTATATTATCTATGAATCTGATCGCATATCTAGCTAGCACATCTCATATCCTGACTAGTACGATGGATCCAACCATGACACTTCACAATATATGATTCACAATATAATGTCAATATCAATACAATGAACAATTGTCCAAAATGAAGGTAACATCTTATGACTAGGATTCTAATATATACCAATCTGTATACCATCGTGTCAAGAATCAAGTATAACATCACTAAGTACATGTATTACAGTAATTATCAAGTAAAGAAAACTAGCAGAGAATATACTCGCATGCGGTCATGTGCTAAAAATACCAAACAATATCTAAACTGGAGTCTAAGTGACCTATAAATGAATCATTATGTCAAAGAGGTGATTTGGAATCATAAATAAGCTTAACTAGTCTATTTTATGTTTCTAGGTCAAATCTAGATCACTATGGTCAAACTAGGTCAATTGCCTATTTTTGGGCTCTAAAATACCTATCTAGTTGGCTTATTAAGTTATCTTAATTAATATCAAGCTATTACTAGGTTTTCTAGGTCATACTAGTAGGTATAGATATACTAGATATCATATATTATTTATATATAGACTCAATATACTAGTATCATATAGCATCTTAACTATTACCTTGGTATCTAACCTATTACCATAACTATACCCAATATTCTATCACATTACCTATTACCTTAGCCCATAACTTGGTAGCTTGACACATACCCCAAGTTACTAACACTTATCTGGATACACTCCTCTAAGTTGGTATATTGATACCAAAACACTTGTAATACCTGATACCCACTAACCTACATATAGCTATTTAAATATACACCTGTAAACCCCCTCACCCAAAATTAGGCCTACTTTGCTTAGATAGTGAAACTAGGGTTAGTTTGAACCAATTAGAATTAAACACGGTATTTATTTAAGTATACAATAATTTATATCATGTAGCACGCCGTACCGTTGCTTCGATAATTGGAGCACCTCACTAGCCATTGCCTATCTACAAACTTCACAACCTCATCCTAGACATGCCTGCCTACTATTCTGACCCTTGTGTAACTTATAATATTGCTTTCTTGTGCTATATTTTAGTCGCACAATAAACGTCGCGGACGTTATTTCTTAATTTTAAATAAATTCCAACTTTGTACCCTTGTGCGTCCCAATCAAAATTGGAGACATAATCTTGACCGTTTCGTGCAATCCGAATTTTATTAATATTCTACACTGTACCCTCTACGCCCTGACACTTGTGTCCCACTAAATTTTATTTCCATGTACTTCTAATTAATTCTAGAACATCGTGCGTGTTCGATTCAATTAATTAAAATCTAATTTTTGCCCTTGTGCAATTTTTTTAATTATTGAGGGGTTTTATGCAAAAATGCATTGAGGGGTCCCCACTATTGGACAATTCATGAAGAAACCCAGTTTACCCCTTCACATGAATTTTTTCGTAATTTATCAGAATGTGCAAACGCACGGCATCGATCCCTCATTTAAACCCCATCCTTGTATTTTAACCATGTAATTATGGCCCTCAAACATCCTCATGCAAGACCAAGGCCCACTCCAAGGAGAGTTGACCAAGCCCACATTGTCCTAGGTCAAACCCCCAAACCCTAGTTCACATGTATTTATATATAATTTTTCCTCCCCTTTTTCTATTGGAAACCCAAACACCCAGCCCCACCTAGCCGAATTCACCCCTTCCTTTTTCCCTGTTTACTGTCTCCTTCCTCCTGCAGCCGGAGCTCCGGTTGCCCTGACCATCCTGCGGTGAGCCACCCTACCGGAGTAGCCTCGTCCCCACGCCTTCCTCCGCCGCTCACGTGCACGACCTCGCCCCATCCTCCTTCCTCCTCTTCCCTGCGCAAGGGCCGGAGCACAACCGGACTCGAACTGTACCGACAATCCCTCCTGCTCTTCTCTTCCATCTTCCCCAGCGCCGCCCTAGAGCCGCTGCACCGACGACGGATGCGACCTGACCCTGCTGGATACCTCGACAACCTTTCTCCCATCTCAGATCTCCACCTCCCGCCGTTCACCACCCTCGTCGACATCACAAACCACCACCCTCATCCCTGAGTACCCCGACTGTGCAGCACCGACGACCCCTCCGCCACTGCATATCTCGACCCACTGCCTCTTCCCGATTGTCCTCGACTTCCATCTCCCGCTGGAACCCGGAGCACCCCGCCTGCCGACTCCCTGACCAACTGAACACAGCTACCACAGCCTCGCCAGACTTCCCAAACCACCACCACACCACCAACACTTCACCTCCACCATTCCTTGTCTCCTCCCCGACCACCTGAATTACCTCCTCCTCCCTTCTCGACCTCCTTGGCCGGACTCCGGCAACCCACAACTCATTATTATCGTCAACACTATCGTTCACATCTGTATCCTCGTCAACACCATCATCCTCATAATTATCATCATCAATACTTCATCGTCATCTCGTCATCCCATCATCATCGTCGTTGTCGTCATCTCACCATCATTCCATCATCATCATCGCATCATCGTCATCTAGTCATCGTTATCCCATCATCATTATCGCATCATCGTCATCTCACCATCATCCCATCATCATCATCACCTCATCGTCACCTCACCATTCATTATCATCATCATTATTGTCGTCCTCACCATCATCATCGTTATAGTCGTCACCACTATCATCATCATCGTCAACCTCACAGTCGTAGCCGCATACGTACTCCTAGGTATGAACCTGTCTGTCTTCTCCTTTTATGTATGTTCGTGTGTGTGCCATTAGGACATGCGTATTGCTTATGACTGCTAGCTGATATCGGACCCTGAGTCGGTGAACCCAGTGCGGCGTACACGAACTCGTACTCGTACGCGTATATTATTTAGTTTGAAATATATAAATGTATTTAGTATATGTATATTTGGTTAGCCATTAGCATATTATTAGTTGGCATATATATATTTATGTACGTATTTACTATATGTATTCCAATAGTTATGTAAATAAATTACTGGTTATATTATTATATAATTATATGGATATATATATATATGTATAATTAAGTAAATGCTAATTGATAATTATGACTATATATATTTAGACTGTATGACCCTAGGACACCGTGGACTGTCACGTACTTACCTTGACCATGTTGACCCTAAGAACTTGCGAATTGCCTGCCTTGCGTACATTAACACACTGGCTTAGACACCTGTCAGCTGATTGTCTGATTATATACAATACTTGAAGACCCGACACCTGCTTAATCTAACACGTAATTAACCGTGTTAGATGACTAGTGTTACCCCTAGTGTACCCCCTGAGTCCAGTATAAATATTCTTGTGTATGTACAAGTGTAATGACTAATGATTTTATTGTATTATATTATATGTACATAGGATGTTGGATTTATTCTACGCGACTTCTGGAGCAGGTTATTGGTACATCACAGCTTTCTTGCCAGACAAGTATACCTTGCCATTGTACTATTATTCATATTCCATATGTTGCATGCATCTTTATTTTCTGTCTTTAGTTCATATATTTTAACTGTATATAAAATACGCGCGACGGTATCGTCGCGATATATTTTTATTTATGTATTTGCATTGACCCTGTTTATGAGACTACCCTATTATCATGTAGCATCATTAGGTTCATTGGCCGTGACACAGTTGTTATACGAGTTGTGAGTCTCATGTAGATCACGAACTTGCGTGCAGGTTTGGCCTCCTGTATGTGTGGGCCGTGCGTTAGGAATAACTTCTGTTATAAACTTTGCATGCTAGTGGACTTGGTAGTTATTAGAGGTATTATCGTGTCATGGATGTGACATGCTTAGAGCATGGGGTAGGGAGAACAACAAGTAAAGCGTATGGGCTCCGTTGCACTTTTCTTGTGTAACCCGTACGCTCCGTCGGAGATGCGCGGTCATGATGACCACTATATATTATATATTATCAGGCGAGCCTCTGTTGTTCAAAAGATGACGTGCCTTTGTAGGCCCCTGGATCTCCAAGAGAACCATGCCAATCCCATTTTAGCCAGATAGCCCACGCGTTGGGAAAGTTGTTCTTAAACTGCATTCACTTTATACGGTTAGGCGACCCATTGGATATTTATTTCAGTACTTTATTGGCATGCTTTTATGTATCTTGTTATGTCCCTCTGAGGACCTGACCCTTCCAGGTGTATCTGTTCTTGAGTGTTCGCAGGAGCGCAAATTCGGATGGTTACCTATGTTTCGAGGAGGTCTTCTCTTCGAGCCGTGATTGTGAGCTGGTATTCTTATATTGTATTTGTTGTGGTGTACTTATATTATAATTGCTCTTATATTCGAGTTGGTAGTGGATTTGTTTCCAACCAACTATCATCCTTAGATACTTCTTATTGAGATCTAGTTTCATAGATACTGGATATTTATTTGTAATTGATTTCCATGGATGAGATTAAGATTATACCCTGTGACTTGTGACATATGTTATACCACTTATGGATTTGATATTCATATTACAGCGTACGTATGGGTTTGGTTTCCATATATTGGAGTTGTCATATCCATACGACCGGCATGCTTACGTGTCCTAGTCCTACGTATTTTTGGGACTGGGGCGTGACAAATTTTTTTGGTGGCCCATGCAGGTCAAGATCATATTGTCTCGGTTATGTTACTGTACCGAACAAGCCTGCACCTAGGACTAGAGTATAGGATCTCATCCACAATTGACTATGATTCATCTTCCTCCTATTTGTTCTATTTGAACAATTGTATCATGCTTGATTCCTGTACTTCCCTAATAGTTCTTTGAGTATAGCCTTCTGCTAGAATATAGGAACCCCTGTTATTAGGATGATAATTAGGGTAGCACACCTATTAAGAATACAACGAGAATATAGACACACAGCTAAGTTTAGAATATCTAGTGAACCCTAGAATTCCTTATCTCTAGAGTTGGTTTACCATTACCCCCTGATGTATTATGAAGACTTGAGAGTAGTATAGATACTACTAGAGTTAGTTAGAAGTTTACCATAATGGTTGACCCTAGTATTGAGGAACCAATAGAAAACCAAAACTTAAAATTAGGACTGAACCTAACCTTCATAGTTAGATAGTATTGGAGAACTACAAACTTAGATTATTGTCTTATTATTAGTAGACAACACCTCAGGAAGCCTAGAGGAATATAATCAACATTTCCCCCTCTTCAGCATGCCTCGAACATAGCAACTAGTACCCCACTCCCCTTTAGAAAACTATGATGCTATCTAGAGCCCCTATTTTAAATTTTATATATTGTTCCTCTGCGGCCTTAACGTTCGCTAATTGCATGACGAATAAATTATCTTCTTATTTTCTTTATCTTTCAACTCGTGCCACTTGACACCTCTAATTATAGACTAAGTGATTGTATTCTATGTTAGGATATATGGCTTGCTAGGATTTTGGTTGTTACTCTTGAATTTTGAATTATGTGATTGGTAATTAGAACTTGACAGTTTAAGATTATCCTTGTAGATTGCAACCTGATGATTATCCCTTTAATTTTCAAATTGCGTAACATGTACCCTCACCTCGATACGAGTTAGATCCCTTTCCCCTTAACGGCTAGTAACTCTTCTATTCTTACTATTGACACTTGTTCTATAAGCACTAAGACTAAGACTTAAGACGACCATGACCTATGTAATATAGGAGGATATCCTAATAAGTACCAAGATCCCATCTAGTAGACCTTAACAGGAGCTTCTACGGTATCCTTAAGACAATTGCAAATAGTAGTTCAATTGTTATAAGTTAGGTAGTATACCTCACAACCTAGTATCACATAGTCTTTTGACCCATTATTAAAGTGTAACTGAATGGCATTAATCGTATGCTAGCAAAAGACGATAGTGTTTATTCAGACAATAGAATTTAGAGGTCCTTGCCCCTATTTGGTCGACTAACGACTTAGACAAGGAGGTTGTATGATAGCTGTGGAGATTGTAGAGTCTTTTATTATTTTTGCTTATTTTGTTTTTGTTTTTGTTTTTGTGAACTTGAATTAATTTGTACCTTCTTTCATCATCATCAAGAGTACTTATATTTATTGTACTACCTTGACTTATAATGCTATTATAGCCTAGTTTTGCAAGCTTACTCTTCTATCGAGCTTGATCATGATATATGTATTAGTGGATTAACACACTAATACATTTCAGAATCAGTGTACTACGGTCTGATCAACCATAGTGCACTTGGTTCGCCCTTTCGCATAACTACCGTACGTGGATTGAGATATATAGTGATTAGTAGATGAATTTACTTGCCCTCTAGATATGTCTAAGTATATCGTATCTGTTACATAACTGTACCGATGCGAGCATGTGAATAGGAATTACCAAAATATAATTTTAATCCACATCTGCATTGACAATTCCCATTTAAATTCTTTAAACGCCTTGATCCCGATACTTCTATTCTATTACCTCTCCCTTGAACTCTTTATTATTGATCTTCGTCTTCCCTTATTTCGGAAAGACAAAACATCTTGCTTGGTATAAGTTTGATATATACATAGTACTAGATATACCCCACAGGCCAATCGCATTGTTGGTGACTATCTTTTATAAATGATTAAGGGTATATCATAGATGATATGTTTGGTGTTAAAAACTTTGAGGATTCAATAAATTGATTAAATAATTTGGGGCATAGCTTTCTTAGATGCATAGCCTTAGATGATAGATGGGTAAATTCTAAGTTGGGTAGAGACTGCAATGTTAACTTGAGGGAAATTCCTTAGACTGTAACCAAGTAAGATTTGATAGAGAGAACCCTACCCAATTTTAATTTTGAGGACGAAATTGATTTAAGTTGGGTAGATTGTAAACCCCCTCACCCAAAATTAGGCCTACCTTGCTTAGATAGTGAAACTAGGGTTAGTTTGAACCAAATATAATTAAAACACAATATTTATTTAAGTATACAATAATTTATATCATGTAGCGTGCCTTACCGTTGCTTCGATAATTGGAGCACCTCACTAGCCATTGCCTATCTACAAACTTCACAACCTCATCCTAGACATGCCCGCCTACTATTCTGACCCTTGTATAACTTATAATATTGCTTTCTTGTGCTACATTTTAGTCGCACAATAAACGTCGCGGACGTTATTTCTTAATTCTAAATAAATTCTAATTTTGTACCCTTGTGCGTCCCAATCGAAATTGGAGACACAATCTTGACCGTTTCGTGCAACCCAAATTTTATTAATATTCTACACTGTACCCTCTACGCCCTGACACTTGTGTCCCACCAAATTTTATTCCCATGTACTTCTAATTAATTCTAGAACATCGTGCGCATTCGATTCAATTAATTAAAATCTAATTTCCGCCCTTGTGCAATTTTTCCAATTGTTGAGGGTTTTTATGCAAAAATGCATTGAGGTGTCCCCACCATTGGACAATTCATGAATAAACCCAGTTTTCCCCTTTACATGATTTTTTTCGTAATTTATCGAAATGTGCAAACGCACAGCATCAATCCCTCATTTAAACCCCATCCTTGTATTTTAACCATGTAAATTATGGCCCTCAAACATCCTCATGCAAGACCAAGGCCCACTCCAAGGAGAGTTGACCAAGCCCATATTGTCCTAGGTTAAACCCCCAAACCCTAGTTCACATGTATTTATATACAATTTTTCCTCCCCTTTTTCTATTGGAAACCCAAACACCCAGCCCCACCTAGCCGAATTTACCCCTTCCTTTTTTCCCTATTCATTGTCTCCTTCCTCCCGCAGCCGGAGCTCCGGTCGCCCCGACCATCCTGCGGTGAGCCACCCTACCGGAGTAGCCTCGTCCCCACGCCCTCCTCCGTCGCTCACGTGCACGACCTCGCCCCATCCTCCTTCCTCCTCTTCCCTGAGCAAGGGCCGGAGCACAGCCGAACTCGAACTGCACCGACGATCCCTCCCGCTCTTCTCCTCCATCTTCCCCAGCGCCGCCCGAGAGCCGCTGCACCGATGACGGAATCGACCTGACCCTACTGGACTCCTTGACAACCTTCCTCCCATCTCAGATCTCCACCTCCCGCCGTTCACCACCCTCGTCGACATCACAAACCACCACCCTCATCCCTAAGTACCCCGACTGTGCAGCACCGACGATCCCTCCGCCATTGCATATCTCGACCCACCGCCTCTTCCCGACTGTCCTCGACTTCCTTCCCCCGCTGGAACCCGGAGCACCCCGCCTGTCGACTCCCTGACCAACTGAATACAGCCACCACAGCCTCGTCGGACTTCCCAAACCACCACCACACCACCAACACTTCACCTCCACCATTCCCTGTCTCCTCCCCGACCACCTGAACCACCTCCTCCTCCCTGCTCGACCTCCTTGGCCGGACTCCGGCAACCCATAACTCATTATTATCATCAACACCATCGTTCACATCTATATTCTCGTTATCGTCCTCGTCAATACCATCGTCCTCGTCATTATCATCATCAATACTTCATCGTTCTCTTCATCATCATCTCGTCATCGTCATCCCATCATCATCAACGTTGTCGTCATCTCACCATCATTCCATCATCATCATCGCATCATCGTCATCTCGTCATCGTTATCCCATCATCATCATCGCATCATCGTCATCTCACCATCATCCCATCATCATTATCACCTCATCGTCACCTCACCATTCATTATCATCATCATCACTGTCGTCCTCACCATCATCATTGTTATAGTCGTCACCACCATCATTATCGTTATAGTCGTCACCACCATCATCATCGTCGTCAACCTCATAGTCGTACCCGTGCACGTACTCTGAGGTATGAAACTGTCTGTCTTCTCCTTTTATGTATGTTCGTGTGTGTGCCATTAGGACATGCGTACTGCTTATGACTACTAGCTGATATCGGACCCTGAGTCGGTAAACCCAGTGCGCGTATACGAACTCGTACTCGTACGCGTATATTATTCAGTTTAAAATATATAAATGTATCTAGTATATGTATATTTGGTTAGCCATTAGCATATTATTAGTTGGCATATATATATATTTATGTACGTATTTACTATATGTATTCTAATAGTTATGTAAATAAATTACTGGTTATATTATTATATAATTATATGGATATATATATATATAATTAAGTAAATGCTAATTGATAATTATGACTATATATATTTAGACTGTATGACCCTAGGACACCGTGGACTGTCCCGTACTTACCTTGACCATGTTGACCCTAAGAACTTGTGAATTGCCTGCCTTGCGTATATTAATGCACTGGCTTAGACACCTGTCAGCTGACTGTTTGATTATGTATAATACTTGAAGACCCGACACCTGCGTAATCTAACGCGTAATTGACCGTGTTAGATGACTAGTGTTACCCCTAGTGTACCCCCTGAGTCCAGTGTAAATATTGTTGTGTATGTACTAGTATAATAACTAATGATTTTATTGCATTATATTATATGTACAAAGGATGTTAGATTTATTTTGTGCGACTTCTGGAGCAGGTTATTGGTACATCGCAGCTTTCTTGCCAGGCAAGTATACCTTGCCATTGTACTATCATTCATATTCCATATGTTGTATGCATCTTTATTTTCTGTCTTTAGTTCATATATTTTAACTGTATATAAAATGCGCGCGACGGTGACGTCGCGATATATTTTTATTTATGTATTTGCATTAACCCTGTTTATAAGACTACCCCATTATCATGTAGCATCATTAGGTTCATTGGCCGTGACACAGTTGTTACACGAGTTGTGAGTCTCATGTAGATGACGGACTTGCGTGCAGGTTTTGCCTCCTGTATGTGTGGACCGTGCGTTAGGAATAACTGTTGTTAGAAACTTTGCATGCTAGTAGACTTGGCAGTTATTAGAGGTATTATCGTGTCATGGAAGTGACATGCTTAGAGCATGGGGTGGGGAGAACAACAAGTAAGGCATGTGGGCTCCGTTGCACTTTTCTTATGTAACCCGTACGCTCCACCAGAGATGCGCGGTCATGATGACCACTATATATTATATATTATCAGGCGGGCCTCCGCCGTTCAAAAGACGACGTGCCTTTGTAGGCCCCTGGATCTCCAAGAGAACCATGCCAATCCCATTTTAGCCAGACAGCCCACGCGTTGGGAAAGTTGTTCTTAAACTGTATTCACTTTATACGGTTAGGCGACCCATTGGATATTTATTTCAGTACTTTATTGGCATGCTTTTATGTATCTTTTTATGTCCCTCTGAGGACCTGGCCCTTCTATGTGTATCTGTTCTTGAATGTTCGCAGGAGCGCAAATTCGGATGGTTACCTATGTTTCGAGGAGGTCTTCTCTTCGAGCCGTGATTGTGAGCTGGTATTCTTATATTGTGTTTGTTGTGGTATACTTATATTGTAATTGCTCTTATATTCGAGTTGGTAGTGGATTTGTTTCCACCCAACCATCATCCTTAGATACTTCTTATTGAGATCTAGTTTCATAGATACTGGGTTTTTATTTGTAATTGATTTCCATGGATGAGATTTAAATTATACCCTGTGACTTGTGACATATGTTATACCCCTTGTGGATTTGATATTCATATTACAGCATACGTATGGGTTTGGTTTCCATATATTGGAGTTTCTATATCCATACAGTTGGCATGCTTACGTGTCCTAGTCCTACGTATTTTTGGGACTGGGGCGTGACACACCAATCCAATTCTTATGGATACTCTCACTGACACACACTCTAGGCTTGACACTTACTTACACGCACTTGGATAACATACCTTCAAGTATCTACCAATACTCACACTCAAACATATACATATATCTCACTCATACCCACTTGCACTTACCTGTTCATCAACCCATGCACCCCCGCATACACTAATACACACATAAGCACAACACCCACACACTCAATTGATACCAACATATCCATGAATACACTAAGACTCTATAACCTTCTCCTTACACAACCAATACTTTATACCCTATTGTGTACATTGCTCCATGAATTTGTACATTCAACCCACCTACACCACCATAATTGATGTACCTACTGTTGTACAACTCCTGCTACTACCCACTGCTGGGTTATTCCTGCACCTGGGATACAATATGCAGGGTGCAACAACAATGCAGTTGCTGTTACAACCCATGTTGCAGCCAAAAGTAGCAGGTACTACTACTACTGCTACTTGCAACACAGTCCATTCAGCTATGCAGCTGCCTCATTCCTATATGCTTGCTCAACACAACAACACTTGAATTGGCTGCTGCTGCTCTAGTTTGCAAAGCTTGTTGCAGTACTGCACTGCACAACCTTTCAGGATATCCCCTTCATCTCTGGAATCTGATGCTGCTCCAAAATTGTATGTGTACCCCACGGTATACAACCTCTAAACACAAACGCAACCACTTCATCTATCCCTATACACAGATAGCACAATTGCAGTCCACACCCTCTACTACACAGAAAGACACGTGCTCTTATATACTGAGGATTCGTTGATACACTACCCTGTTGTGTATAGCCATGGAAAACTGCACTGTGCACTCCCACACCCATACACACATAATACTTGCACCCACTGATACCAGACCCCCTCTACCACATACACACACACACACACACATATACTAAGACCCCATTAATACCGAGTATCAAGTTATGATACTCAAGCATAAAGATACCAATGGATACACACACCAATCACTAAACTCAAACCATATAATGCCAACACTAACACATATACTAATACACTATACACATACCAATGTGCACAACTAGAACCCACTACCCATTGGTACAACCCATGATAAACCCAAGTATCAACACAATCATCAACACACATAGATACTCTCATGAAAACAAAATTCCTATGATACACACAAAAACTCCATGGTGCCCATGATACTCTATTCCCACACCAACACAATATAATACCAAAACCAAAACCAAATAGAACTCCAATTTATATATGAATATGATATAAAAATAACTAGAATAGATAGATCTAAGTAATATATATATATATATATATATATATATATATATATATATTGACACAAATGAAGCACCAATACATAAAAATCACTAATTCTAACAATGTGTATCATGGCGTACCATGATACGAACACTAAGTATCCAATTGTGGACACTAGGACACAAGCACAAGCCAAATTGGACACAAAATTCTCTTTGGGGACAAGTGTCAAACACTTGGTGGACACAATTCGTAATTCCACCAAATAAAGCCTAGAAAACACAATTTCAACCTACAAAAACCTAGATCTAATAGATTTAAGTCCTCTAACACCTAGATCTAGAATTAGAAGGTCATTTCCGCCTATAGGAGGGTTCCTATTGGCTCTATTTGGGTTTTTACCATAAAAATTAGAAAAAAAAGGAGAGATTTACCTATTAGGAGTGTGTCTCAATAAATCTCCACGAATTTGGACACGAAGAGGGTGAGTTGGACGCGATCCTCCTAGCTTTGGCTCCTCTCCAAGCTTCTCTTATGCTCCAAGCTCATAGATCTCTATATGAAGGTTGAAAGGAAACTTGGGTTAATTTGAGGGTGGATATGGTAGAAATTGGATTTGGTAGTGTAGTAGCTTGGAGAAGAAGAAAAATTTGGAGGAAAATGAAATAAATGGGAGGAGAGAGAGAGAGAGAGAGAGAGAGAGAGAGAGAGTGGACCATATATAGTAGGCATGGTTGAGGGAATCACAAGTTATCATTCCACTCCCTAATTAGAATTAAAACCCTAATATGAATGGAATCTAATTAGTAATGGAAAAATATCTAACTAATCAAATAGGAAATATTCTATTCACAACAAATATGTGCTAATTATTTCTAACTAACCACTAAATTAAATATAACAATATAATTACAACCACAAGTAAAATTACAAAAATACCCCTAGTCCTAATTTTAGGTGGTTACATAGAAGCATGAAAAAATTCAAAATCCATGCATCCAAACCAAAAGGGCTTGTCAGGTCGCATACACTCACAGCCATGGACATAAAGCTCATACGGCATACAAAAAAGGAATCAAGTCTTCGTCTATGCGGCTAAGACAACTATGCGGCAAAGGAAGTCATACATCAATTGCTATGAATACTTCATAATTGGTGCAGACGTCGGACGTCAGCGCTTACGTCAACGATATAATTATTCTTGTCAGACACAACTGTGTAGTGCCACGTATTTTTGATATGACAAGGCCTCATGTGGCGTAGACTACTTGCGGCGACGTTCATTTGAATCTTCATACTGCAGAGTCTTCATGCGACAACATTCCCATAAGCCTTCATGCGGCAGCGTGCCCTTGAACTTTCATGCGGCGGGGTCTTCATGCGGTAGTAAACCCATGAGCCTTCCTGTGGTAGAATATTTCTGTTATAACCAACGAGAGATCCTCGACAGCCAGTGCATGCCACGTGTCAACTTAACTAGGTCATTCATGCAACGAGTGTAATAGCCCATATTACATGGGCATATTCCAAGATCTCAATAACAGCCAACCCTAACCAATGCCACATGGTAGTTGGACCGCGACATGCACACATGGTTACAACCACATTATGTTAAGAATACCATACATCAACCTAAAATCCTATACGCATAGACTGAAAATAATGATTTTCTAACATATGTACGTGTATGGCCATTTCAGTGCAGATGGATATAAATAGCAGGGACATGTGTTCCCCCAGACACAGACAAAGCAGAAAGAGCCCAATTATTGTCCTTCTTGCCAGTAAGCTAGAGACCTTGCAATTTTCTTTCGTCACCGGATCGTCAACGGAGTAAAGAAGTCACCTGAAGAACTCGATCTCTATTGTCACACTTCCCTAGAACTCATATTTTTTTACTTAGAATCCCAGTGTTAAGGTTCTTTTGTACTTTCTTGTTGTAACTCATTAAATACAAAAGTTAGTAAAACTTTAATATTTTGTGATGGCAACAAAAGAAAATTGCTATAATTATTAAAATATTTATTATGACTATTTAGGAAGACTAAAATATATTATTTTAAATTTACTATTATATATACTATTTGAAGACTATTTAGGACGACTAAATAACAACTCCCGCAATTATCCAATTGTTCCTATTAACTTTAATGAATGATTTTAATTACTATATATATGCAAGTATATATTTGGAAAGAAAATTTATTTACATTAACCACCCCTATATTTTATGTCTATTACACGGGTGTCACTACCACATTCCAAAATAGGAGTAATTTTATCATTTTATTTATTATTAGTATTGTGTATATTTATTTTTTTTAAATAATTGCATGATATGTGTGTAGATATATATTATATTGTATAGTGTTCATTAATGTATGGGTTATTAGACTAGACCTAGAAGCACACTAGTTGAACATCTGACAAAAATATAGGATTATGGATTTTAATTAGTATTTTTGTATTAATTATTGAGTTTGTAATTAATTACCATGATTTTATTTAATTGTTGCGTCTTACCGTTGCTTCGATATTTGGAGCTCTACCGTAACCGTTGCCTTCCAACAAATTTCACACTCTTGTCCTAGACGTGCCAATCTTCTATGTTGACCTTTGTGTAACTTATAATTACGCTCTCTTGTGCTTCATTTTATTCGCACAATTTTTGTCGCAGACATTTATTTTAATTCTAAATAAATCTAACTTTGTATCTTTGTGCGTTCCAATCGAAATTGGAGACACAATCTTGACCCATTTTGTGCAACCTAAATTATGACAATATTCTATTCTAAGTCTTCTACGTTCATGACACTTGTGTCCCACCAAATTTGAGCCCCATGTACTTCTAATTAATTTTATAACACTAATTGTATTAATTTTAATTAAATTAATATAAGGACCCAACTTAACCCAAAACTAGACCAAACACCAAACCAAACCCTCATTTATACCCTCAAGCTTCATACTAAACACCACACACCCTTTTTATCTAATACATCACACCAAACATGGTGTTTTCCCTCATTAAATCCAAAAACTCACTTTCTTTGTAATTTTTAAATTGTTGGGAACTTAATTACAAAAATGCAATGATGTGTCACCATCCTATTGGTCAAGAACCATGAAGAAATTAACCCTCCTCCCTTTGACCGGTTCAACCCTCTTCCTCTCTCCTCTTTTTGGTTGTACACCATCCTTCATGAGCAATCTAGGCCATCCATTTTAAATGGAGCCATCCTCACCACACAATACCCTCACCATTATATATATATATATATATATATATATATATATATATATATATATATATATATATATATATATATATATATATCCTTAACCCCTTTTTCCAAAGCAACCCCATCCCAAAGCATGGCCGGCCCTAATTCCTAGGAGGTCACCATCACCCTCTCTCTCCTACATGCAAAACTCCTCCATTATTTCTATCACCACCTACATCAAACATCACCTTAAACCTAACACTATTCACCATCCCTCCGGCCGCCTGAGCCGTTGTACTCCGCCTGATCCCTGTCAAGCCCCGCCAGAGCTGCCTGTACCTGCCTGAAGCCAACCCCAACCCACCTGACACCCCACCGTTCTCCTCCGACGCTCGACTGAACGCCGCAGCCATCCATCCATCCATCCTCCTCGACCTGACCAATCCGGCCACTCCCTATCACCCCGCTGAGCTGACTGCCCCGAGCAGCTGGACCCATTGCTCACCGCTAACCCGACGACAGCCCAGCCTCGTCTGAAGTTGCCTGCCGACCCTCCCACTGAACCTCGCCTCTCCTTCACCTCGCCGAAACCTAGCAGCCCTGAGTCGACCAGAATCGCAGCTGACACCACCATTAACAACCCGTTCTCCTCCTATCTTGACTGAGCACCGCCTGGATCGAACCTCGTCGGAGACCCGCGGACATCCTCCTCCACCACCTCTCATCCCTATCATCCCCTCGCCGAGCCCCTCCACTCAAGCAGCCTTCATAACCATCATCATTCTCATCATCATCACCATTATCATCATCATCACCTCCGCCATAACCCTCATCGTCGTCATCTTCGTCATCATCATTGTCGTCGTAATCATCGTCATCATCGTCGTCGGCATCGTCGCCGGCATCGTCAACCCCGTGCGTGCTCGTGCAGGTTTGAACTATCCTTCGTGATTTTATGTGTTTGTGTATCCATTAGGGTTAGCGTATTTCTTCATGACAGTTTAGTGACAGAGGACCCGTGTCGGTGAACCCAGTGACTCATATGCGTATACGTACGCGTATGCGTATAATTATCAATTTTGGTATATATATATATTTTGTATGTATATATTGTTCAATTTGGTATATCTATATATGTATATTTTAGTATGTGTATATACTGTGTAGCAATTAAATACTATACTAGTATATATATATTTATATATGTTCTGAGAGACCCTAGTGTTAATTATGGATTATCCCGCATTTACTTTGGCCAGGTAACCCTGTAAATTATTAAAAGACTGCCTTATGTATACTGACGTACTGGCGAGACCCGTGTTATTTTGATTGTCTGATCTTGCATAGCAATTACAGACGCGACACCCGCGCAATTAGATGCACACTTGACCCTAGTTGACCACTGTCATACCTAGCGTAGGCCCTGAGTTCAATGTATTTATGATTGTGTGTTAGTGTATCGACTGATGTAATATTATTATTAAATGATATGTCTATAGGACTGTTGGATTGTTCAGACAAGACTTCGAAAAGAGGATATTGGTATTGCCAGCTAAAGACCCCAGGCGAGTACATTCTCTGATAGTTTCTTATTTATGATATCCTTAATGTTCATTGTATCTAGTGTAAATATGCATATTTCTTGACACGATGGTTAAACGGATTGGTATATCCGGATCTCGTCATGAGATGTTATTCCTTGTATATGGTGTATCTTGTACAAGTCTTGTTTCATTGGTTATCTTGTGCATGTACAGGCACTGATTCTTGGGGAGACTTGCTACCTTCCTAGAGAATCCCGTGCCATAACGTACTATGGGTGGATTTACTATACCAGTTGGGGTGGGGAGTATTTTAGTGTATATATGTGATTATACCCTTCATGTACAAGTCTTATTCTCATGTTAGTGTTGGTCATACACCGCACGTATGACTAGCCAGGCCAGTATTCTTATACAAGTTCCCAAGCCGATCAAATGTTAAAGCTAGTACTCATACACTTAGTCATTAGTATTATTGTTCATTGACATATTGTTCATTCTCGTATTTATTTTCAGTATTTCCTTTATTGTGTATCTCTTGTACATGTATATGCATCTTGTATATTTCTATCTATTTACTGCTACATAGTTTATATCATTGATGTAGAACTGTTGTTAGAGATGTACTTCGTTCAATCCTGACTGGAAATATTTTTTCAGACTATGACTTAGAGGACTTGTTTCCAGCATACTTGGAGATTTGGATGTTATGGATTGCAGTTTAGATTATTTTATTATTTTAGACTTCTCTTGTATTTTATTTATTTCTTCGATATCCCATCGTGCTTTAGTTTCTGTGATTGAGTATTCCATATTATATTATGATATCTATGTCTCCTTATGGAGTTGGATACTCATGTGAGATTATTTAGATAGTGTATTGACCTAGACAGCGTTCTACCGCCAATGCTGCAGCATAGGCTGGACGTACCCACGCACTCGTGCCCAAATTCTGGGTGCGGGTCTTGACACATTTTTAGTGGTGGCCCATGCAGGTCAGACTTCACAATTAGAGCGATGTCGTGGTAGTGCAACATATTAGTTGTACTACTGCGTGCCTACGATAGGATCTAGGATATAGCATACTAGGATGAGAGCGAATACTCAATCATAAATTATTTGAGAGATTCCTGGGACGACCCTTGAGAATCTTATTATAATTTCCAATTTAAATCTTTTTCCATGTTCTCGTCCACTCTCACTTGTTGTTATTGAATTTGATTCTTGTTGATCAGTTGTTAAATTTAATTCTTGGTGTCGTTGTTGAGTTTGATTTCATATCGAGATAAATTTTACGGACTAAAAATTTACTGTATTATCTGATAACATATGTTGATGAGGACAGTAAGAAAGGTAAAACGTCTACTTTGGTTATAGAGCCTAGAGTTTATCGCAGCCATATTAGCTGTCGTGACAAAAACGTAGGAACCTAACCTTGGATGTACATATCTTAGTTATGAATTTAGAGTTTCACGCAACCATACCGGTTGGCGTGGCGAGGATTCTAGATGACGTGATTATAGAGTTGCATACCTTAGTTATGGAACCTATCGTTTATCATAGCTATGCTTACTGGCGTGGCGAGAATTCTGAGTGTCATAATTTTGGACAAATGTGTATGATTATCAGATTGTATCTTAAAATTGGTTCTTAAAGTATCATCTCAATACTTATCCACTTCTGTTATTATACAACCTTGTTCCATCATTTTCTTTGCTAGCAGTAGAGATACCTTCAGTTTCTCAGTCCAGTTCCTTCTTGAGCTTCTTTCCATTTAGGTTCCTTGTTAGTGTGATAATTGGTGGCTTATAATTAGGTCTATGTCTTGTAGCAGTGTTGGCTGAGAATATGACTTGTGAGTTTGTAAGTGTTTCTTGTTTGGACATGTGAGCAGTAGGCATCAATCTAGAGTTAACCCGTAGCATAGTACCTTGTAGCAATAGTTCTATAATAGGTGCCATTGTAGTTAGTATTAGTACTATAAGTAAAATGAGGAGTAAAGAGTATCAGATGGTTCCAAGAGTTAGTATCAAGCCAGCATGCCAGTCCTGGATAGTCGTGAATTCATATAGTTGGATGATCTATGTAAACAATTAAGTATCAAGGAATTTATGTTAAAAATTAATGGAGCATGATATTCGATTTGGCTGTGGATACTTGGGTGTGTCAAGAGTAAAGAAATATATATGCATAAAGGGTATTAATGAGTGTGCCATGGGTTAAGAGATATCAAGATTTGTAATATAAAATATATAGTATATCAGTCTGTAAAAGTTTTAAGAGAAGATACGTATACATAAATCGAGATATGGAACCATATGCCGCCTTTGAGAGTAAAGTGAAGCATGTGTATTATATAAGTTAATAACTAGTGCGAATGATCGTGAGTTCTAATAAGTTGATGAGATAATCTAATGATGAAGCTAGTGTTACCATACCAAGAGTGCTAGTGTTCTATATCAAGGATTAGTTGAGAAATATGCTAGTAACAGTAAGTACCTTGTGTGATGATATTAGATTGGTGTATCAGTTAATGTGGATAAAAAATTATTGGAAGTGATAGTGCAAGTAATCCGGGCAGTGCAAATTTTAGTACACAGTTGAGAGTTGTAGACAATTGGTGTATTTGTGTGTACCTTGAGTATTAGAGACTATGAGTATATATGTATACTTAGATAGATGTGGATTTAAATTTATAATTTGAAGATTGGAAATAAATTTCAATTTTTAAGAATTTTTTGAGGAGTTGAGATTTTATGTTATTAAAATTTTTGAGGATTCAAATTCAATTCAATAAACATAGTCAAAGCTATAAAGATTTTTGAAAGTGATTAAAATTTTATTTTGATATTTGAATATTTGACTTTTGAGGAAAGTATATGCATTTTATTTTTAATTGTTCGAGAAGTTAAATTTTGAGGGTTTTTATTTTGAGGATAAAATTTTATGGTGGGTAAGATATGTATAACAGTATATGAGTGGATGAAGTGCATGTGTAAGGATCTATTGGCTTGAGTATGCTTGAGATGGCACTGGAAACAGAATTGGGTGTCCATCTAGAGTTGTATTAGAGAGAGTAGTACTTAGTATGGTGTGTTGCACTTGGTGTGCACTTGAGTGATAAGAACAACTAGTATAAGTAGTTGCGGTAGGTAAGAAAGTTAGCAGTGGGTGTGCTTGTAATAGAAACTATGGTACCTAAAGGGATACAGGTATCAAACTTTGGATGCATCATTAACCTATGGTTGAGTTAGAAGTTTATGCTCTGTTCTTTCCTTCTGTTCATTTTCGTCTATTTATTGATTGATTGATTTCTTAGTACCGTAGCTTGTATCAATGATTTTCTTGCTAGAATGTAGTTAGTAGTATACCCTGACAGAGACTACAATGCCATGACAAAAGCGACCATAACCATGCATGTTTCATCTAGATTGTATGTTGTATGACTGTAGGTAGGATTTTTTTTAGACCTTGATTGTTGGAGATTTGATCGTAGTGAACATTAATGAAGAGGTTATGACTGGACAGAGAGAGACAAGGTGCCTTAAATATCGAGGATAAACATTAATTTATATAGAGAGTTGAGAATTTAATATGGCAGAATTGACGATTTTGTTAAATCATTGATTTTAATGAAGATTATGATATGATTGAATTTGTCAAAAAAAAATTTGAGGAATTTAAGAAGATTATCAATATATTTATTTGGCTAGAAGATATAAATTTAAAGTTTATATTTTGAATGTTGTATTTGAAGACTTCGTAAATATTATGGTGTTTGAGTATTGTGTGGAAAAAGAATCGAGGAATAAGATCACTAATGGATTAGAGTTTGAATTCAAATTTTGGGATGAGATTTCAAAATTTTATAAATATGCATTGATTGGATTTTTAAAAAAAAGATGATAGGATTAAATTTTGTATTTTGTGATTAACTTAAAATTTTAGAGGAGATTGTGATAAGAATGGGATTTGATTTTAAATTTGAAGATTTTTAGTAATATGATATCTATATAAATTTGAAATTTTGTGAAATAATAATATGGATTTACTTCATGATTATATGGTTTGATAAATTTAAATTTTGATGAAAAATAAATAAATAAATAAATACAACTATAGAGGATCTTAAATTTCGAGGACGAAATTCTTTTAAGGAGGGTAGACTTGTCACTACCACATTCCAAAATAGGGGTAATTTTGTCATTTTATTTATTATTAGTATTGTGTATATTTATTTTTTAAATAATTGCATGATATATGTGTAGATATAAATTATATTGTATAGTATTCATTAATGTATGGGTTATTAGACTAGACCTAGAAGCCCACTAGTTGAACATCTGATCAAAATATAGGCTTATGGATTTTAATTAGTATTTTTAGTATTAATTATTGAGTTTGTAATTAATTACCGTGATTTTATTTAATTGTTGTGTCTTACCGTTGCTTCGATATTTGGAGCGCTACCCTAACCGTTGCCTTCCAACAAATTTTATACCCTTGTCCTAGACGTGCCAGTCTTCTACGTTGACCTTTGTGTAACTTATAATTATGCTCTCTTGTGCTTCATTTTAGTCGCACAATTTTCGTCGCAGACGTTTATTTTAATTCTAAATAAATCTAACTTTGTATCTTTGTGCGTTCCAATCGAAATTGGAGACACGATCTTGACCCTTTTTGTGCAACCCAAATTATGACAATATTCTATTCTGAGTCTTCTACGTTCATGACACTTGTGTCCTACCAAATTTGAGCCCCATGTATTTTCAATTAATTTTAAAACACCAATTACATTAATTTTAATTAAATTGATGTGAGGACCCAACTTGACCCAAAACTAGACCCAATACCAAACCAAACCCCCATTTATACCCTCAAGCTTCATACTAAACACCACACGCCCATTTTATCCAATACATCACACCAAACATGGGGTTTTCCCTCATTAAATCCAAAAATCTATTTTTTGTGCAATTTTCTAATTGTTGGGTGTAAACACCCTGTTTTTCAGAATAATTTTTAATATATTTTCCCCCAAAAAATTTCGGTATTTTTCGGACGAAGAAGCAAGATAATTGGGAGTTAAGTATTTTTTAAATACAGTTTATTGGTGTTAAAATATTATGGAAATAATTTTTTATGGTGTAAAATAGAAAATCGGATATGTGGTATTTTTCGGTGAATTTATTGGACTCCGGAAACGCGTTTTAAGCCTTAAAAACTTTTGGATTGTGTGAACCAAGCCAAACCCAAATTAAACCAACTTAAACCCGAACCAAACCAAACCAGAGCAAGCTCACCCTGCCTGAACTGAACCCAGCATAGCGGGTAGGGTCGGATCCGAGCCAAACCCGACCCGGACCCGAAAACCCGATGGAAACCCTAGCAGCCGCCGGAGTTCCTGTAGCAGCTTATAAAGGGCTGCCTCGACATCCGTGCTGCTCCCTTCTCCATCTCCGCTGCCGTACCCTGATCCCCGCCGTCATCTTCTCCGTTCAAGCTTCCTCTTTCCCCACCGCGAGACACAGCCGAAACCCTCGACCCTTCCCTCGCTCACCCGCGCGGCACCGACAGCAACCGTCGGCTCGCTCACCGTCGCCGTACCAGAACGGCGCCACCGCACCCCTGTCACCACCTTCGAACCACATCCCCGCGGCCAGACCTCTCCATCCCCCTCTTCTCGCCGTCACCCCAGACCCCGACGTAGTCGACATCCCCACAATCGCCATCGGACACCCCGGCGTAGCCCGAACCCCAACAACCCGGGTCCCCCTCATCCTCTGACCCTCCGCTCGGTCGTCCGACCTCATCCCATCTCCGCCCTAGACGCCGAGCAGCCGCTCGACCACATAACGCGGCCTCGATCCTCGCTGCGGCCGCCGCGAGTTCCCCTCCGTCGGTCGACGCAGCCCTAGCAGCGGACACGGAGCCCTCGACCTGGACGCGAGCAGCAGGACTCCACAGCAGATACCGGACACAGGACGCGAGGACACAAGAGTTCAACCAGGACACGAACAGTACTCATGGACACGTGGAATTCACTATTCACGGAGCCCTATTCAGGTACCAATTTTTTTCACCTCGTAACTCCATTTTCGATTCAGTCAGTTGCTACGCGTAGACTGTATAACCCTCTCGGTGCCCGTACAACCCGCTCGGTGCATCGCGTCCTGTGGTGATCGCACACCGCGATCCAAAAATGGGAAAAAAACAATGCCCCGTTTCACCCCAGAACTGAGTACGCCCCGCCAAACGGGACGACTTGGTCGTACGCGGTCTTTACCGAATCGTGCGCGACGTTGATACGGTCGTGTGAGATTTCGCAGAAGTCGATTCGGATACACGTGCACACCGGAATCAACGCGTATCCGCTGACGACACCCCATATCCGTCCTTTCTGGAACACGCTGTAACTTTGTGTACACATGTCGGATCGAGACAAAACTTACGCCATCGGACTCGTAGCAATACGTTGGTCCTGTGACCCAAGTTTGGTCCAATTCTGAGAACGTTGATAAAATCGCGTATCGTGGGCCCCACAGGCTCCACTTGACGGGCGATTTTGTGATCGGCTCATCGGAATCCAATTCTGAAAGTTTCGTTGGGTTCGTATCATCGTTCCTGACTTGTAGACACTGAGTTTGAGGAATTTAGAAACCTTTGACCCTGACTCGCTTTTCGGTGCAAAGCGGCCCACATGTGGAACCCGCTTTGGCCCGGAAATGTCAATTTTGCCCTTGTGTCCAAATTAGACTTAAGGACAGGCGTTTCTAGCTATTTGACATCTTCTGAGACGGTTGGTGATGTTTATTACAGCTTTTGGAGTAGTACCCACAGGATTCACTGATACCAGGACGACAGTTGATACGCAAACATCAGGCAAGTGTACCTTGCCAAACTCTGCAGTATTGTTACATATTTTCCTTGCTTCATTATATTGATGTGCATGCTTAACCTAGGACCGTGTGACGTACTTAGCGTCTGATTAACAGTCGGGTGCCAACATCGTACGCGGTGTTGTGTATTGTCATCTAGAGATGGATACTCGTGACACTTTATCTTCTCGTACTTGTCTTACCAAGTACACTATGACCCAGGACACTTGACACTGTTCATGAGACAGGATCTTCACGAGATATTCGTGGTGATTCTGTATAGGATGCAGGACTTGACAGAGATACTATATTCTTAGATACATTATGACTTGTGCATTAGTTATGATCCCGCTTGCCATGGACATGAGACGTTATGGTCATGATATGCGTGGTTACATTGGGTGGGGAGAGGCACACAGACTACAGGCTGATTATATATATACACCCCTATTATTGTGAGGCACAAGACTCTGAAGCCCGAGCTTGGCCCATTACTCATTATTACTGCTGCTACCGGCTCCCCGACACAGAGCTTATAGTGGCTTCAGCCTGAGTTATAGTGCTGCTCTCATCTTGCATATCACTTAGCTGGTTATTTAGTATTCCCTTATTGTTCCATCTACTGCTGGAGAGACCCACAGGCTACAGGTTGATCATGTTATGCCGGCTACTCAGCCTCCCGCTGAGCTAGACCACCTCATGATATCACTGCTACCGGCTCCCCTACACAGAGCTTGTAGTTGTTCAACCTGAGTACTATTGATATTCTCTCTTGCATTTTACACAGATGTTTACATACTTACCTTATTTATTCTATTTATTTTCTGTACTGCATTTATTTTGGCTTGAGCTTTCTTGAACCTTGCTATGTCCCCTGAGGACCTGGATTCGGATTATGTCCCCAGGATTTGAGGACGAGATCTATCCCGAGGTATACGGGACCGCAGCAGGAGCTGATCCAGGAGCTGTACCGCCATCCAAGGACGAGGTGTTAGCCGAAGACTTCTCCTGAGCATCCATATTTCATGCTCAGTATTTATTATTTATTTCAGTCATTTATATTCTGGTCTGTTGAACCATTGTATCAGATATTTCTCGGGTTGTTCCCCTAAGCACTTTGTGAGACTAGCTGATGATTTACGTTCCTTATTATTTATGTGGATCATATTTTATATCTTGTGTGGATGAGATTAGTTGTGCCATGATTGTCGTAGACTTGATTTTACAGCTTAAGTATGCCCTGATGGATCCATTAAATTGGGTTTGTCCATCGGTGCGTGCTGCTGGCCATTGCCACGTATCTGGTCCCTCGATATTATGGGACTGGGGCGTGACATGGTTTTTGTGGTGGCCCATGCAGGTCTACGACTAAATTGTTCAGTTTCAACTTAGGGACCGAACCAGCCTGCCCTAAGGATAGGATAAGTTCTAGGATCTCATCCATTATTTAACCCATTGTTGAACTCTATATCGAACTCGAAATTGTTACTTGATTTGCATCCTGTATTGATTCCTCTGTGCGATCTTACAGTTTATCTTTTGGTTGCAGAGAGAAATGGATCCCAGGAACGGAAACGAGATTTCATTGGATACGCCACACAACGCTGTGGTTACTTATATAGACGGAGTGACCCCAGGGAATGGAGGACAAGCATCGCAGAGCGATCAAACCGGTCAGCCTAATCCAAGGTTCCGGAGAGATGACATCCCACCTCCACCACAGTTTATTCCCCAGATGCCAGTTTTCCTGCCAGGACAAGCCATGGACGGGCAACAGATGTTCCAGATGATGTATGCTATGATGCAAGCGCAGCAGCAAATTCAGCAAGAGGCCCGTCGGCAGGAGGCCGAGTATCTGAGAACCAGCCTGGTATCCGCATTAGAGCAGGCAAATCCACCAGCGAGGCAATCGACGACGGGATCTATCACCGACTTCCGTCAGCTCAAGCCTCGTACATTTTCTGGTAAAGAGGGGCCAACAGAAGTTCATGAATGGCTCACAAACATAGAGCATCAGTTGGAAGCTACTGAACTTCCGAGAGAGTAGTGGATGACTTCAGTCAGAATGCAGTTAACTGAGAATGCACATCACTGGTGGTTAGCAGAGGAGAGAAAGCTCGGGCAGGACCGAGTCACTTGGGAAGAGTTCTCCAGACTCTTCAAAGAGATGTATATTCCCGCAGTAGCACGGTCAGAGCTCAGAGACAAGTTCAATCGCCTTATCTAAGGCAACATGACAGTGGAAGAATACAACGCGGAATTCATTCGCCTCAGTCGCTTTGCCCCAACCTTGATTGCAAAAAAGGAAAAGAAAGCTGAGAAATTCTTTGACGGGCTGAAGTTCTTTAGAGATTGATTGGATCGGTCGCACCTATATCTTATACCGACATTCTCGCAGCAGCACGACGCATGGAGCGCGTCACTAGAAGGGAGTCAAACCTGAAGAGGCCTATCAACTCAGCACCATCCAGGACAGCACATGGGGATTCAGCAAAACGGACCCAGAGGAGTATGCCAGAGAGGATAGCACACAGGGCCATATCTCTCCCTACTTGTTACCACTGCGGCAAGATAGGTCACATTGAGAGAGAATGCAGACGCAAGTTAGGACTCTGCCTGGCTTGCGGGTCCAACCAGCATCAGACCAGAGACTGCACCGAGCGCAGAGAGGGAGCACCGAGACTAGCTTTACCTGCCCCACGACCCACTTATCCAGCAGTAGGAGCACAGCAGGCAGGAGTTGGAGGCGTCAGGCCACCAGCCCCAGGAGGGAATCAGCAGAGACCACCCCTGGCACCACAGGCAGCTCTATTTCAGCAGGCCCAGCAGCAGCAAAGAGGTCCAGCTCAGGGACGAGGACAGGCATTCACATTAGCTGTTGAGCAGGAGGCTACGGCAGGCGAGGTCATCGCAGGTACTATTTTAGTAGCTTCATTACCAGCTGTAGCATTATTTGATTCTGGAGCATCGCATTCATTTATAGCAGCTAGCTTTGTAGCCACCCATAGAGTAGCTACCGTACCCCTTCCGAAGATGAAGAGAATTCTTACGGGAGGTAGAATTATTCCGGTTAGTGACGTCTGTAGATCATGTTCTGTAGTAGTTTGTGGGAGAGAAATGCGAGCTCAATTTCTAATCTTTTCCATGCCGGACTATGATGTTGTGCTTGGTATGGACTGGTTGAGTCAGTATCATGCGACTCTTGATTGCCGACTTGGGCGGGTTATATTTAGATCGCCTGGACATCCAGAATTCGAGTTTCTTCGAGGAGCAGTAGAGCAAGGAGTTCAGCCTACTCTTAGGGTACTATCTGTAGAAGAGGAGACGGGTTACCCAAGAGTCATATCAGAATTTGTGGATGTATTTCCTGATGATCTTCCAGGTTTACCGCCTGATCGGGAAATAGAATTCATAATAGACTTAACTCCAGGAGCAGAGCCTATCACTTCATCAGTATATCGGCTAGCACCTAAGGAGTTAGTGGAGTTGAAAGAACAGGTTGATGACCTTCTGGAGAAGGGTTTCATTCGACCCAGTGTTTCACCTTGGGGAGCACCCATATTATTTGTGCCGAAGAAGGATAGAACAGTACGATTATGCATTGATTACAGGACACTGAATGCTGTGACCATCAAGAACAGGTATCCCTTACCACGCATTGATAATCTATTCGATCAATTGAGTGGTGCAAGAATATTCTCGAAGATTGACCTTCGATTCGGCTATCATCAGATCAAAGTAAGGAAGGAAGACATCCCGAAGACAGCTTTCAGGACCAAGTATGGACATTATGAGTTCTTGGTGATGCCATTTGGTTTAACCAACGCGCCAGCAGTATTTATGAGTTTGATGAACAGAGTCTTTCATCAGTTCTTGGATAAATTTGTGGTTGTGTTCATTGACTACATTCTCATATATTCCAAGAGCCACGAAGAGCACGAGGAGCATCTCAGAATCATGTTAGAGACCTTGAGACAGGAGAAGTTATATGCCAAACTTAGTAAGTGTGAGTTCTGTATGGACAAAGTGCCTTTCTTGGGACATATTATCTCAGGAGAAGGACTTTCAGTGGATCCAGAAAAAGTTGCGGCAATAGAGACTTGGCCTACACCCACATCAGTTGCAGAGGTGAGAAGTTTTCTCGGACTCGCAGGATATTACCGAAGGTTTGTAAAAAAATTCTCGAGAATCACAGAACCGATGACGAAGCTGACACGTAAAGATCAGGAGTTTATAGGGACAGAAGACTGCCAGAAGGCCTTCAAAGAATTGAAGAGAAGATTAACAACAACAACTATTTTGACTCTTCCTTCAGGGTCAAGAGGTTTTGTTGTTTACAGTGATGCATCAGGTAGTGGATTAGGATGTGTTTTGATGCAACATGGCAAAGTTATTGCTTATGCGTCGAGACAGTTGAAGGTCCACGAGAAGAACTATCCAACACACGATCTGGAGTTAGTTGCAGTTATATTTGCATTGAAGATTTGAAGGCACTACCTTTATGGGGAGAAAGTAGACATCTTTACAGATCACAAAAGTCTGAAGTATGTATATACTCAGAAGGAGCTTAACATGAGGCAGAGGCGTTGGCTTGAATTGATGGTAGATTTTGACATAGATCTGCAGTATCATCCGGGAAAGGCGAATATTATAGCAGACGCACTCAGCAGGAAGTCTACGGCTTATTTCTTGACGATGCAGCCCGAGTTATTGAAAGATCTACAGGAGCTGCAGATAGAGGTTGTTTTACCAGGGCAGAGTGGATTGCTGGCTAATCTTGAAATTAAGTCGTCACTTGTAGAAAGAATTAAAGAGGCATTGCCCACCGATGCTAGATTTTGGAGACTGAAGGAGAGGACGGAAGCAGGCATGCAGACAGGACTTCGCATACACGAAGATGGGATATTGAGGTTTGGAAATCGCCTGTATATTCTAAATGGAGAATTGAGGCAGGAGTTAATGACTGAAGCACATAGCTCCATGTACTCTGTTCACCCAGGAGGAACCAAGATGTACCGAGACTTGAGACAGTATTACTGGTGGCATGGAATGAAAAGGGAGAGTGCAAGATTTGTGGCCAAATGCTTAGTCTGCCAGCAAGTAAAGGCCGAACATCAGAGGACTGCAGGTATGTTACAGCCGCTTCCTATACCAGAATGGAAGTGGGAGCATATCACGATGGATTTTGTCACCGGATTTCCAAGGAGCCCCAGCAGAAGAGATGCAGTATGGGTTATCGTGGATAGACTCACTAAATCGGCATACTTCTTGCTATTTAGAGTTGGACAGTCCACAGAGGTACTAGTCGACATGTATATGCGACACATCGTCAAATTACATGGAGTGCCGGTTAGTATTGTATCAGATCGAGATTCGAGATTTACATCTTATTTCTGGAGAAGCATGCAAGAGAGTCTGGGCACCAGACTCAAATTCAGCACAGCTTACCACCCACAGACAGATGGCCAATCGGAGCGCACCATACAGATCTTAGAGGATATGTTGCGATCATGTATGTTAGACTTTGGAGGATCTTAGGAAGACCATTTGCACTTAGTGGAGTTCTCCTACAACAACAGTTATCAGGCCAGCATTCAGATGGCACCATTCGAGGCATTATACGGAAGGAAGTACAGATCACCTATATGTTGGAGTGACGTTGGTGAACGTCAAATACTGGGTCCAGAATTGGTAACGCAGACAGTGGAAAAGGTGAAACAGATTCAGAATTATCTACGAGTAGCTCGGGACAGACAGAAGCATTGGGCAGATACACACAGACGTCCCCTAGAGTTCAAAGAAGGAGAGCACGTGTTCTTGAGGATTTTGCCCACTCGTGGTACTATCAGATTCGAGAGCAAAGGCAAGTTGAGCCCAAGGTATATTGGGCCATTTGACATTCTAGAGTACGTTGGTGAGGTGGCTTATCGTCTTGCATTACCACCATCCTTAGAGGGAGTGCATGACGTATTCCACGTCTCACAGCTGCGAAGGTACGTGACTGACCCAAGTCACGTAGTCGATCATTCAGAGATCGCAGTAGGCCCAAGCTTAAGATATGAAGAACAACCAGTTGGCATTCTCGACGTCAGTGAGAAGACATTGCGGGGACAGACGATCAGACTGGTTCGTGTAGCTTGAAAATATCATTCTCCTGGCCAATCGACTTAGAAACGAGAAGATAGTATGCGCCAGCATTACCCCCACTTGTTTGAGGAGGCAGTCGTAAACTAAGCCACCTTGTATTTCCATAATTCTTTCTTTTGTAGCTTACTCTTTGATTGCGAGGACGCAATCCTTTTAAGGAGGGAAGATTGTAAACACCCTGTTTTTTAGAATAATTTTTAATATATTTTCCCCCAAAAATTTTCTATATTTTTCGGACAAAGAAGCAAGGTAATTGGGAGTTAAGTATTTTTTAAATACAGTTTATTGGTGTTAAAATATTATGGAAATAATATTTTATAGTATAAAATGGAAAACCGGACATGTGGTATTTTTTGGTGAATTTATTGGACTCCGGAAACGCGTTTTAAGCCTTACAAACTTTTGGATTGTGTGAACCGAGCCAAACCCAAATTAAACCAACTTAAACCTGAACCAAACCAAACCAGAGCAAGCTCACCCTGCCTGAACTGAACCCAGCATAGCGGGTCGGGTCGGATCTGAGCCAAACCCGACCCGGACCCGAAAACCCGATGGAAACCCTAGCAGCCGTCGGAGTTCCTGTAGCAGCTTATAAAGGGCTGCCTCGACATCCGTGCTGCTCCCTTCTCCATCTCCGCCGTCGTACCCTGATCCCCGCCGTCATCTTCTTCATTTAAGCCTCCTCTTTCCCCACCGCGAGACACAGCCGAAACCCTCGACCCTTCCCTCGCTCACCCGCGCAGCACCGACAGCATCCGTCGGCTCGCTCACCGTCGTCGTACCAGAACGGTGCCACCGCACCCCTGTCACCACCTTCGAACCACATCCCCGCCGCCAGACCTCTCCATCCCCCTCTTCTCGCCGTCGCCCGCGAACCCCGACGCAGTCGACATCCCCACAATCGCCACCGGATACCCCGGCGTAACCCGAACCCCAACAACCCGGTCCCCCTCATCTTCTGACCCTCTGCTCGGCCGTCCGACCTCGGCCCATCTCCGCCCTAGATGTCGAGCAGCCGCTCGACCACATCACGCGACCTCGATCCTCGCTGGGGCCGCCGCGAGTTCCCCTCCGTCGGTCGACGCAGCCCTAGCAGCGGACACGGAGCCCTCGACCTGGAAGTGAGCAGCAGGACTCCGCAGCAGACACCGAACACAGGACGCGAGGACACAAGAGTTCAACCAGGACACGAACAGTACTCACGGATACGTGGAATTCAGTATTCACGGAGCCCTGTTCAGGTACCAATTTCTTTCACCTCGCAACTTCATTTTCGATTTCGTCAGTTGCTACGCGTAGACTGTATAACCCTCTCGGTGCCCGTATAACCCGCTCGGTGCATCGCGTCCTGTGGTGATCGCACACCGCGATCCAAAAACGGGAAAAAAACAATGCCCCGTTTTACCCCGGAATTGAGTGTGCCCCGCCAAACGGGATGACTTGGTCGTACGCGGTCTTTACCGAACAGTACGCGACGTTGATACGGTCGTGTGGGATTTCGCAGAAGTCGATTCGGATGCGCGTGCACACCGAAATCAACGCGTATCCGCTGAGGACACCCCGTATCCGTCCTTTCTGGAATACGCTGTAACTTTGTGTACACACGTCGGATCGAGACAAAACTTGTGCCATCGGACTCGTAGCAATACGCTGGTCCTGTGATCCAAGTTTGGTTCGATTCTGAGAACGTTGATAAAATCGCGTATCGTGGGCCCCACAAGCTCCACTTGACGGGCAATTTTGTGATCGGCTCATCGGAATCCAATTCTGGAAGTTCTGTTGTGTTCGTACCATCGTTCCTGACTTATAGACACTGAGTTTGAGGAATTTGGAGACCTATGATCCTGACTCGCTTTTTGGTGCAAAGCGGCCCACATGTGGAACCCGCTTTTGCCCGGAAATGTCAATTTTGCCCTTGTGTTCAAATTGGACTTAAGGACAGGCATTTCTAGCTATTTAACATCTTCTGAGACGGTTGGTGATGTTTATTATAGCTTTTGGAGTAGTACCCACAGGATTCACTGATACCAGGACGATAGTTGATACACAAACATCAAGCAAGTGTACCTTGCCAAACTCTGCAGTATTGTTACATATTTTTCTTGCTTCATTATATTGTTGTGCATGCTTAACCTAGGACCGTGTAACGTACTTAGCGTCCGATTGACAGTCGGGTGCCAACATCGTACGCGGTGTTGTGTATTATCATCTAGAGATGGATACTCGTGACACTTTATCTTCTCGTACTTGTCTTACCAAGTACACTATGACCCAGGACACTTGACACTGTTCATGAGATAGGATCTTCCCGAGATATTCGTGGTGATTCTGTATAGGATGCAGGACTTGACAGAGATACTATATTCTTAGATACATTATGACTTGTGCATTAGTTATGATCCCGCTTGCCATGGACATAAGACGTTATGGTCATGATATGCGTGGTTATATTGGGTGGGGAGAGACACACAGACTACAGGCTGATCATATATACACACCCCTATTATTGTGAGGCACAAGACTCTGAAGCCCGAGCTTGGCCCATTACTCATTATTACTGTTGCTACCGGCTCCCCGACACAGAGCTTGTAGTGGCTTCAGCCTGAGTTCTAGTGCTGCTCTCATCTTGCATATCACTTAGCTGGTTATTTAGTATTCCCTTATTGTTCCATCTACTGCTGGAGAGACCCACATGCTACAGGTTGATTATGTTATGCCGGCTACTCAGTCTCCCGCTGAGCTAGACCACCTCATGATATCACTGCTACCGGCTCCCCTACACAGAGCTTGTAGTTGTTCAACCTGAGTACTATTGATATTCTCTCTTGCATTTTACACAGATGTTTACATACTTACCTTATTTATTCTATTTATTTTCTGCACTGCATTTATTTTGGCTTGAGCTTTCTTGTACCTTGCTATGTCCCCTGAGGACCTGGATCCGGATTATGTCTCCAGGATTTGAGGACGAGATCTATCCCGAGGTATACGGGACCGCAGCAGGAGCTGATCCAGGAGCTGTACCGCCATCCGAGGATGAGGTGTTAGCCGAAGACTTCTCCTGAGCATCCATGTTTCATGCTCAGTATTTATTATTTATTTCAGTCATTTATATTCTAGTATGTTGAACCATTGTATCAGATATTTCTCGGGTTGTTTCCTGAAGCACTTTGTGAGACTAGCTGATGATTTACGTTCCTTATTATTTCTGTGGATCATATTTTATATCTTGTGTGGATGAGATTAGTTGTGCCATGATTGTCGTAGACTTAATTTTACAGCTTAAGTATGCCCTGATGGATCCATTAAATTGGGTTTGTCCATCGGTGCGTGCTGCTGGCCATTGCCATGTATCTGGTCCCTCGATATTATGGGACTGGGGCGTGACATTGGGGACTTAATTGCAATAATGCAATGATGTGTCACCATCCTATTGGTCAAGACCCATGAAAAAATTAACCCTCCTGCCTTTGACCGGTTCAACCCTCTTCCTCTCTCCTCTTTTTGGTTCTACACCATCCTTCATGAGCAATCTAGGCCATCCATTTTAAATGGAGCCATCCTCACCACACAACACCCTCACCATTATATATATATATATATATATATATATATATATATATATATATATATATATATATATCCTTAACCTTTTTTCCCAAAGCAACCCCATCCCAAAGCATGGCCGACCCTAATCCCTAGGAGGTCACCATCACCCTCTCTCTCCTACATGCAAAACTCCTCCATTATTTCTATCACCACTGACATCAAACATCACCTTAAACCTAACACTATTCACCATCCCCTCTGGCCGCCTGAGCCGCTGTGCTCCGCCTGATCCCAACCGAGCCCCGCCGGAGCCGCCTGCACCTGCCTGAAGCCGACCCCAACCCACCTGACACCCTGCCGTTCTCCTCCGGCGCTCGACTGAATGTCACGGCCATCCATCCTCCTCGACCGGACCAATCGGCCACCCCCCATCACCTTGCTGAGCCAACTGCCCTGAGCTGCTGGACCCGCTGCTCACCGCCAACCCGACGACAGCCCAGCCTCGCCTGAAGTCGCCTATCGACCCTCCGACTGAACCTCGACTCTCCTTTATCTCACCGAAACCGAGCAGCCCTGAGCCGACTAGAACCGCGGCTGACACCACCATAACAACCCGTTCTCCTCCCATCTCGACTGAGCACCACCTGGATCGAGCCTCGCCAGAGACCCGCGGACATCCTCCTCCACCACCTCTCCTCCCTGTCATCCCCTCGCCGAGCCCCTCCACTCCGGCAGCCTTCATAACTATCATCATTCTCATCACCATCATCACCATTATCATAATCATCATCACCTCCATCATAACCCTCATCGTCGTTATCATCATCGTCATCATCATCGTCATCATCGCCGGCATCGTCAACCCCGTGCATGCCCATGCAGGTTAGAACTGTCCTTCGTGATTTTATGTTTTTGTGTATCCATTAGGGTTAGCGTATTTCTTCATGACAGTTTAATGACAGAGGACCCGTGTCGGTGAACCCAGTAACTCATATGCGTATACGTACGCGTAAGCGTATAATTATCAATTTTGGTATATATATATTTTGTATGTATATATTGTTCAATTTGGTATATCTGTATATGTATATTTTAGTATGTGTATATACTGTGTAGCAATTAAATACTATACTAGTATATATATATTTATATATGTTCTGAGAGACCCTAGTGTTAATTATGGATTATCCCGCATTTACTTTGGCCAGGTAACCCTGTAAATTATTACAAGACTGCCTTATGTACACTGACGTACTGGAGAGATCCGTGTTATTTTGACTGTCTGATCTTGCACAGCAATTACAGACGCGACACCCGCGCAATTAGACGTACACTTGACCCTAGTTGACCAGTGTCATACCTAGCGTAGCCCCTGAGTTCAATGTATTTATGATTGTGTGTTAGTGTATCGACTGATGCAATATTATTATTAAATGATATGTCTATAAGATTGTTGGATTGTTCAGACAAGACTTCGGAAACAGGACATTGGTATTGCCAGCTAAGGACCCCAAGCGAGTACATTGTCTGATAGTTTTTTATTTATGATATCCTCTATGTTCATTGTATCTAGTGTAAATATCCATATTTCTTGACACGATGGTTACACGGATTGGTATATCCGGATCTCGTCATGAGATATTATTCTTGTATATAGTGTATCTTGTACAAGTCTTATTTTATTGGTTATCTTGTACATGTACAAACACTGATTCTCGGGGAGACTTGTTACCTTCCTAGAGAATCCCGTGCCATAGCGTACCATGGGTGGATCTAATATACCAGTCGGGATGGAGAGTATTTTAGTGTAGATATATGATCATACCCTTCATGTACAAGTCTTGTTCTCATGTTAGTGTTGGTCATACACCGCACGTATGACTAGCCAGACCAGTATTCGTGTACAAGTTCCCAAGTCGATCACATGTTAAAGCTAGTACTCGCACACTTAGTCATTAGTATTATTGTTCATTGACATATTGTTCATTCTCGTATTTATTTTCAGTATTTCCTTTATTGTGTATCTCTTGTATATGTATATGCATCTTGTATATTTCCATCTATTTACTGCTACATAGTTTATATCATTGATGTAGAACTGCTGTTAGAGATGTACTTCGTTCCATCCTGACTGGAAATATTTTCCCAGACTATGACTTAGAGGACTTGTTTCCAGCATACTTGGAGATTTGGATGTTATGGATTGCAGGTTAGATTATTTTGTTGTTTTAGACTTGTCTTGTATTTCATTTATTTCTTCGATGTCCCATCGTGCTTTAGTTTCTGTGATTGAGTATTCCATTTTATATTATGATATCTGTGTCTCCTTATGGAGTTGGATACTCGTGTGAGATTGTTTAGATAGTGTATTGACCTAGACAGCGTTCTACCGCCGATGCTGCGGCGTAGGCTGGACGTACCCACGCACTCGTGCCCAAATTCCGGGTGCAGGTTATGACAACGGGGTACCCCTACTTTGAAACTAATTACATGGACTACCCCTCTCCTTTAGAAAAAAATTAAATATAGGGGTAGTTAGTATTATAACTTTCTATAGAAAATATAAAAATATAGGGGTGGTCCATATAATTAGTTTCGATATAGAGGCACCTCCTGTAATAAACATAAAACATGTGAGTAGTTAACATAAATAACCCAAAGTTTTAAAATAAAGTTAACTTTTCTTAGAGTTTTTATTGGGGCACTTCAAAACTTACTCGGGGCTAGCCTAAAATAGTTGCTTGTATTTACAAGTTTGTCGCCATGAAAAATTGTTAGGGGCTGTCCATACATAGTATAAAAGCCAACTTTTATGTTTTTTTTATTTTTTTTATCTGTTGCTTCTTTCCTCTCCCAAATTTCAAAATTGTTAGGATTCTATGTTCATGCATATATTTCATCTTCTAGGAGCTAAATTTTGGTTTATGGTCCATTTGTAGGGATTTCTGAAGTTTTGAACCCATTTTAGGGTTTTGAACTTCAGAATTTCGCCCATAGTCACGATAGGAATGATGGTGGTCTGTCAAATCTTTTGACAGCCCTGGCTATAAGTAGGACTTTGAAATTTTTTGATAGTCCTAATAAAAACTTACTGGAACCTAGGACTGTCAAAGATTTTAACAGTCCTGCCTATAGCCGGGATTGTCAAAATTTGTGACAGTCCTAAAATCCATCAACCTCTTTTCATCATTCAGTGACAACATTACTTCTAAAAAATATTGTCTCAATTTTGCTGCCCTCATGCTCACTATCAAAACGAGGGACGTAACTGACACATACTTGAGACTAACTGAACTCTTCTCATCTCTACTTCAGTCCATGTTCAGTTTTGGTTTGAGACTATTTTTATGAGCACGTTCCTTTCAACTAGATTACCTCTTCTACAATTGGTAGTGTCCACCTTACAAAATATCTACGACTATTCCTTAAATTATTCCATCTGGGTCTTCGCATCTAGGTGTTTGTTCTGACGCTCCATCCGAACAAATCTAGTTAATTGCTTGGTGTACTATGTATCTACTTGGTTTGCAGTATCACGCACACCAGTAATATAGATGTTATGATACAGTCTACAAATATCTTTGTATATCATGTAATATCCCTTTCTTTGAGCATCTTTCCTATTATGGCTAGTACTGGAACCTAGGACTATCAAAATAATTGATAGTCTTGCCTATAGCCAGGATATCAAAGATTTTGACAGCCCTAAAATTCTATATAGGTGTCAGGATTATAGAAAGTTTATACAATCCTTGAAGTATTCAAGCATGTAGAAAATTTCTAAAGTACTGATAATATACATGACTATAAAAAATTTCTACAGTCCTTGGTCTCCCAACCCGAGACTGTGGCAAATTTTATTACTTTGAATCACTAAAATTGGTTCGAAAGTCCAAAAATTCATCCAAAGTTAATCTAGAACCTATTTTATCTTACTATATAATGATCTTTTGGGCATTTAGAAGGAGTGGGAAGAAGATTTATCAAAAAAAAAATACAAACCCTAAAATTAGAGATGGAAAATATGAAGGAAGAAGATTGAGAAGATAATTTGTATATTGATTGTGAAGAAGCTTTAGGATTTGGGGGGGGGTTGGGGTGGAGGAGATGGAGGAGGTGGAGAAGGCGAAAAAGTTTAGAATTTTGAAGAGAGAGAGAGAGAGAGAGAGAAAGTGAGAATGATTGGAGCTTGGGAGAATTTGGCGGGGGGGGGGGGGGAGTTGGGGGTGGATGGGCGGCCTTTAGTAAGAAAATGGTTGTCCCGAGTAAAAGTTTATCTAAGCTGGGCTAGCCCCAATCTTGGTTAGCCCTAAGTAACTTTTGAAGTGCCTCGATAAAAACAATTTTCTTATTATATAGTAGTAAAGATTATATAGATGTGTGACCAATAACTAACTTACCTTGAGTTGTAAACTTGGAGATTGTGCCTATCAAGATTGTATTTAATTAGGAGTTTTTATCGGGTCACTCAAAACTTACTTGGGGCTAGCCAAGATTGGGGCTAGCCTACTTTAGAGGAACTTTTATTCGGGGCATCCATTTTCTTACTAGGATTGTCCACCACCCAAACCCCCAAATCAACCCCCCCTCCTAAAAATCAAATATTCTAATTTTTTACTCTCTCTCTCTCTCTCTCTCTCTCTCTCTCTCTCTCTCTCTCTCTCTTCAAAATCCTTTTCCTCCTACCTTCACTTAAAAACCCTAAACTTCTTTCTCTGTCTATCCTTCATTCCGAAACATCAATCAATTTCTGAGATGGCATTCAAAGGTTCTTCACAATCAAGGTACAAATTTTCTTCCCAATATTCTTCCTCCATCATCTCCATTTCTAATTTTATTTTTATATTTTATATTTCTTTTTAGCAAAAAATTATTTTCAATCATTGTTATAACTAAATATCATAGTGTAGTATCATAAAGTAGGTTTAAGATGAATAATGCTCGAGTTTTTTATGTTTATAACAATTTTAGGGTTTTATTTCACAGCAGCCACGAGTTGGAATTACTCAGGACTATAGAAAGTTTTTACATTCTTGTTTGTTTTTAGGAATGTAAAACTTTTCTATAGTCCTGAAAACGTACATGACTGTAGAAATTTTCTATAGTCCTGAGTAATTCTAGGACTATAAAAATTTTCTACAATCTTGTATGTTCAATTTAATTCTCTGTTAATTTACTTAAAATATTTCTTTATTTTATAGCCGCGACCCAGAGAAGGACCTTGACGACGCTGGTACTAAAAGAGAATGCCCCATTGTATCAAAGAGCAATGCACGCCATGTTGAGAGAGTTATTGAGAAACAAATAACTATCACAGAACCCGAGGCACCGTCTTAAGTTAGGAGACATCGAACGAAACAGATTGCAACTTGTTCTAAGAAATCAGTTACTAG
The DNA here is from genome assembly GCA_036927795.1 of Iris macrosiphon. Classification (NCBI taxonomy): domain Eukaryota; kingdom Viridiplantae; phylum Streptophyta; class Magnoliopsida; order Asparagales; family Iridaceae; genus Iris; species Iris macrosiphon. The sequence continues at coordinate 91,128,630 of JAYESA010000018.1, forward strand.
TCCTGCTTCTTCTTCCTCCGATGATGATGACATAGATATCATTCAAAAGGGGGCAATGATGGTTCTGAACCTTCTCATCTAGTCGAGCAGACTCGTCCATACGGTTGCTCTCTATTGTCGTCGATCAAGAAACATATTTCATATCAAATATGGAACGATTCGTCAAGTACATTACCTTATGATAAATTAACTTTTTTTTTGAAATAATTATATTTTATATTTTATATTTCTAGTTTTATTATATTGTTTACTTTTCAGGATAGCTCGCGTATGTTAACGGTCATCAACCATGAAAATAAGTGTAATATATGGGGGTTCAACAAATTAGGGGACCCCATCAAGGCCAAATCGACCCCACAGGTTTGCAAATTTTGACTAAATACTCATATAAGATTGTGGACAACGCACTCATATCCTCGTTCGTAGAGTGATGGCATCCAGAAACCAACACTTTTCATCTTCCAACAAGGAAGATGATGATTAACCTGTATGGCACCCATCATATTTTGGGTTTATACTATTTTTACTGGAGGTCCGAAATTCACGCCCCTTATCTAGCTAAAGGATTTTCTCTTTTTTTTTGGGTTGATGGTCGTGCAATGATAAATAATTATTCCAAGGGCGACTTTGAGTTGTGCGGTGAGATTATGGAACATGTCTCTAATTCTCTTGAAGTTGAGGTTGAGACTTTTACATCCCTTTCTGACTTCAAGAAGTCGTACGGACTTCCTTTAAGATATTTGGAGGAGACATTCAATGATAATGACGATGCGGTGTCCCGGTGATATATGCAGTTCATCTTAGGGGTCATCGGCATTCCGGACAAGTCTGTGACGTTGATATATGCCAAATATCTCTACAACTTAGTGGACCTAGCCATGATGGAAGAAATATCCTGGGGAAGCGGTATACTAGCATACATTTACCGCAAGCTTGGTGCGACATCTCGCGTCGATTCTAAGACAGTAGTAGGATGCCAAACTCTACTTCATATAAATAAATATATTTGTACACTTTCTATACATAATATATAATTTGGTTGTTCAATATGATACTATTCTACGTATATGCATAGATATACGAGCACTTTTCGATGCTGGAGAGGGCTACACTTAATAGTGGTTATGACGAGGACCTGCCTAGAATGTGTATATAGAAGCCGGCTAAGGAAAATGCCAAACGTTCGCATACATTGGCCACCTACGTAATGCAATTGAATATTTGTGGGTAAAGGAGGTGAAATGATACTAACTTAAATTATGACGAGCACCTTAATTTTATTTTTATACTTATTGGACCTTTTGTTTCGTATTAATTACTAACTTAAATTATGATCACTGTACTGTGTTATAGGTAGTTTGGCATCCATATTGGGATATGCGGAATAGTAGTCGTCTATTACAACCAGTCACTCTATCCCATGGTCTGATAAGTTACCATGATATCGAGGAGCCTTATATGCCTGATAGAGTGCTTCGTCAGTTTGTCTACATATAAACGGTATCGAAGCACACATTAAAATTGGTGACTGTTGCGAGAGGGACAAAACCATTAAACTATGTCCCGCCCGTGTACAACTGGGTCTCATAATTCTTCTCTAAGTGGTAATATCATGTTATCGGAGTATCGAAACGATACATGGTGGTTGAGATATCGTTTTGTAGTGAGGGCTACATGCCATACAATGCGGAGGCTGGACATGGTATGATGTTGAACCCTGATAATAGAAGAGGTGATAATGTGCGGGTATCAACCCCTCTTCCATCTAAATCAGTCTTGTATCCTGAATTGCTGAATATGGTAAGGAATACGTTGTTGAATTATAATATTTTAATTTGTTTATTAACGTTGCTAAATTTGTTGTGTGCTTCTCATACAGGCTACGAAACCCAAGAAGTTAGGAAAAAGTCTCGTCAATTACAAGGGCGAGAACTTTGTTGAATTACTGAGTAGTTGCAGAACATCGACAACACTATTGATTTCCCGTTCCTCGAAGATAGGGAGCTGCGTACAAAGAGACGTCATGATAGTTAAAAGCTTTTAAATTTGTAATTAAATGCTTTGGGTTGATGGTCATGTGATGTTCAAAACTTTGTGAAAATTTGATCAAAATATTAAAGTTGTGAAACTTTTTTTCGTAGTTGAAACTTTGACAATATATTTTATGAAACTTTGTTGGTAATGAAAATTTGATCAAAATTTTGTGATGCTATTTTGAAATGTGATGTTGTTTGTGAGATTGGTGTTTAATCTAATGCTACATTGCATATCTTGAGTATCCTACACCTGAGAAATATTTTGGGCAATTTTTGAACACCATTGGACTCTTAGATTTTGAGTATCCTAGAGTTGAAACTGTTTTAGTATCCTAGGACTGTCAATTTTTTTGACAGTCCTAATTTAGAGCTAATGGATTTTTAGGACTGTCAAAATTTTTTACAGTTCTAACAATAGTCAGGACTGTCAAAATCTTTGACAGTCCTAATAATAGCAAGGACTGTCAAATTTTTTGACAGTCCTAATTTAAAGCTACTGGATTCTTAAGACTGTCAAAAAATTTGACATTCATAACAATAGTCAAGACTGTCAAATTTGTTGACATTCTTAATTTAAAGCTAATGGATTCTTAGGACTGTCAAAATTGTTGGCAGTCCTATCATACTTGATTTTTTCAATCCCATGATGCATTTTTCTCTGTATTATAGGACTGTCATAATTTTTTACAGTCCTGACTATTTGTTTGGACTGTCAAATATTTTGACAATCCTAACTTTATATAGGACTTTAAAAAAAATTGACAGTCCTAATATTATTCAGGACTATCAATTTTGCCATCACCGTCTCCGTCGTGACTGTGGACGAATTTTTGAATTTCAAAACTCTAAAATGAGTTTGAAACTTAGAAATCCATCCAAATATAAATAATGAACTAAATTTTAGTTTCTAAAAGATGAAATCTATGCATAAACATGGAACCCTAACATATTTGAAATTTGGAAGGAGAAAGAAGCAAAAGATGAAAAAGGCAAAACACATTAAAAAATGGCTTTTATACTATGTAGTGGGTAGCCCCAAGTAGGTTTTTGCTTGTGGGAAACTTGTAATTACAACAAACATTTTTGGGCTAGTTCCGAATAAGTTTTGAAGTGCCCGCATAAAAACTCTTAGGCTAAAATGTAACTTAATACCCCAAACTATTCAAAATGTTAACTTGATACTCTCAAATTTGATATGTGTCAACTTAAGACCCTCCCTCAAGGTACCCTCTGTCAATAAAGCTTTAAGTTTTTGGTTAAATAATAATAATAATATTCTAAAATACCCCTCTCCTTCCCCCTCCCCTTTCCTGCCCCCACCCCCCCACTCTCCACCCCCGCCCCCTCCTGCACCCCCCGTGCGCTACCCCCCACCTCGTGCGCTGCAAGCGCACCCTCCCCCCCTCGCGCCGCCTGTGACCACGGTCCTCGCGCCCCCCCCCCCCCTTCCGGTAGCCATGCCGCACTGGGCCCGCGCCAGCGCCGCCCCGCACCCGTCCCTCTACTGTTGCGCCTCCCCCCTCCATCTCGCAGCCGACGTCGGAGAGGAGGAGGGAGGGGCTAACGGAGAGAGAGGGGGAAGAGTATTTTTGTCATTTTACTCCTTCTATTAACACCATTAGGACAAGGATTGTGAAAGGATATTAAGTTTATACCTATCAAAGTTAAGGGTATCAAGTTGAACATTTTGAATAGTTTAGGGTATTAAGTTGTAATTTAGCCAAACTCTTAATTAGAGATGTTAGCACCTTGAGGCTTGGCGCGCTTGCAGACCATGACCCTATGCTGCCACTCCTCCCTCGCTGCCCGCAGTCCCTTGCCGGCTCCATCCAGCTCGCCATCTCCACCCGCTCCCAACTCCTGGGACGAGCAGCCCACGCCATCTCCATCAAGCTCCTCTCCCCATCCCCACTCCCTTCCTTCCTCACCACCCACCTCCTCAACTTCTACTCCAAGCTCGACCTCCCGTCCCCCGCCTTCGCCCTCCTCTCCCTCGACCCCTCTCCTTCCGTTCCTTCCTTCACCGCCTTCATCTCCGGGCTCTGCAACAACTCCCGCCCCTTCCTCTCCCTCCAAGTGTTCCTCTCCATGCTCCGCTCCCCTTCTCGTCCCAATGACTTCACCCTCCCTTCCGTCCTCAAGTCCGCTGCATCCCTCCGCACCCTCCCTCTTGGAAAACAGCTCCACTCTCTCTCCGTCAAAACCGGCCTGGTGAACGACGTCTTTGTCGCCTCTGCCGCTGTGGACATGTACCAAAAATGCGGAGTTCTCGACGACGCTCAACAACTGTTTGACGAAATGCCTACAAAAAACATCGTTGCCTGGAATGCCCTCATGACCAACTCAGTCCTCGTGGGACGATATGATAATGTGGTGCGCGCGTTCGTTGACGTGCTCCGGTCGGGTAATTGTTACCCCAATATGATATCCATATGTGCTTTCCTCAATGCTTGTGCTGCTGCTTCTTACTTTAGGCTCGGGTCACAGTTACATTCTTTTGTGCTTAAAGCTGGGTTCGCTTCTGATGTGTCTGTTCGGAACGGGCTGATCGATTTTTACGGCAAGTGTCACTGGGTGGGCGAGGCAAGACTAGTGTTTGACGAGATGGATTATAGGAACGATGTCTCTTGGTGCTCGATGATTGTGGCTTACGCACAGAACGGACTGGAAGAAGAGGCGTTCAGGATGTATTTGAGAGCCAGGGGAGAGGACGGGTTGGTGCCGACAGATTTCATGGTCTCGAGCGTTCTGACCACTTGTGCAGGCCTGTCTGGCCTTGATCTTGGCAGGTCGGTACATGCCATTGCTGTCAGGTCATGTGTCTATCGCAACATCTTTGTGGGGTCTGCGCTTGTCGATATGTACGGTAAGTGCGGCAGCGTTGCGGATGCTGAGCAGGTTTTTCAAGAACTGCCTGAGCGGAATTATGTAACTTGGAATGCAATGATTGGAGGATATACAGCACTAGGTGATGCTAAGTCAGCATTGGCATTGTTCAAGGAGATGGAAACCAGAGGAATAATGCCCAATTACGTGACTCTCGTTAACATCATATCGGTATGTGGGAGAGGAGGGAGGCCTAAAGATGGGCTGGAGTTGTTTGAAACTATGAAGGAGAGGTATGGGGTTGAGCCGGGAGCTGAGCACTATGCTTGTGTTGTGGACTTGCTTGGGAGGGCAGGAATGGTGGATAAGGCGCATGATTTTATTCAGAGGATGCCGATGAGACCGAGCATTTCGGTATGGGGGGCACTTCTCGGGGCCTGTAGGATTCATCGGAAAACAGAGCTGGGGAGAATTGCAGCAGAGAAGCTGTTTGAGCTCGACCCAAAGGATTCGGGCAATCATGTGGTGTTGTACAATATGTATGCTGCTACTGGGAGGTAAGATCTATGCTTCACAAAGTCTATCTACTGTTTTGCATTAAGTTATTATATTATTTTTTATATTCATAGCACATTTATTAGGGTAATGACTGGGTTTTGGATCCTTATTTAGGCTAGTCAGAGGTGGTGTATTTTGATACATCTTAGTTTTTAGTCGGAACCATAAGACCACATTCTTCTTTTGACTCCTATTTTAGACGTCATTCAAGAGGAGAAGTTTTATGTAAATTTTGAGAAGTTAACATTCATGACCTCCTCTTTTTACTTTTTGGAGTTCTTAGTGCAGAGTCGGGGTGTGTTGGTAAACTATGACAAAGTGCGGGCCATTAAAGAAGGAACCACTCCTATGAGTATAAATAAGGTCAGGTGTTTCTATGGATTGGCCATATTATAAGGAGGCTTGTTAAGGGATTTAGTAGCATCATGGCTGCCGTTACTGTCTTGAGATAGGGGAATTCGTGGGACTAAGGTTACTACTATAGCGTTGGAGGAAATCAGAGCAAAGTTGACTACTGCCCCAATTTCGTGTCTCCCTGATCTCTCGAAAGTCTTCGAGATCGTATATGAGGAGGTATTGGGAGTAGGTATTAGTACTATGTTGAGTCAAGAGTGCCATCCTATCACCTTCTTTAAGAGAAATTCAATGAGGCTCGACAACAACACTACTTATGACCAAGGGTTTTATGCTGTAGTGCGGAGCTTATGATATTGACCTCACTATCCGCCTCCGAAACAGTATGCTACTTTCAGAAAATTAGACACTACATTAACTGATCTCCCAAAGGAAGTTATGGTTCAACTTGAAAAATGGATTGAATTTATATAGTGTACTTTTGTTCTCAAGCACTTATAAAGTGTACTTTTGTTCTCAAGCATTGTGCTCGAGTCGAAATAACTCGGTTATGTATTGAATAGAAAGGTTATATGTTACGGCCGGGTCAATCAACACTTTATTCATGAGCAGCTTACTTGTCGGGACTTCAGTGGGACCTATGCTGCATTGAATCAAGATCCTTCTACTCTGCTTGATGGTTTTGCCCTTGTCGATGAGTTTATTTGAGGGAAACCGGCCTATTATTCGTGACACTCTTCCATTAAAGATCATTTGATTTGGTATACACATGTTGTTGATATGGTATGTTGGGTGTCATATTTAAGTATAGTATAAGCACATGGGAATATCCTGAGGACATATTTGGGATGCCAGAATATGTCACAGGATATTCCATTATGAGATTATTGTCATAATGATTGAGATCATTGTATTAATGACTGTAAGGCTATATAATGCCAATGAGACAATCAATAAAATTATCAACTAATTTCAACATGGTATCAGAGCCAAGTTTCCACAAACCCTAGCCGTCACCAAGCTTCCACAAACCCACAGGAGGATTTCCTAGATCTCCTCCACCGAACTCTTCCACGCCCTCCCTTCTTCCCTTCTCCGCCCTTCGCAGGCCGCCCTTCGCTGTTGCTGCCCCGTCCCTCTACTGCTGCGGCTGCTGCTGCTGCTGCGACGGCGGCTGTGACATGCGTGCTGCCGCCTCCTCCGCACCAGCACGAGACAGCGCCTAATAGGGATGCCTAGATCTGAAAAAAGGGGGGACATGTTCGGATCTAGGAGCGGACGACGAGGACGAGCGTGAGTCGTGGAGCGGACGTGACGTGATTGGATAGACGACGCATCGATGGAGGAGATCATCAAGAAGCTAGATTCTGCAGAGGTGGCGACGTTGATGAAGTTGTTGACGATGTCGGCTGGTGAGAACACGACACGAACGTCGCCGGAGTTGAAGCTTCCCTCCATCGATCTGAAATTAGATGGACCAGCCACCTATCTGAGTTGGTCACGACAGGTGAGAATAACCCTCGCAGGAAAAAACATGGAGGGGTTCCTGACGGTGAAGTCAGGTGTGTCTGCAGGAGAGGACGATGAAGTTCCTTAAAGGGCTGACTGCAGCTTTCGCACAGAGGACGGTCCTACTTCTAGCCCAACCAAAGATCCCTAGCCTTGAGGAGGCTATCTCAGCCATGATCCGGGAGGAGACACGCATCAGGCTGCAAGCCTGGACAGGTGGTCCCCCCGAAGCAAAGTCAGCACTAGCGATCACCAGCTCAGGTAACACAGGATCTAAGGGAGAGCCCTGGCAGCATAACCGGCAGTGCTACAACTGTGGGGAGATGGGTCATCATCGGTATGCTTGTACCAAACTACCTAGGGAGGGAGATTCAGGTGGTGGACGAGGACCGTTCGGCGGACGAGGATATAATGGAGGACGTGGTCGTGGTCGAGGGGGTAGACGAGGCGACCGAGGAGGTTATCGGACGAACCTCCTGATATCAGGAGGGAACGGAGAAGCTGATGGCACCTTTACTGTGGAGGACCAGGCACTGGGAGACATGAGGAGTAGAACAGAGGAGACGTCCACCTCATTCTTTGTTAGGGGCAACGCTGCCATGTATGCCCATCCATCAGAAGGTACTGACGAATCATTTGTCCTTGCGTCTATCTCTTCCCTTAAATCATCAGACTGGATTATCGACTTGGGAGCATCTCGGCATGTGACGGGGAATGCTAGAGAGTTTTCTTCCTACACTCACCTAGCATCAGCAGACAACATTTATACAACTGATGGCACTTTCTAGCCAGTGGTCGGTAAGGGTACTGTTAATTGTACAGGTTCAGTAAGATTATCCAATGTTTTACATGCTCCATCCTTTCCAGTCAGTCTCTTGTCCATTAGTTCTATAATCCTCCAACTTAAATGCATTGTTTCTTTTGATATTCCTAAGGTGACCTTCCAGGAGAAAGGGACAGGACGAAGACTTGGGACTAGCACTTGGCATGAGGGACTGTGGTACCTAGATCGAGAAGGACTGGACTCAGCATTGGTATCTATGGCAGAGAAGGCTGGCATGGAAGGACTACAGCAGAGGACTGATGATACCTTGATACTCCATCATCGGAGGATGGGACATTCTTCCTTTGATACTCTAAGTAAGTTGTATCCAGAGATTTATGCAAAAACAAATAAAGAGAAATTAGTATGTGATGCGTGCGAGTTAGGAAAACTTACTAGGAGCTCATATGTTGGCACAGGTCATAGGAGCACTTTTGCTTTTGAGGTAGTACATTCTGATGTCTGGGGTGCATGTGCTACTAACACTATGAATGGTTATAAGTACTTTGTTTCTTTCATTGAGTGTGCCTCTCGTGTTACCTGGTTATATTTGATGAAAAATAAGAATGATGTACCTACTTGTTTTCGGGATTTCCATAAGCATGTCCAGACTCAGTATAAAGCAGTGTGAAGGTACTGAGGTCTGACAATGGAACGGAGTATACCAACAGGACGCTTGCAGAATACCTGTCAGCACACGGAATACAGCATCAGACCACCTGTGCATACACACCAGCACAAAATGGAGTTGCAGAAAGGAAAAACAGACACCTTCTGGAGGTCGTAAGAAGTATGATGATCGACATGAATGTCCCACAGAGTCTGTGGGGGCATGCAGTGTTGACAGCAGCTCAACTCATCAACAGGATGCCCTCGAAGGTCCTCGGATGGAAGTCCCCATGTGAGGTATTGCAAGACAATAATAGTGGGATACTCCCACTGAAGGTGTTTGGGTGTGTGTGTTTTGTGAAGGACAACAGGCCATCAGTTGGAAAACTTGACCCTAGAGCGGTCAAATGCATCTTCGTAGGCTACTCGGCGACCCAGAAGGGGTATGTGTGCTGGAGTCCAGTAGAGAAGAAGAAGTTTGTCAGTATGGATGTCTACTTTCGGGAGCATGAGCCATACTACCTTCAGGACAGAACTTCACATAACACGCCTAATACTGCCAGTATTAGGCGAGAGGGGGAGATGGAGAACTTGGTGGTAACCGATTTAGAAGTTTGGCATGGAGGCACGGAGAAGGGACAAGAAGGTGAAGGTGTTAGGCCTACGGCTCAGGGAGAGTTACTTATCTACAGCAGGAGAGAGAAGCAAACTGCAGGACCAGTACCGACAGTGCCAGTGCCAAGTCCCTTGCCTGCGTTCGTCCCAACTTCTGAGGCACCGATGCCAACCCCCCTTCAGGTGATACCCCCTCCTTCACAAGATATCATTCTTCCTACTTCTACTCCTCCCACACCACTATCTGTACGGAGGACCACTCGCAGCAATGCAGGAAATCCTCCAAACAGATATGGTTGGGATATTGTTCAGTTTGTTTCTTATGACCATATCCCTTCTTCTCATGGAGCATTTATAGCATCTTTGGATAGTATTACTGTATCTAACAATTGGCAGGTTGCCAAGAACGATCCAAAGTGGAAAGCGGCAATGCACGAGGAGTTGGGAGCTCTGGAGAAGAACCACACTTGGGAGCTTGTGAGACTGCCAGAGGGGAAGAGAGCAGTTGGATGCAAGTGGGTTTTTACCGTGAAGCAGAACCAAGATGGACAGGTTGAGCGCTACAAAGCTCGACTAGTAGCCAAATGATACAGTCAGACGTACGACATCGACTATGACGAGACCTTTGCACCAGTTGCAAAGATGAGCACTGTCCGGACTCTGATTTCTCTGGCAGCGAATGGTGGATGGAAGCTACACCAACTGGATGTGAAGAATGCGTTTCTTCACGGAGATCTAGTGGAGGAGGTGTACATGGAGATACCACCAGGATTTGGCACCAATCAGACAGTAGGCAAGGTCTGCAGGTTGAAGAAGTCCCTCTATGGACTGAAGCAGTCTCCTCGAGCGTGGTTTGACAGATTCAGAAGGGCGATGATAGGGATGGGATATCAGCAGATCAATGCTGATCATACTGTGTTCTTCCGTCGGAGTGGAGGCCACATCACCATGCTTGCGGTGTATGTGGACGATATGATTATCACAGGAGATGATGAGCAGGAGATCGCCCAACTCAAAGGAAAGCTTGGCAAGGAATTCGAGGTGAAGGATCTCGGCCTTCTTCGGTACTTCCTTGGGATTGAGATTGCTCGAGAAGCAGAGGGGATTGTTCTCTCTCAAAGGAAGTATGCACTGGACCTTCTCACAGAAACTGGGATGTTGGGGTGCAAACCTGCAGCGACACCAATAGATCAGAGGTTCAAGATTGATGCTGAGGCTGGAGAACCAGTTGATCGGGACAGATACCAGAGACTGGTTGGCAAGTTGATCTATTTGAGCCACACACGTCCTGATATCTGCTTTGCAGTAAGTGTGGTGAGCCGCTACATGCATGACCCACGGAAGGGTCATATGGATGCATCGTACCAGATTCTGAGGTACTTGAAAGGTGCTCCCGGGAAGGAACTAATATTCAGGAAGAACAATCACGTGAGCATCGAGGGCTACTGTGATTCTGACTGGGCTAGTTGTGCTGATGACAGGAGGTCTACCTCGGGATATTGCATATTTGTAGGAGGTAACTTGGTCTTCTGGAGGAGTAAGAAGCAGTCTGTGGTGGCCAGATCGACAGCTGAAGCAGAGTACAGAGCTATGGCCTTGGGAGTTGCAGAGCTGCTATGGTTGAAGAATATGCTGGTGGAGCTGAAGCTGGATCAAGGAGCCAAGATGAAGCTGTGGTGTGACAATCAGTCAGCTATTAGTATCGCCAACAATCCAGTACAGCATGACAGGACCAAACACATCGAGATTGATAGATTCTTCATCAAAGAGAAGTTGGATAGTGGATTACTGGAGCTTGGCCATGTTCCAACCAGGGATCAAGTAGCAGATGGACTAACTAAGGGACTCGCCTCAGTGAGCATGATTAGAGGATGTGACAAGATGGGCTTAGTGAATATCTTTCACCCATCTTGAGGGGGAGTGTTGATATGGTATGTTGGGTGTCATATTTAAGTATAGTATAAGCACATGGGAATATCCTGAGGACATATTTGGGATGCTAGAATATGTCACAGGATATTCCATTATGAGATTATTGTCATAATGATTGAGATCATTGTATTAATGACTGTAAGGCTATATAATGCCAATGAGACAATCAATAAAATTATCAACTAATTTCAACACATGTCGATGACAATGTAGACACTTTGTGGAGATAAGATCATCGTCATGGTCGAGAACCTAGTTTCAATGGCCAAGTGTCAAGAGAGATGTTGTAGGGTCGTATGAATATCACACTTGTCAGGTAGCAGAGGTAGGAAGCAGAACAAAGTATACACTTCCTATTCCCATAACTCTGACAAGATTCAATATGTATTTTCTTGTTAGGCTTGCCTTGGCACTTTAGGAATCAAGACTGTATTTTTTGTTGTGGTAGATAGATTCATAAAGCAAAACAGCCGATGCTTTCCTACATGTACCGAGTCAATAATTCAGAGATGTTTGGCATTTGCACATTTTATGTAAGATCCTTGTTTCCAGTTGAGATGTTTGGTTCATAAGCAATTTTTATAGGTAAGACATTCTAGAAAAACCTCAACATGACACCTCATTTCTCGACATTATTTTGTTCATAGGTTGATGGTACTCGATTAGAGTTAAGTTAATTTGTTAAGGTGTTTGGTTGATGACCATATGGCGACATGAGATTTTGTGTATAATGGAGTTTGCATACAGGTCAATAGTTCTACTGGGTTGAATCCATTCGAGACCGCTTAGGCCTATAGACTTGTTGCCTATGCCAGTAGGTGCCAGTAGGTTAACATTCTAGTCTGTGATCTGCAGGGTCCTTTGCACAACATATTCATGATTACATTTTGAAAATAGAAAGATAGTTGTAAAAAATGATTCTTATAAATCAACACCAGATGTCACAAGAGATCGTAAGAGTTCTCAGTTGAAGAAAGATACTATTGAAGGTGCCACCAGAATGGTCCCATAAGAAACTGTGTGAAGAAGCTCCACCTAAGGACATGTTCTTATTAAGTTATTTGAATGATTTGTCTAGTGCTTCCGGGCTGGAGATTCTACGAATTTGAGGAATAAGCCACTATTCAACATGGATGATTTGATGCCCTAGCTAAGCCACATGAACATACCCTACCGCCACTGTTCTAGGTCCTACATCAGCTCCTACTTCGTCGCTCCTACTACTTCGTCAGGACATCACCTACTCCTGTCTAAGAAAATCGTCTACAATCGTGTCCAGACTTCCAATACCTCCACCATTACTATCGTGGAGGCAGTCTAACTCTTAACACGACAATAGAGATCAACAGACATTCTAGATGGCTAGATTGTCTACATTGCAGATGTAGATTGAGATGTTACTTAGTCCTTTGGAGAAGACGAGTATATTCAGATTGCTCATGGCTGTGTTTCGATTAACTACAGCAGCTTGACCTGATGCACTTTCAGAGTATTATTGCCTTTTATAGGGGAGAGAAAGACAGCTCTTATTACTCTCTTCTATATATTTGCTATATTTCTTGGTCTTTAGTCCTATATGGGGAAATGCCTAGAATCTCTCCTATATATTTTACTTTTCTTTCCTAAATGAGTTAAAGTCCATTAAGTTACAGTTAGTTCTCAACATTGTATCATGGGTGGTCTATCCATGACTAGCTCTTTTACTTCAAATAATTTCTAAATCCTAGCTACTGTTATTACCTCGACCTACATATCCACTGAAACCCTAACCCTATCCTTCATCATCTTCATCATCTTCTTTGTCAAATCCCAAACTTGAGCCCTAGTTACTAAAACCCTAAGCATACAGCCTACCCTGGCAACTGCTGCTGCAACTCCTGACCACATCATTGTCTTCCGCTCCTCTTGCCTCCTTTATCTTACACCTTTGCTATGGCCAGCCCCAATCACTTTTGTTTCTCTCCATTGGATGACCTCCTCCTCCGACTTGCGTTGCTTCAGTGACATCACACTGGAGTACCTCCCTAAGCAGCCAAACTCAACTTTAGTGCTACGATGACCAGCATAGTCCTCTCCTCTGGTTCATCTCGTCCAACAGAACTACCCCTGCTACTAATCATCATGATCATGTCCAATGACCTCCCATATGCTATTCCAATTAGACCCATTGTCGCTAGCATAATGTTCATCCAAAGCCAAACCCTAATTTCTCCTTTATGTTTTCCTTCCTCCCTATCAATTTGATCTCCACTCATTAGCTCCTATTCCCTACTCCATTTGGACCCTTGATCTCTTTTTTGTTTAAATTTCAACCATCAAAATACTCTTTCTATGTGTAGAGAATAATAGTTGGATGATTCATTATCAATAAAGGAGTACATATATATAGGAGAGGCTAACTCCCCTTTCTATTATTCTACCCGATGTGGGACTAAAGTCCACTTGACTAATACACTAATACTTAACACACTCCCTCAAGCTGGAGCATAGATGTCAATTATGTCCAGCTTGTTACAAAGAAACTAAACCCGAGGGTCTAAAAGAGACTTTGTGAAAATGTCAACTATTTGATCACCGAACCTCATATGGTAAAACTTTATTAACCTCTTTTGATATTCATCACGGACATAGTGACATTCAATCTCAATATGTTTTGTCCTTTCATAAGATGCTGCCGCGTCAGATCCTGCTTCTTCTCCCAACTCCTTCAGAAGATGCTGCAGATATAATATTTCTGCTATGCCATGAGCAATAGCTCGGTACTCCGCTTCTGAATTTGATCGCGAGACTACTCTGCTTCTTGTTCTTCCATGACACTAAATTACTGCCAATAAAAACTGAATAGCCAGATATAGACCGTCTATCCATAAGACATGTATCCCAGTCTATATCTGTAAAATATTCTAGATGTGTATGTCCCTGACTCTTCATCCGAATTTTTTTCATGTATTCTAGGTTAGATAGCGCAGGATTCTGAGAACTGTCTACCAATGCAGAACTCGTGGAGAAGCCATAAATCTATTCGCGACACTCACGACAAAGGAAATGTCTGGGCGAGTCATGTCCGCCAAGTAGTTAAGTTATCCAACTACTTGACGATATTGGTCTAGATTGGTCATCAGTGTCTCTTCATCGGGAAGTAACTTTATTCCTGGATCTATGGACGAGGTTACTCCCTTAACTTGCATCATTCTTGCATCAGTTAAGACTTAAGATATCTAGCATATACTTTCTCTGAGACATTACAATGTCCTGCTTATCCCGTATGACTTCAATGTTCAAGAAGTATTTCAACGATCTCATATCCTTGGTCTGAAATTGTTCACCCAGAAACTTTTTCAACCCAGCAATACACTGACTGTCATCTCCCGTAATTACAATGTCATCAACGTAGACACAAAGGGTATCCTTCCAATTGATGTCAGTCAGTTAAATACCGAATGATTCTTCTTCGATTGACACATGCCAAACTGAGTAACGATGTGTAAATCGACCAAACCAAGCATAAGGTTATTATTTGAGACCGTAGAGGGCCTTCCGCAGATAGCATACTTTACCCTCCCTTGCAGCAAACCTAGGAGGTTGTATCACATACACTTCTTCTTTAAGGTTCCTATGAAGAAAGACATTCTTCAAATCTAACTGCAGAAGGGGTCAATCATAGCGGACGGCTAATGCGATAAGCACTCGCACAGAATCCTGGCAACTGGGAAGGTCTCCAAAATAATCATTACCGTATGTCTGAGAATATTCTTTAGCCACCAGTCGAGCTTTCAAACGATCAAGAGTGTCATCCTATTTCACCTTGATAGTGAACATCCACTTGCAACCGACCACCTTCTTACCCATAGGCAAATCTACCAAGTCCTAAGTATGGTTCTTCTGAAGCGCTCGCATCTTCTCTTCCATAGATGTGCGCCAACTATGATGTTTGAGTCATTCCTCCACATAATTGGGAATCTAGCCACTAGAGACTGAGACTGACTTGTGATCCCTTTTCTGTTGTCCACATACAAAGGATGGTCGTGACATGTCTGACGGGGGCGAGCCGGTATATCATTCGGTGGAGAATCATTGGAGCTGGAGGAGGATGATGGTTCAACGACTGTGGGCACCATTGGTGATGCTTGGTCTGTCGGTGCTGGTGAGACTGGCAATGTTGGTTCTGACGGAGTCGGTATTTGTGGACCTTCAGACCTGGAGACTGGCTCGACATGGGAGGGCATCCGTACGTAGGGTTGTTGTGTTTGAACTGAGTACAGTAGGAAATCCTCTTCTGGATACACTTTTGGATCAAAATCTTTAGTTGGTGGGAGTGGAGGAAACTCGATTTCAACAAAGGTAACATCCCAAGACATAAAATACCTCTTTAAGGTTGGAAAAAAACGATACATTTTCTGATTCTTAGGATACTCAAGAAAAATACACTTGATTGCCTTCGGATCTAATTTAGAAAGAGTAGGTCGAGTATTCCGAGCGTAGCACAAGCAGTCAAAAAATTTAAGAGGTAGAGAAAATGGCACACGATTGGAATATAACCGAGAAAATTGAGTATTGCCATTGAAAGCAGAAGATGACATGCGATTGATCAAATAACAGGCTGTAAGGACTGCATCCGACCAAATTTTTTCGGAAGTACGTACTTGAAACATAAGAGCACGCGTTGTTTATAAAAGGTGGCGATCCTTGCGTTCGACCACACCATTCTATTGTTGTGTGTAAGGACAAGAAGTTTGGTGGATGATGCCATGTCTAGCTAGATGAGAATTGAACTTACGAGATAAATACTCACGACCATTGTCACTCCGAAAATATTTAATAGGAACCCCAAATTGGATTTGGATTTCAGCATAAACAATGCACTATCAAATAATTTGGAGCTATTTTCCATCAAGTAGACAAAGGTGATATGCGAGTAGTCATCAACAAAGGAAACAAAGTACTTGAAGCCCATAATAGATTCAATAGGGAATGCCCCTATATATCAGAGTGCACTAGCTCAAAAGGAGCTAATGCAGCTTTATACAGACTCACCGGATAGGGTACCCGGTGATATTTAGCCAAACTACATGACTCGCAATAAAAAAATAGGAAAAATTCAAAGACGGATACATCTTCTGGAGTGTTTGGATAGATGGGTGACCTAACCGACAGTGCAACCCAAACGGATCGAGTTTTACACCGACACATGCAGTGAAAGAATTTATGTCAAACAGTTACAAGTCTCCAGCCACATGCCCCTTACCGATAGTTCTTCCAGTCTTTAGGTCTTGAAATACACAACCACAGAAAAAAATGTTACCAAAAATTGTAAGTCACGAGTAATTATACTAATAGACAAGAGACTGAATATATTGCCAGGTGTGTAAAACTGATCTGAGTGGCAGACCAGGAGAATGACGGGTGCTTCATTTTTCACGAACCCTCAGAGAACTGCTATTCGGAACAATAATATCTGATACACGACCAACTTGTATGTAATCACACAACATACCTGCATCCCCTATAATATGGTTAGATGCACCCGAGTCGATTATCCACTGCTTTGACCTGATCACACACGCCGTTGAGTACCCGGCTATGGATGCAGATGTGGAGGCTTCACAACGTCGCTGATCTTGGAATTCAGCAAATTAGGCATATGCTTCTGCCGTCATCTGCACTGATATCCCGTCATTACAACATTGGCGGCAAGAGCTTTAGGACACTGCCATTGGAAATGGCCTTGTTGACCACAGTTGAAGCATGTGCGCGATTTTTCTCTATCACAACCACTAGTGCCTTGTCTACCATCACGGTCAGCATTCCGGCCACCACGTCGACCATCACGACCTCTACGAAATCTACCACGAGCAGCTCTCAAGGCAGTCCGATCAGCAGGGACATTACCTGTAGTGGTCTCAACGACTTTCGCTGCCCATAGGACACAAAAGTGGGCTTTTATCAAAGACGGAATCTCAGTCCCAACAATGATCTGGGACTATGCAGAGTCTACATCATGACGGAGAGAGGCAAGGTACGCCATGACATAGAGCTGCTGACGTTGAGTTCTTGCCTTATTGATATTCGTCGTTAGAGGTAACACACGATCAACCTCATCAGCTAGTGCCTTGAAGGCAGGAAATTGGCCCTTATGTGACTTGTCTCCTTGGTCAGCTCGGTAGACACCAACGACCGAGTCATAGATGTGAGACAAATTGCGTTTGCCATCGAACGCCGTTGCAAGGACCTTCCACAACTCCTTCACCGAATCTGTATTCTGAACCATGTTTTCAACCGATGGTTCCATCGAATTCATCAACTGTGTAAACAATCGACTGTCATCCGTCTCCCACTGTTCAAATGTGGGATCATTCACTGCTGGAGGGTTATCAGTAAGATGCTTGGACAACTGCATTCCCCAAAGTGTCTTTTCGACCTACTTGTACCATGTGGAATAACCATCTGGTTAATCTAACTGCCTATCGACAAGTAGAACCTATAAACCCGTTGTGCCAGTGCCCGGTGTTCCTGCCACTGCATTTTTGGTACTGATGTTGGTAGCACTATTATTCGTCGCAATGTTTGACATCCTTCAATGTTTTGTGATTCGACTATCGTTTGATCGTCCTGACCCGATAATCAGATCAATCCTGCAAATGTGCAATCAACGTAGCCAGAACTGGCTCGCACAAGGGAAGTAGAGATCAAAGGTGGATCACACAAGCTAGAGAAGCAACCCATGTTACTTTCTGTTTGATCTTGATGTGAAAAACCGGATCAGGAACAAAGATTCACGCAAACCTAGGTCTGCTTTCTGTTAACTCCTGATACCCTCGTCGAGATTCAGAGGTTCATGTAAATAAACCATTGTCTAACTTTTTTTTTTAGAACTAGGGTTTGGGAAGGCAATTATGGCGGCTAGGGTTTGGATTGTGGATTGAGGGTGGCGGCTAGGAAAGTTCATAGAGAGGGTTAGGGTTTGGAGTGGCCATGGGTCCATGAAACATAATATTATCTTGGCTGATGGGTGTACTCGTCCTGTGCTTGGAAAATGTGTCATTCACCCTACTCAATCACTATCATTATTTGATTCATTATATGTGCCTAATTTTTTATTTAATTTGTTATCTGTGAGTCACTTAACCAAATCTCTTCAATGTTCTGTGACATTTTCTTCCAATTTGTGTTTTTCAGGACTTCAGGACGAAGATGATTAGTTCGGGGCATAAAAAGATTGATTGTACTACTTGGATCTACCTGGAAAGGCCTTCACTTCTGTTTCTACTTTTCCGTTGCAGTGGCATTATCGTTTGGGACATCCGTCTTTGGCTAAGTTGCGTCAAGTTGTTCCTAATTTGAGTCATGTTTCTAGTCTTGAATGTGAGGCTTGTCAGTTAGGCAAGCATCACCGTAGTTCCTTCCCTCGTCGTAGTGAGAGTCGTCAATTAGAGTCTTTTGATCTTGTTCATTCTGATATTTGGGGTCCGTCTAGAGTCAAAAGTCCGAAATGATTTCAGTATTTTGTTATTTTTATTGATGATTATTCCAGAATAATTTGGTGTTATTTAATGAAAGAAAGATCTGAGTTTTCAAATATGTTATCTGCTTTTTATAATGAAGTCTCTGTTCAGTTTGATAAACGTGTCAAAGTTCTGCATTTTGACAATGCTTTGGAGTATACTCAATCTTCTGTGAACAGTTTCTGTGTTGATCGTGGTATGATTCATCAAACCAGTTGTGTCCACACCTCTCAACAAAATGGTATAGCCGAATGCAAACATCGACATATTTTAGATATTGCTCGAACTCTCATGTTCAATATGCATGTCCCTAAACAGTATTGGACAAATGTCGTTCTTACTGCATGTTATCTAATTAATCGCATGTCATTATCTGTATTAAATAACAAAGTTCCATTTACCATATTACATACAGATGTCGCACCTTTTTTCTTATCTCCTCGAGTGTTTGGGTGTGTCGCTTTTATTCATAACTTGGAACCTAATCGAGATAAGTTGGCTCCTAGATCTCTGAAGTGTCTTTCTTGGTTATCCCCGTACTCAAAAAGGTTATCGTTGTTACAGTCCACAGTCACGCAAATATTATGTCAGTGCGGATGTTACATTATTTGAGTCTACCCCTTTCTTTCCTTCAGGAGACCATTGTATTCCTTTTACAACAGATTTGATATCTTCCATACCACTTTCGGTCATTCCTGAATGTCTCTATTCCCTATTTACAGGTTTATCAGAGATCCAAGGACAGGCCAATGGTTCTGCAGAATTTAGCCATCAACCAATCATCTTTCGTGCCTGAGGTTTCTGCTCCCATCACCACAAATCAAGATGATCTTTCTATTGCTCTCAGAAAAAGAAAATACATTTGTACCACAAAGAATAAGCATCCCATTTTAAACTATGTTTCATTACACCGTGCTTCATCATCTTTTCATGCATTTGTTATTTCATTGTCTTATATTTCCATTCCCAAAACTTACAAGGAGACTGTCATCTTCTAGTTGGAAAAGTGTAATGGATGAGGAGATGTATGCTTTACATCAAAATCAGACTTGAGAGCTTACATTACTTCCTATTGGAAAGCAGACAGTAGGTTGTAGATGGATGTACACTGTAAGAATCACCCCGATGGTTCTATTGAGCGCCTCAAGGCACGGTTGGTTGCCAAAGGATATACTCAGACAAATGGTGTGGATAATATGGAGACTTTCTCTCCAGTGGCTCGGCTGAATTCAGTTCGGATTCTTATTTCTGTGACGATTAATCACCAATGGCCTATATATCAGCTGGACATAAAGAATGCTTCCTTGCATGGTGACTTACAAGAGGAGGTTTATATGGATCAACCACCGGGATATGTTGTAGCAGGAAATGAAAAACTCGTATGTCGATTGAAGAAAGCATTATATGGACTGAAACAGTCACCTCGTGCTTGGTTTGACAAGTTCAGTTCAGTTCTCATTTAATATGGCTTTCGGCGCACCACATCAGATCATTCAGTATTTTGCCATTCTTCCTCAGTAGGTATTATCGTGTTGATTGTCTATGTTGATGATATCATTATATGTGGAAGTGATCATGCTGGGATTGTGGACTTGAAGGCCTATCTTAGTCGTCAGTTTCATACTAAGGATTTTGGTCTTCTTCGATATTTTCTTGGAATCGAGGTTGCTCGATCTAAGAAGGGTATGTATCTGTCACAACGCAAGTATGTTCTAGACTTGCTCTCCGAGACTGGGATGTTGGAGTGTCGGTCAGTTGAGACTCCTATGGATTATCATGACAAGCTTGATGCTGACAGGGAAGAGTTATTTGAGGATGTTGGATATTATAGACGTTTGGTTGGCAAACTTATATATCTTACTGTTACTCGACCAGACATCATGTACGCAGTTGGAGTAGTTAGTCAGTTTATGCATGCCTCTCGACAACCACATTGGGAGGCTATCTCTCGCATTCTTCGATACTTGAAGGGTGAACCTGGAAAATGTTTGTTGTACAAACCTTCCAAGTTGCTTACGGTGACTGGGTTCAGTGATGCTGATTGGGCAGACAGTCGCAATGATAGGAGGTCTACTTCTGGCTATTGTACGTTTGTGGGTGGCAATCTTGTCACGTGACGTAGTAAGAAGTAGAATGTTGTGGCTCGTTCTGGTGCAGAGGCCGAGTACCGCGCGATGGCTCATACAACTTATGAGATGAGGTGGGTGCAATCTTTTTTTCATGAATGAGGATTATGATTCCTATTCCGATGGAGATGTATTGTGATAATCAGTCGGCAATGTTTATCGCAAGTAATCCGGTGTTTCATGAGAGCACGAAGCATATCGAGGTGGATTGTCATTTTGTTCGTGATTTGTTGCTGAAGAAACAGATTGTCACTCCTTATGTTCGGTCAGAGGATCAATTAGGTGATATCCTCACCAAACTACTTGATCGTGGTCCATTTTCTGATTTATGTAGCAAGTTGGGCATGTCTGATATATATGCTCCTGCTTGAGGGATGGTGTTAGAGTTATTTTATTTTGTTATTTATCATATGAGGGTATAATAGTAATTGTGGATGTGTTGCATATCAATATAAATAGACATGAGATGCAACCTAGGGTTTAAGGTCCTTGCAATTTTCTTTCTCATAATCTCTCTTCTCCTACTTTTTTTTCCTTCTCTTCTCCATCTCCAAACTTCACTTAGATCATTGTAGCTAATGAAGATATAGAAGTTGTTGGGTTTGGCATTGTATCACTTCAATATAATCTCCATCTTCGCTTAGTACTTTCAGTTCCCGGCTCTCACTTTAATATTTTTTTTGTGAGTCATCTTACTCGGGATCGGAATTGCTCCCTCGCCTTTTCTCCATTATGTGGTTTGAGATTTTAACTATAGTTATTGGGATCCCTTATACTCCCCAAAACCAAGTTTCGGATCTTTTAATCCGGATCGTTATTCTTTTCTAACCTGGGTTGTATGGTTCTCCATCCAAATCATTACATCTAACAATCCAAAACATGTTTAAGTAGTGCAAATCTTGTCTTGTATAAATTGAACATTTTGTTCTTTGTTATACATTTACTTTTAATTTCACATGCTTTTATCAATTTCATGTGTAATCAATCAATTCCAGATGTTTTATATTAAAGTTTGGTTGTACTCTATGTCCTCATGTTTGTGTATAATCTGTTAAGCATTGTATTTAATGGTAAAATTGAAGTAATATCTTATAAAGTCATGTTCTTAATTATAAGTTTTTGCATTATAATTGTTTCACTTGAGTCAACAATCTAAATTACTAATTTATTTCTAAACATTATTAGCGAACCAAGTAAAATATTAAAAATACCATGATCCAAAATGACGATCCAACTAAACCTACCCTCATCAAACCATCGTATTACACAAGTAATGTTCCATGTGCCCGATCTTGTATGGCGAACCAAGAGGTACTGTATTCCTGGTAACTATGCTCCACACTAGGACTGCAATCTATCCGAACCGAACTTTTTATGTTAAAAGTTCGGCTCATTTAGGGTTGGTTCTTATCGAGCTGAGCTCGAGCCCGAGCTTGTAAAAAGATGTTCAAGCTCAACTTGTTTTGCTCGTGAGTCGAGGTCTAGTCATGCTCGAGGTAAGCTCGAGTTCTTGTATTTTTTTCAGCAAGGTTCATCAAAGAAGCTGACAATAAGGATTTAGTTTGCATTAGAATAAAGGGAAACAAAGAATGGAGACAACTGATATGAAATATAACTCAACAAGAAATGGGGAGAAATGTTGGACCTCTGGTGTTTTTTAATGAAGACGGAAGAGTTGAAAGATGGAAAATAATGGAGAAAATTTTGGATTAGTGTTTTGGTTGAGATAAGGGAGGTGGCTTTTGGATAATATGTGAGAATGAGATGGAGAGAATAAGATGTGTAAAACATTAGAGTTAGGTGCTAGTTAACCAATTGTGGGCAAAAAGGTCTACATGGATTGTGGGCTTTAGCCCATGGGGAATGAGCTCCAAATATAATTGACTCGAGTTCTTCTGAGCTGTGCCAAGCTATATCCGAGTCGAGCCATACGGAGTCATAACCGAGTTTCGTTGAGCCGAGTACTCTTCGAGCTTACGCTTTGTTCATGAGCTCTCGAGCCGAGCTTCCATGTTCAAGCTCGACTAGTTAGGGAAACCAAGTTGAGTCGAGCTTTTGTCAAGTCGAGAAAGCGAGTGCTCTTTGCTTCCCTACTCCACACCCACGCGGTACTTGTCGAAGGCCATGAAGTCAATGGGTTGGCATCGATGTCTTAGGCATCATGGATTCTCCACCCACTATATTTTCTTCCGTATCGGCTAAAGATAGGCATCTTCGTCTCAGGCATCCTCCATTGTCTACTATGAGGAGTCTAATTCAAGTCTGCAGCAACTCTCAAATAGTTGGAAAGATGTACAGAATCTAGTAAAAGAACTGCTCTATGAGCAAACATAGAGATTCTGTCATGGAGAATGTTAATGGGAGAATCAGTGATTTGACTGATTGGTGATCGTAAAATGCCTAAATGGTACGGAAGAATAACCGATAATAGATAGTGATGGAATTATATAATGACTTTCTTGCTGCATTTATGTTTTGGTATGTGAGAAAATTGTGTTCTCATGAGTTTTCTGTATCTTATCTCCATTAGTCGTTTAAATTATTATTTTAATGCAAAGTACAAAAAGTAGTGATTATGTTTTACATAGTATGAGTGGTGCCGATGGAGAATTAGAGAATGTTGTTTGAGATTGTTTGGAAGTGTGCAACGAAGACTACTATATGCACCAGTTAGGAGTGGTATAATACAGTTTAAGCAAGCAGTTGCTAGATCTAGGATAGACACGAGAACTTGGATTGAGGTTATGTAGGGATATGGTTTTGCTAGTTGGAGAGAGGAGATGACCTTAACAATACTGAATGGAAGAAAATGATGCATGTAAGTAAGACCAAAATTTTGTAATAAATGCTCTATTTTATATTTTACTAGTATGTATTCTTTAAGTCCTGAAATTTGGTACGTTCCAATTGAATAACCCACTCCTCGCTTCCAGAAACTTCGACGATTTTCTCAATCCATCAATACCTTCCCTATAAAATTTGACATATTTTCAAAAGGACAAAATGAGGCTGATTTTACCTCTCAACCATTTCTTTTATTCGGTTTTCATCTTTTGTTTAGTAAACATATTTCAGATTTACAAACTCATTTCATTATCCTAATTGCTTTAAAAACTTTTATTTCAGGTGGGAAGAGGCAACTAAAGTTAGAGAGGAGATGCAGGATATAGGAATCAAGAAAGATCCTGGTTGCAGCTGGATCACATGGAAGAATGTTGTCCATGTCTTCCAAGCCAAAGACACCAATCACCAGTGGAACAGTGAGATCCGGGTGTTGCTGGCTAGACTCAGGAGAGACATGCAAGCAGCAGGCTATATGCCTGACACACAGTTTGCTCTCTACGACCTCGAAGAGGAAGAGAAGGAATCAGAGGTGTTTCAACACAGCGAGAAGCTTGCACTTGCTTTTGGGCTTATACGCATCCCCCCTGGCATCCCCATTAGGATCACCAAGAACCTAAGGGTGTGCGGGGATTGCCACTGGGCAATCAAGTTCATATCTGGTATTGTTAAAAGGGAGATCATTTTAAGGGATAACAATAGGTACCATCATTTTAGAGATTATCAGTGCTCTTGTGGAGATTATTGGTGATGATTTTGCAGTTAAGTTGATATCGATTCGCCAAGGATTTGGACAGTGTTCCTTGTGATCGACTGGGTGTTGCTACTAAGAAAATGTACCGTTCTGTGTCTTGTTCATGATGAGAAACTCGTCCAACGTCGTGTTTCGCTTGCGGGTGAGCTGATAGGATTTAGGAACTCGATTATAGTTTTTGACTATTTAGTCTACTCTCATGTTCAAAGAGGTATAAAGGGGCTTGTACTATACAAAAGGCATCACATTTCTATCTGGGGGGACAATTTTACTCTCAGAAACAACATATAATTTTTCTCTTAGGGGCAACACATCTCATTATCATTCTCTTCCTTCCAAACCCAACAATATAGTGCAACTTCTGAACGTGGGATGATAGTATCCTATTGCATTCTGTTCACACTTTGCCATTTAGATAACATTATGTTTATTCATGTGACAATTCCAGAAAGACATTGAAGAAGCAGTTGTAGGTTTTTCTGTTGGTGGTTCGCGGTCTCTCATAGCCCATTGTGATTTGTTGTAATATCTGGTTTTTGTAATACTTTTATTAGACCACTTGCTGGTGCTCAAGGTTTCTTAATGCATGTTTTCCTTATGTTAGAATTGGAAAATAAACTTTTGTTTGGGACTAAGTTGCATAGAGTATGATAAATAAATCAAAAATAGACAACAATACAATAACTAGCCTGACTAGTATCACGAGTAATATCTAATATAGTAGTAATATAGTAAGTATAGTAAGTATCACTAATATAGCATGACTGATGACTAATATAGTAAGTATCACTAAAGTTATATTTAAAAACCCTCTAAAACTCAAGATATTTCAACCAACAAAACACAATGCCATTGTCAAGTGTAAGTGTGAGTGTCGTGAAGAAGTCAACAAAGTGGAGTTGCGAGGGGACATAAGGAAGAGAGATCTGCTCGGTTGGATAGTTTTGATGCACGAAGTGGCAATCAAGCTCAATGTTCATGTGGCATGGATGATCTGGTTGTTGGCAATCTGGACAGCCTAGGGGTTATCACAATGAAGAGTAGTGGTAGTGGAGAGATGCGTCCCACTGGGGAGAAGACGATAGAGCAATGTAATGTTGGGTTGTGTCTCATATCCGGTTGAACATTCAAGGTAGTTCACAATTTGTGAAAATATAAAGAGAGTTTATAAAAAGTTTATTTTCGCATAGAAGGTTGGTATAGATATATGAGATTGGCCATGGAGTTAATAAGATTTTTTTTCTTTTCTTTCTAAGTCATATGAGTCAAAGTTCAACTCATCGATCAATCCCAGTTAGAATTTCATCATGTTTTTCGAAATGTTATCTTGTCAATGGTTGCAACCATAGCTATATATTCAACCATTAGTATATTTTGTAAGATCATATGTGACTTATATTATAGTATATATTCTTTTGTTTATGTACAATCGTGATAGTACTGCAAGATATTGACGTATACTATAGTGCGTAGCTAGCCGAATCATACAATGTTCTCCATATTTCGGTACTGGAGCCTGAGATTCAACTAGCCAAGTTGCAACAAGCTCCACGTAGCAAGAATGCAAAAGCACCATGTCTATAGAAATGTGCCACCTCTACAAGAAGACGCCCTACGTAAATTGCTAATTTCTACGAGGTTCATTTTTTTAGGCTCTTGATAAAGGCACTACAAAATTCACTCGAGGCAGTCCAAATTTTCATCATTAATAATTATAAGTTTACCACTCCCAAAAATTACTCACTAGGCTGCCCACTTCCAATTGATTTTTTTTATAATAGGACTATCAAAAATTTGACAGTCCTACCAATTGGAAGGATTGTCAAAATTTTGACAGTCATAACAATTGGTAGGACTGTCAAATTTTTTACAGTATTAAAAATATATGTTGATTTTTTAGGACTGTCAAATTTTTTACAGTATTAAAAATATATGTTGATTTTTTAGGACTGTCAAAATTTTGACAGTCCGGAAGGGAGGGCTACGCGAGGTGACCACGAGGGCTGGGCTGCGTGGAGGCCGGAAGGGGGGACAAGGCGGAGGAGCGGGAGGGGAAGGAGGCGGCGGAAGGCGGGAGAGGAGACAGCGGTGGAGGACGGGGGAGGAGGCGGAGGCGCGCGCGCGGTGGAGGACGGGGCCGCTGCTGCACGCGGGAGCGGCGGTGGAGGACGGGGCCGCTCACCACTGCGATCGGAGGCAGTGGTGAGCGGTGAGGGCGGCGGCAAGTGGTGGAGGAAAGGGCCGCTGCTGCGCGCGGAAACGACGGCGAGCGGTGGGGGCGGCGACGAGCGGTGGAGGAGCGGGAGGGGAAGCAGGAGGAGGGAGGTGATGAGGGTGAACAGCACTAGTAAAATTTGGACTAGCCTGAGTAATTTTTTTTCATAACTGAACTAGTTCCAATACTGGACTAGCCTTGAGTAACTTTGTAGTGCCTTTATCACAAGTTTTTTTTAAGGTCTATACGTGGCTCATGATGAAAAGGTCAGCAAAAATCGTCCAAAACAGTGCTAGTTAATTCCCAATCACATGAAAAAGCTTAATCCGAGTTTTCAGAGAGTAGTCCAGAAATTTAGTTAGCTAATTTCTAGCCCCAACAAGCGAGAGCTCCTCGTTCATCACGTGTTTGAACTCGAGCTCCTCAGTGCCATTGTTAGTAAGCTACCAGGTCAACACCAGACCAGCGCGTCTACGTCCCGTATTTAATGCTTTACCATCAAATAGCAGGGCCGGTACCAGACCGTCAACGGAGAGAAAGGGTCAAGCATCAACCTGCAAGACCTCCACCTCACCGTCACAAGATCCCAAATCTTAAACAAAAATCAATAAAACAAAGGAGATCCCTAAAGTTGTATGCACATGTGATTAATTGTAATATGACTTGAGAGAGGAATACACACCTGCCTACAGTACTAGAAGTTTTCACCAGCGAAGACAACGAACAAGTATAATTACAGCACAACAGATTAAAAAAAATATAAAAAATATTTATTCCCTCGATTGGTTTATATATTTTCTTTTGTTGTGTAGCCCACCACAATTATCACAATGGAAATATCCGAAATATCTTGTCGATAAATTGTTTATTATGATACGGTTCTTTTTTGACCTTTTAGTTTTTTGTCCAAGAATTGATATTCCAATTTTGCCTTTAACCAACTCACTTTGAGAAGTGTAAGGGATTAGAATTGATTCCATATGTATCTCATATACGCTTCTATATTTTTAGTAGAAATTTGAGCAGGATAATATATTTTTAACTGGCGATATTACAATATTTATATGCAAAGTATACATGCACACATGGTAATAAAGTATGATACATCTACACCATGAACAATATCTATTGTCTAAGCAAACCACATTAAATCGCGAACTCAATCAAATTTATAAAAAGAAATAAAACTAAAAAGGATTTAGAAAATTATCTTTGTACCCCTGGTCCGATCCACGGCGGCCCACAAACGTGTAGAGTGCTAAGTGCGCGACTAATAAACGCGCATTAAATTTCGCACCCAACCGAGTAAATAGAGAAATAAAAATAAAAATAAAAATAAAAATAAAAATAAAATGATTTAGAAAATTACCTTTATACCCCTAGTCCGATCCGCGGAGCGCAAGTGTGCAAAGAGCTAAGTGCGCGACTAATAAATGCGCATTAAATCGCACATCCAACCAAATTTAAAAAGAGAAAAAAAAGGGATTTAGGAAATTACTTTTGTATCTCTGGCCCGATCCGCGGCGAGCAAGCGTGCAAAGTGCTAAGTGCGCGACTAATAAACGCACAATAAATTGTGCATCCAACTGAATTCAAAAGAAAATAAATAAATAAAAAGGATTTCAAAAATTACCTTTCCACCCGTGGTCCGATCCGTAGTGCGTAAACGTGCAAAGTGCTAAGTGTGTGAGTAATAAACGCACATTAAATCGCGCACCCAACTGAATTTAAAAAGAGAAAAATAAAATAAAAATGATTTAGGAAATTACCTTTGTATTCATGTTTCAATCCGCGGTACGCAAGCGTGCATTAAATCGCGCACCTAACCAAATTTAAAAAGAGAAATAAAAATAAAAGGGATAGGATATTACCTTTTTACCCCTGGTCCGATCCGCGGCGCAAAAGAGTGCAATGTGTTAAATGCGCGACTAATAAACACGTATTAAATCGCGCACCCATTTGAATTTATAAAGAGAAATAAAAATAAAAATGATTTAGGAAATTATCTTTATACCCATGGTTCGATCTGCTGCTCGCAACGTGCAAAGTGCTAAGTATGCGACTAATAAATGCACACTAAATCATGCACCAACCGATGCTAAAACGCAAAATAAATAGAAAGGATTTAGGAAATTA
This sequence comes from Iris macrosiphon, assembly GCA_036927795.1. Taxonomy (NCBI): domain Eukaryota; kingdom Viridiplantae; phylum Streptophyta; class Magnoliopsida; order Asparagales; family Iridaceae; genus Iris; species Iris macrosiphon. The sequence continues at coordinate 91,157,466 of JAYESA010000018.1, forward strand.
CCTTTGTACCCCTGTTCCAATCCGTGGCACCCAAGCGTGCAAAGTGGTAAGTGTGTGACTACGCGCATTAAATCGCTCGCCCAAACGAATTTAAAAAGACAAATAAAAATAAAAAGATTTAGAAAGTTACCTTTCAATCCATGTTCGATCCGCGGTGCCCAAGCATTGAAAGTGCTAAGTGCGCTACTAATAAACATGCATTAAATCACACACTCAACCGAATTTAAAAAGATAAGTAAAACTAAGAAGGATTTAGGAACTTACCTTTGTACCCCTGGTCCGGTCCACAGCGCGTAAGCATGTAGTGTGTTAAGTGCGTGACTAATAAATGCACATTAAATCGCGAACCCAACCGAATCTAAAAAGAGATAAAAATAAAAAGGATTTAGGAAATTATCTTTGTACCCGTGGTCCGATCCCGCAAGCGTGGTAACTGTGCGACTAGTAACGACGCATTAAATCGCGTACCCAACCAAATTTAAAAAGAGAAATGAAAATAAAAAGCATTTAGTAAATTATCTTTGTACCCCTGTTTCGATCTACGACACACAAGCGTGCAGAGTGGTAACTACAAGATTAATAAATGCGTACTAAATTGCACAACCAACCAAATTTAAAAAGATAAATAAAAATAAAAATGATTTAGAAAATTATCTTTCTACCCCTGGTTCGATCCTCGGCACGCAAGTTTGCAAAGTGTTAGGTGTGTAACTAATAAACATGCATTAAATCCCACCCCAATCGAATTTAAAAAAATAAAATAAAAATAAAAATGAATTAGGAAATTACCTTTGTACCTATGGTCCAATTCGCGGCACGCAAACATGCATAGTGCTAAGTGCGCGACTGATAAATTCGCATTAAATCCCACCCCAATTGTATTTAAATAGAGAAATAAAAATAAAATTACCTTTATAGCCATTGTCCGATCCGCAGAGCTCAAGCGTGCAAAGTGCGTAACTAATAAATGTGCATTAAATCGCGCACCTAATCAAATTTTAAAAAGAAATAAAAATAAAAGGGATTTAGAAATTATCTTTGTACCCTTCGTCCCATCCGCGGCTCGCAAGCATAGAAGGTGCAAAGTGCGTGACTAATAAACGTGCACTAAATTGCACAAACAACCAAATTTAAAAAGAAATAAAAAGAACTTACAAAATTACTTTTGTACCCCTTGTCAGATCCGCGTTGTACAAGTATGCAAAATGCTAAGTGTGCGACTAATAAATGCACATTAAATCTTGTACCCAACATAATTTAAAAAGAGAAAAAAATATAAAAAGGATTTAGGAAATTTCCTTTGTACTCCTGGTCTGATCCGTGACACACAAGTGTGCAAAGTGCTCGACTAATAAACGTACAGTAAATTACGAACTTAACCGACTTTAAAAAGACAAATAAAAATAAAAGGGGATTTAGGAATTACCTTTCTACCCGTGGTGTGATTCGGGGCGCGGAAGCTTGCAAAGTGCGCTACTAATAAAAGTGCATTAAATCGCGCACACAACCAAATTTAAAAGAGAAAAATAAATAAAAAGGATTTAGGAAATTACCTTTGGACCCCTAGTCTGATCTGCGACACACAAGCATGTAGAATGCTAAGTGCGCGACTAGCAAATGCACATTAAATCCCGCACCCAACCTAATTTAAATAGAGAATAAAAGTAAATTTTTTAAGAAATTACCTTCATACCCCTAGTACACAGGGGTGGATCCAAAAACTGAATCTTGGATGGGCTATAGCGGATTCAGATGGACTAGAGGTGGCCTATTATATATAAAAAAAATCAAAATATATAAGGAAAATAAGAGTAAAAAAAATTGGCGGTGGGCTTGGAGCCCACCCCACCAAAGGGTTGGATCTGCCCCTGCTTGTACGATCAGCATTGCGCAAGCGAGCAAAGTGCTAAGTGTGCGACTAATAAATACGTATTAAAATGAGGGCCCAATCGAAATTAAAAAGAGAAATAAAAATAAAAATAAAAAGGATTTAGGAAATTACCTTGGTACGTTAATCTGATCCGCGGCGCGCAAGCGTGCTAAGAGCAAAGTACGCGGCTAATAAACGAGCATTAAATCGCACACCCAACCAAATTTAAAGAGAGAAATAAAAATGATTTAGAAAATTACCTTTCTACCCAAGGTTCGATCTGCGGCGCGCAAGCGTGCAAAGTAGTATGCGCACGATTAATAAACGTGCATTAAATCGTACACCCAACCAAATTTTAAAGAGAAATAAAAATAGAAAGGATCTAGGAAATTACTTGTATACCCCTAGTTTGATCCACGACTCACGAGTGTACAAAGTGTACGACTAACAAACGCACATTAAATCGTGCACCCAACCAAATTTTAGAAGAGAAATAAAAATAAATGATTTAGGAAATTACATTTCTACCCATTCTCCGATCTATGGTACGCAAGCGTGCAAAGTGCTATGTGCGCAACAAATAAACGTTCATTAAATTATGCACCTAACTAAAATTTAAAAGATAAATAAAAATAAAAAGGATTTAGGAAATTACCTTTATACCTATAGACCGATGCGTAAGCGTGTAAAGTACTAAGTGTGCGACTAAGAAACATGCATTAAATCGCCCACCCAACCGAATTTAAAAATAAAAATAAAAATAAAAAGATTTAGAAAATTACCTTTGCTCTGGTCCGATCCGCGCGCGCAAGTGTGTAAAGTGCTAAGTGCGCTTCTAATAAATGCACATTAAATCGCGCAGTCGACCAAACTTAAAAGAAAAATAGAAAGGATTTAGAAAATTACCATTATATCCCTGGTCTGATGCGCGACACACAAGCGTGCAAATAGCTAAGTGCACGAATAATAAACACGTATTAAATTGCTCACCCAACCAAATTTAAAAAGAGAAATAAAAATAAAAAATATTTAAGAAATTACCATTATACACCTTGTCCGATTTTCGATACGCAAGCGTGCAAAGTGCTAAGTGCGCGGTTAAATAGTGCACCCAACCGAATTTAAAAATAGAATTAAAAATAAAAAAGATTTAGAAAATTATATTTATACCTCTAGATTGATCCACAATACGAACGCGTGCAAATTGCTAAGTATGTGACTAATAAACGCGCATTAAATCGCGCACCCAACCAAATTTAAAAAGAGATAAAAATAAGAGAATTTAGAAAATTACCTTTGTACCCCTGGTTCGATCCGCGACACTTAAGCGTGGAAAGTGCTGAGTGCACGATTAATAAACGTGCATTACATTGCACACCAAACCGAATTTAAAAAGTAAAATAAAAATAAAAATAATTTAGGAAATTACTTTTATACCCCTGGTACGTTCCGTGGCACGCAAGCGTGCAAAGTGATAAATGCGGAACCAATAAATGCGCACTAAATTGCTCACCCAACCGAATTTAAAAGGTGAAATAAATTTTTTTTTTAGAAAATGACATTTACATCCTTAGTCCAATATGCAAAATGCAAGCATGCAAAGTGCTATGTGCGCGACTAATAAATGCGCATTAAATCGTGCACCTAACCAAATTTTAAAAATAGAAATAGAAATAAAAATAATTTATAAAATTACCATTATACCCTTGGTCTGATTCGCGATGCGCAAGCGTAAAAGTGTTAAGTGCGAGGCTAATAAATACGCATTAAATTGAATACCCAACCAAATTTAAAAAGAGAAATAAAATAAAAAGATTTAGGAAATTACCTTTATGTCATTCCCCGATTCCTAAGAATCGAACGTCCTCGCTGGACGTGATACCGTGCGAGCCTAAGTTGCTCTCGCACAAGACAAGCATGCCGTTTGAAATACTAAGATACGGAGTTGCACAGAAGCAGAAAAGTTGAATCAACATGCGATATAAAATGAAACGATTCTCTTTTATTAATATTGAAATATAGATTACAACAGCCTTAGGCGAAGGTTACAACCGCTTAAACTCTCTCTCTTTCTCTCTTATTACAACGAATCATGTCCGGAGGCTTACAACTTGAGAATGAGTACAATGGATGATGTTTCAAACATTATGTCCCGTATACAAAAGCTTTATCCCAGTTCTCGTCTTGAGTCGCCAACCAAGCTCCATGCCTTAGCACCATCCGAGCACTCCCCACACTCTGCACACAATCTGATGGGATATCAGTACATAAAAATGAACTGGTGGGGAGGCCTCTCGTCCACTCTACAAAACTAGCACGTCCGTTATGTTAGTGCACACAAGTTATTATGTAGTTTTTCTAGTTTTGTCTTAGGGTCAGTTTTATGGCATATGTTAAGAAAATCTACTTGTGTCGCAGGCATGAAAGTGCCACACAATATATATGTAACATGGGCTCAACTTACCATCACTTACCATATGTCCTTCCCTGTCAAATAGAACAAAGATAACCATATACTTATGCTTAAACAAAGAAGTCTATATTCAAGTGTCACGCGCATGTCTCTGCAGAAGACAAAGTTAGGGTCACAAAATATAGTATGTTGTGCACTATTTCTTCATGCAATTAAATAAACTACATACAGATTACACCTAGTAAGTCAACTTAATCTATATGAAGGATCACAGGCACCACAAGCCATCCTGAACTGTAGCCTGGTATAGACCACGATACCTGCAGTCGCGAGTGGCGAACTCGACTGTAATTATCTTGAATTCCTTAGTGCTAGTACTTCATCTAGCATGGCTACGCTAGCTATGTTAGACGGCAATCTCTGCAGAGTGGGTAGCGAGCCTTGCTACATGTCAAGAATAACCTACGCTAGATATAGTTCTTCCAAGCCGATACGATCCCGGTGCCCCAATGATCGTTCGAGAACCAACTCTGACCTTGTGCACAAGTTATCCGTGACCATGCAAATCGCTTCTCTACTTTTTCATACTACTCAAGTCTATCTCTGGATCTCAAACTTTCCATCTCTATGCAGCTCCCAGTCCTGGTATAATTATCGTAGCTCAAAATTTAAATTGAGGGGTTTTATTAGCCTAATGCAATTATCAAATAATATTGGTACACTAACTTAAAGAGTTTAGGCTTAGTATTAATTACGTTAGTCATTGTTAAGCCTACCAAAACCATCAACCCTTACAAGATATATATATATATATATATATATATATATATATATATATATATATATATATATATATATATATATATATATATATATATATAGACCGTCCGTGGAACGAGATCCGAAGATCTCCCTTGTTTCCAAGTTGTCCACGACATGCAAGTCTTGGGTCTTTCAAATTTACATCTTGACAAGACAATCCATGGTTTTGTTCTGAATAAGCATTGCTCTACGAGCTGTGATTCTTGATTTGCTTGACATGATTCTTGTTCAGATATAAACTTGACATGATTCTCGTTCAGAGTTCAACTTGACATGATTCTCGTTCAGAGTTCAACTTGACTTGATGTATTCTCCTGGTGCAAGGACTGCCTTAGCGACCTAACGGTCCCAGATACTTGCAGGTTCATATTGCACAGAAGGACTATTCGATAGTCTTCTGGCTAAATAAATGCATGCACGACACGGATAGCGTTACTCAATTGTGGCATGATTTCGTGTGGCAAACATTGTGATGAGGCAACGAGTACAAGTTAACATATAAGCAGGCAAGCATGCGTTCTATAAAACATAAGCATCTACGTTGGCTCAGGCCTAAGGGTAAAGCGAGGCGTGAAACCGTAAAGGAACATAACGAGCGATATAAATATTGGGACGTGCAGTGTAAATAAGTGAATAGTTCACTATTAAGAGTATACTTATATCGTTCTACTCGAGGCATAGAGGGGTTTAGTTGCACAAGGCAAAGGTAGCATGCGAGGGTCCATATATAAGCAAAGTTTTATTTTCATGTTCTAACACAAGCAATACAAGTTGGGATTATTCCCTTTGCTAGGTGCGTTGTATTCTTTATTAGCATGTATGGGGTGATTTACCTAGCGACTAACATGTATCATCTATATTTTAAGTGTGCTGGCTAAGCAAAGACAAGTTTATTGTAGCCACCCACCTTAGCGATGATTCACCTCGGTAGAGCGATACTCCGAGCGAGCCTCTGAAAGCCTAAGCCGGAACTCCTGAAGGGCCAAGTCTAGAAATCCTTTTGTCTCAAACGAGTATTCTCACTGAGAAAAGCGGGTTGGGTCGTTGCACTTTTGCCGTTTGAATCGGATGTTCGCTTGAGCGGAATGGGTAGTTACATTATACACCACTCAGAAAAAGTCTCGTTCTCGAGACTTTCTGAGCATAAGCCGTTCTATCGCACTATCGAAGCTATCCCAAGCATATCAATCGGTGCCACTAAATCCGTTCAAACATAATTTCCTACTCGATCCTTATGTCATGTCGCATGTATGCTGGGTCGGTCTTATTGAATGACTCTATCATCCAATCCAAGTTCTAACTCGGTCTCAATTGCGCCTTGGCGCAGAACATATATCGCTTAACGTGGGGTACGTTATAATCCATCGTGAATGATGATCTAGGGCTGAGATAAACTTATACAAGTCGTTATACTTGTCCATACGATCTAACATTTTTTACTTGCACAAGCATTCGAGATCAGCATATCGCGAGTCTGGATCATGCACATATTCAAAGCGTCCTTCAAACATATGCATGTCAACCAACTTAGCGATAGCGAATTCTTAGCACTCGAGTTTCACATATCATTGAGTCTTGGATCATGCACACATTCAAGGCATCCCTCAAACATATGCATTCAACGAAACTTAGATATAGTAAAATCGGACAAGCTACATGCGAAAATCTCAAGGCTTCTCATTTCATGAATCACAAGGATACTTCTGACAGGGTCGATCAAATTCCAAGTTATTTTCAATCCAACCAAGTATTTGTACTATCGTTGAGCACGATCTATTCGGTCTACCGACTAGCGTTCATCCGTTCAGGTCAAATATAGCACACACTTACCGGTCCATGTCTAACTCTAAGTCTTGCTGCCCCAGTTCTGTACCTTTATTCAAGCAATATGCTAAAGTTGTTCACACAAGTTCTTTTACTCAGCACAGGGTTATCTGCCTAATTGCTAGGTCAGCTCACAAGGTCATAGGTACAAGTTCAAGCACACGATTCACCGTACAAATTCGTCACACGATGCTCGTCCCAATTCCTAGGGTCAAACCATTATTCATTTGTACGGGGTATTCTACCCAAGCTCGTTTTACTCAGATTTCTAAACATCGAGCATGGATTATCCTACTCTTATTTGCATGTTTGTTTGTACATGGGTCGAGTTCGTTCAGTCAAATCCATGATATATCCAAGTTGCAGGACAAGCCTAGTAATTTACATAGTCTATCTCTCCAAATATGTTTTGATAGAATCCCTATCCATACTAAGTCTAGACCACCAATCCAAGATTCAATTCTAAACCTTTGTTTATAACTCCAAGTCGTCCAACAAGATTTATGTATCCGTTCAGGAAACCATCAAGCGTGATTTACTCCAAGTTCTAGGCTAACTTATCCCTGAAATATTTTTGATTCACTTTCATTTTCAAATTCGTCTTATTGTGTCAAACCAAAAGTCAAGACGATCCATCAGTTGTCACGCTCTGGTCTCCCACAAGTTCGATCACCCTCGTTGGACGTAAGATCACCACGCTAACGCTTCCATTGGATAATCGTCCTAATCCGGGCGTGACGCATGTACGGGCATAGATTTACGCTTGCACAAGGCAAGAACGTTTGAACAATATGGTTTTCTTTGAAACGATTGAGATACCTTATCATTTCACCTTGCTCCATCCAAGTTATATATATAAAATCTATCAAGTTATGTCCGTTCATGCAGTAATTTTAATTCGTCTTGCAAAATCATCCAACTTCAATGTTACCGTTCGATAAATCCATAGTCTACTTATAACATTTCTCAAGCAACTAGTTTCAAATATTCAATCCCAAGTCGATTCCATTTTTTGATACGTTCCATTCATCATGTTCGTTTGGAATAATCAACGAACATGTTCCCGTGAGTTCGATCATCCCCACCGTACGTGAAATCACCACGCCGGCGCTCCCACAGGATAATCGTTCTCGCTGGGAATGATTTTAAAGGTTATCTTTCCGAACTTGATTTCAAGATTATATATATATATATATATATATATATATATAAGTGTTAAAAACTAACAAGTATATAAATATGTATATGCAAGAACGTATGGATTATGCATACGAAGACTTGTAAACAAACCCAACACTAAATTGGAACAAACAATGGAAGAAAAACCTTAAAAGAAACAAATAATAAAAATTTGTAAAAATGTCGCGAGAAATTGAATTTCTCGCGAGCTAAAAAACCTTAAGAAAACTGACCCCCTATTAGAAATCTAAAATTTTACCACTTTAAATCAACCCAATCTTCCTCAACTCTGGACCAAATGTAATCAAATCTTCTTCCCTATAAACCTTATCTATTGATTAGGGGGTGTAGAAAACACAAATTCGTTGGGTAGAGAAAATAGGGTTCAAACCCACGTATATATAAACCAAAGAAAACCCTAATTTCCTTTCTCCCACAACCATGTTAAATACATACAACCAACCAGAGTTTAGAGAATCACCCCGACCCCCGACGACTACCCCCAACCATCTAGGCCGTCGAAGCGCTGTCGGGAAGCCGACGGACAGCCCCCAGGCCAAAAATAGCACTGCTGTGACTGACAACAGCGAGCGCATGTTCACACTATGTTTTCTCCCTCCTCGTGCGACCTTTTTATGAATCGTCTTGGCTGGTACGTATCCCACATAACCCACCTTCAAATTCTATTAATTAGTTTTGATTCAACAAAATTGAAAACGAGAGAAAAATCGAACCCAAAACTAAGGAAAAAATAAGTTTCGGTTATTATAAAAAATTGTCTGTGACCCCAACTTGTAGGACCCATAACTTCTTCCACAGTTGGTAGAACATCAACCCAACTTCACCCATGCATAAACAACCTGACCGACTTCATAACCTATAAATTAGTTTAATTTAATTCTTAGTTTTAACCATTAGAAAACTAGGTTGAAAAAAAAAACCAAAAACTGTTTTCTGAAAACATGAAAATCTTCGATACGGAGTTGGTCACGACAAACCGGACTGCCTCATCGCGTACCGATTGCACCAAAAGGCGCGTACGGTATTTCTTGACGTGTGGGTTTTGATGAATTTATTTTGGTCGCGTGGGCAAAATGAAAATAGCCCTATCCGTCAGAAATCCCCGTATTAGACTTTTTGCAAATTGTCCAATTAACTTGTAACCGCTCGTCAGAACGTGATAAAACTTGTGCCACTGGATTCAAAGTATCTGGCTTATCCTGTGACCCTAGTTTCGTTCAATTTCGAGACGGTTAATTGGGTCACCGTTTTGCGAGCCTACTGTTATTTTATTTGTATATGTTAAAAGGTTACCCTAGTAAATTCAATAGGAACATGTGGCTAATTGATAAACCAATGATATAGCCTTAATTACATTACCATATAATAAAGTAGCTACCCTCTTATTTTATTTATGGTATATGGGTATTTGTAGTAGAGTTACTTGGACTTGGTAAAAGTACCATCAACTAAGGATGACAGACGAGTACATTCTTTTTTTGTTTTCGGTATTGATAGTTACTATATTACATGTCTAGTGATGATATACTTTATTCTTGACATGCTCGTTACACGGATAATATCATATGGATCTCTCTATTATGATACATTGTTTCCCATGTCTGCCATATAGTTGTGATCACCATGCTCGTATTCTCTTGTGCTTTATGACCCATGTATCATGATTTTGGATCCATGTATATTAGTCGGGGCTGGATTAAGTACTAAGTGGAAATGTGATCAGACTAGTAGACCGTGCTTTTATATTTATATTTATATTTATATTTATATTTATATTTATATTTATATTTATATTTATATTTATATTTATATTTATATTTATATTAATATTAATATTAATATTAATATTTATATTTATATTTAGGCCATGAGGATACCTTATCATACACTTCACGTATGATTGAGCCAAATCCTAGTTAGACCGTGTGGTGTAGTACCCCAGTCGATCACATATTGAAAAATATACTTTAACACACTTAGATAGTCTAGTTTTCTCTGTGTCACTCTTTATTTTTTGTCTTGTACCACATTGCTCATGCTGCCTGTTTCATCTTACTTTTTATGCCATATTTTTATTTTACTTATTTCATCATGTATTTTATGACTATTTCTGTTTTATAGTCGCTATAATATATTTGGAACTGCATGCAATAAATTATACTCGTTCTATCATGATCAGGTAACTATTTTAGGTGACTATGATGAGGATGGGTACCCTATCTATTATGAACCACCTGATGGTGTTATAGCTGAGCCTGATCTTGCCCTTCAGGAGGATCATGGAGAATTCGTAACACAGGCTCCAGTTGTGAACCCATAGTTTAGTTTAGTTTTATATTTAATTTTGACCGAATTTGTCTCCAGATTTATTAGACTATTTGGATACTTGCTATTTGGATTTTCAGTACTTATTTGGAGACTATTTGAACTGTGATTTGAGACTTTTATTTCTCTTTGTCATATTCCTTTCGTACGATTATCTATCTTAGAGCTGTGATTGAGTATTTCATGATTATTGATTATTTTTTCTCCCTAGAGGAGTAAGATATTACTGCATGAGTTGTAGATTATATTTGTGGCTTATTGTACAACATTCTACTGCTGACTCTTCAGCGTAGGCTGGGCGTGCCCATGACTTATGCCTAAATTTTGGGTACGGGTTGTGCAGGTCAGACTTCACAACTAGTAAGATATCGTAGTAGTACTTAGGAGTAGAGTACTATTACGAGCCTGCAATAGGATAAATGATATTAGGAATAGGAGAATACTCAATCAAAACTAGAAATTTTATACTGCTTTAAATTTACTAATTTCTATTTTCCCTCTTAGTAATCAGATATCCTTCATAATTTCCATCATTCTTAAATAATATCTTATCTTGTGCCATATTGATGAATTCTTGACTCATTTTCAGCTATTATTTTATTTGATTCTGGGATATCACATAGTTTCATATATATATATATCTTTTGTGCTTAAACATAGCTTAGTAACAGAACCCTTGGGTAGGAGTTGCAAGCATCACTGAGTAGGATAGAGATTTGTGACTTATGCTTGCAAGGGACGTTGTGTTACCTTTGGAGGCCGTGGTTTGTGTGATTTGTGTGCTAGAATACCTTAGATTGGTTGAGTATGCACCATGCTAGCATAGATTGTCGCAGAGGATGTGTGTTGTTTCGTCCTATAGGAGAGCCAAAGTTCGAGTTTGCTAAAGGAGCCATAGAGCAGGGTGATAAAATTGTTTGTGGAGCCATGGTTGAGGAGAATGAGTTGCCTCATCCTATCCTTTCGGAGTTTCTAGACGTGTTTCCCAAGAAGTTGCCAAAATTGTCACTGGATAGAGATGTTGAGTTCTCCATCGATTTAGTACCAGGAGCGGAGCTAGTACCTCAGCATGTCTAAGGATCAACAACAATGAGCTGTAGAGCTAAATGTCATGACCCGTACCCGAAAAATTGGGCATGAGTCGTGGGTACGTCTAGCCTACGCCGCAGCATCGGCGGTAGAACGCTGTCTAGGTCAACTATCTAGATAACTCACAAAAAAAATCTGCCATGACCTCTCCAAAAGGAGGGCAACCACGCAATCAATATATATATCCCTGTCAAGATCTCAACTCCAAACGGAGGAGCAAATATCATAATGATAATCTCAATTACTTAATCACGAATTTAAGCACGATAAGATAATAAAGAAGACTAACAACTATAAAGTCTAACGAACAACAACTACAACAACCACAACATCAATAATAATAATAATACATCATCCAAAATAATATACAATACAAGGTCTCAATCCAAAACCGGAGATAAATCCGGTGCTAAAAGCTAATAAAAACAACAACAAAGTCTCAGTGATCCCGGCTACCAACCCGGAAATCACCCCTAAACTAGAGGGTCCCTGTCTGCACCATCGACAGGCTCAGGTCCATAAAACGTCGGACACCAATCCTCCAGATACTCTGAAAAATATGTCCAGTCAGGACTGGAGCAAGTACATCTCTAACAACAGTTCCATTTAAATGATAAAAACTATAAAACAGTTATAGCAAGTAGCAAGAAGAATGAAGCAAGTATGAAACAAGAAAATATGTATAACTGGTGCATAAAGGTAAAGATGCATGGATATCAGAGCAAGATAGTAATAATTGCAAGATACAGGAAATCTAAGCTAAGATCAAGTACGTGCACATGAACGTGTAGTGAGTCCAGCATGAAATACATGTAGTGAGTCAAGTCCAGAAACATGTAAGTGAGACCAACAAGAAATGCAAGTGAGTCCAGACTATAAAGAATGAACTCGGTGTCTTTGAAATACTTGTTTTGACATGTAAACGGCTAGGGGTAAGTACGGCTCACCGCGCACTGGGTGCGCGGCTGCTATCATTCCAGATTAGACCAGAGGGAGTGATTCCTGATGATTCCTGATGGGAATGTTTACATGTCTACTCGAGTATTTCCCCGCCCCGACTAATACAAGTGGATCCAAGACCCGACACGTAAATCAAGATGAGTCCAGCCTGAAACATGAGTGATTCCTGTAGTGATGCCTGTAGGTGATGCCAGTAGTGATTCCAGAATAGAGGCCAGAAACATGAAATGTACGTGTCACAAGTAAATAAATCCAGAAAAACCAGTCAGTGTCTCGTGTTGTGCTAGAATAATCAGATGATACTATACTAGAAGCTGAATCATAATAATCATCAGATAATGAAAACTATCAGAGAATGTACTCGCCTGATGTCCTGAACAACTGGCGATCCGAACTGGTGTCGCAAGGACCTATTGCAAAAAGCAAGGTTAAACAGGGTTCTAATGAGTTAAACAGATATAAAATAACTAAAAATAGGCTTCTAGGGTCGTTCTAGGTCAAACGGGTCAAACCGGTAAAATTTGGGTCAAAAAGTCAACTATAGGTCCAAAAAGTTAACTCTAGGTCCAAAAAGTCAACTCTGGGTCAAAACTAGGTCAAAAGTTGACTTTGGCGGTCAACCGAGTCAACTACGGTCAAGTCTAGGTCAAACTAGGGTGCTCCTGAAATTCTAGGTCAAACCGAGGTCATTAAGCTAGAAAACTCCCAAACTCGCCTCCTTGAGATACCGGGATACCCTCGGTATTCGATACCTCAACCTAGGCTACGCACCCCGCCTAAACCCGCTAAAACCTATGCTAGCATGCGTAAATATATACACATAAGCATATAAAAATCACTCTAATACTATTCCTAGGCTATTGCTCAAAAACCCCGCTCGAAACTCAATACCTTGGATATCTCAAGGTATTGAGATACCTCGGTATCTCAAGGTATTGAGATACCGCTCTAAACTCAACCCGACTACCCCTCTAGCTAACTAACTATGCATAAACATATATATCTAGCTATAATCTAGGCTAAAATATATATATCTAATACATATATGCATATACCTAGGTATCTACGTCTATATCTCACATACCTTACATATATACCTTACATATATACCTTACCTTACACATACCTTACACATACCTTACATATATATATATCTATACCTAGATATCTAACTATCTATCTAGCTATCTAGCTATCTCTCTACTATCTATACATCTACCTATCTATCTATCCATCTACCTATCTACCTAGTTATCTATCTATCTAACAATCTATATATCTATCTAACTATCAATTAAACCATCTATCTATCCATCTATCTTATACCTATCTAACTATTTAAATAACTATCTAGCTATCTATCAATCTAATCTATCTATCTAAATATTTACCTATCTATGTATCTAACAATCTAACTATCTAATCTATTTATATCTATACCTATGTATCTATCTATCTAATCTATCTACGTATCTATTTATCTATTTATATCTAGGCATCTATCTATCTAACATCTATCCATCCATTTATTTAACTTATATATCTACCTAACTATTAATCCAACTATCTACTAATCTATCTATCTATATATATATATATATATATATATATATATACCTCTCTCTCCCTCGCATTGCTGCTCTTGCTTGTGCTTGCTGCTGCTGCTAGCTGTACTGCTACTTCTGCTGTTTATGCTGCTGCTGCAGCTCCTGTTTGCTGCTGCTGTGGTGGCTGCTGCCCCACAGCAGCAGCTGCTGTTGCTGCTCCAGTTCTGGGCACCCCCCCTCTCATACACACACACACACACCTATATACATATATATATATATCTCTATATATATACAACCATATATATATATATATATATATATATATATATACACACACACTCTAACATATAAATATATTCTAACACACACACACACTAGCACATATAACTACACACACATACTTATGTATAAACACACACACACACATACAAGCACACACACACACACACACACACACACACACACACACACACACACACATATATATATATATATATATATATATATATATATATATATATATATATAAACACATCTATATATTTATACACACATATATCTATCTATATATATACACTAATATATATATATATACACATATACACACTCACAAACTCAAACATATATATATATATATATATATATATATATATATATATATATATATATATATATATATATATATATATATATATATATATATATATATATATCCTCACTCACACACACTCACTCTCACACACCCTCACACACACACACTCACACACACACTCACTAGTACATAACCACACACACAAACACTCATACATATATATATAAATATATATACATATACACACAAACTCAAACTCATATACATATATATCTATATCTAAACACTCACTCACACTCACACACACACTCACCTACACACTCTAACACCAACACACTCACACAAGCACTCACTAACACACTCACATAAGCACCCACTAACACACTCACAAACACATAAAAACACACATATAAATAGAAAAAATATATATAGAAGCACACACAAATATATATACATATATATATACACAACACAACAACGCACAACGCTCACAACGCCCCACCAACGCACGCCCAACGACCCCGACACGCACAAACACCTATAAATATATAAAATATAGCTCAAGAATTCTAGCACACACTCCCCGATACTAACCCAACGCACGCACAAGCCCGAAACTAGAAAACTACGCCGAAATGGCCGTTCGGTTATTTCGACGAACACGCGGTGTGTGGTTCGGAAAACCTCCTGAAACGCACACCAAACAAACTCAAAATCGGCCCAAAATTTACCCACGGGTCCTAAACGATGTCTAGATCTTAGAAAAATGCTACCGCGTCGATTCTAGGTCCGTGGTAAAAACGCGCACGCACTTCGAATCGGCGATGACGAAAACCCCAAATTTGCCCGAAACGCCCATTTCTCTGCGATACGGCTTTCCGTGTCCGAACGGAGACACGCACTCACCCTCAAGACACTCGACAACGTCTACCTAGGTCCGTCTAACCTAGGACATCACCCAAAATTGGGCCAAATTCGGATTCCACCCGAAATTGACACAAAACCTAGTGTTAAAGTCTCCAAACACAACCCAACTAGTTCCAACTTCCTCCCACGGGTAGCCTAAGGGTCTAGGAAGGTTCTAAACTATTAATTACACTATATAAGAATAATTACAAGGGGAAAAAAAATTAGGTTTTACCTCTTGAGAGTTGGAATCCCAAGCCAAAGTCTCCAAAAAGCTCCAAATCCACCAAACCAAGCTTCCAAGCTCCCAAATCTAGCTCCAACACCAAATCTAAGCTCTACCCACCTAGGTTAGGGAAAAATGCAAGGTTAGGGTTAATCATTCATGGAGAATAGAAGAAGAAAGAAGAGAAATAGGTACTTACTTGAAGTAGGAAGGAGAAAGGAAGAAGAATAATGAGTGGAGAAGAAGAAGAAGAAGAAGAAGAAGAAGAAGAAGAAGAAGAGAAGAAGATGAAAATGGGAGAGTGGGGGCTGTGGCTGCTGTGTTCTCACGGATGGGGGGTAGGTAGGGGCCGGCCATGACTAAAAATGGATTTCACTAATTTTTAAATGCCCAAAATGCCCCCCTCTCACTTGGTTTTGGGTTCCGGGTTCCAAAAGCACTCAAACTAACTCCAAATCTCTCCAACTAACCCACTAAAAATATAATAAATATTCTAAACCCAAAAATAAGTTTCACAGGGGTGTGGGCTGGGTCGGACATGGGTCCACTAGGGTCTGACATGGGTCCAGGCTAGTCAAAATCCTAAAACAATCAATAAAAATATAATACAATCATTAATTAATTATAAATATAATTAATTATAAATAATACACAATTAACTAAATAAAAAAAATACCCAGCTCTGGAAATGGGGTGATGACAAGCCTATCCTCCTTAAAAAATTTTGTCCTCGAAATTTAAAGTCAATCACACTCCTTCTAGGTCAAACCCCCAACAATCACAGTCAAGAAATTCTACCTAAACAACATGCAAAATCAGGGTCTTACTTGTCGTGTTATCATACTCTCAATCAGGGTCACTACACTATCTACCACAGCACAAAGAAAATCTAACAGGTACTAAAGAAGCACACCACAAGGAATAGAAAAGGACAGGAAGAAGAACAAAGAGACAAACCTGCTAACCCGACACCCGTAGCATCGGCCTCCTCGACCGTCAACGCATAAGCCCTGCCCTGCTGGGGTGTATCCCTCTGCTGGTGCAGGGCATGATGCTGTGCCACAGGTGGCCTAGCTCCAACTCTCTGATCCTGTGCTCCACCCAATGGAGGTGCAGTGGGGCAATCTCGCATCTGGTGAGCAGCGGATCCACAGAATAAACACACCTTCAGCCTACTCCTATAAACATCCCAAGTGTGTCCTGCCTTCCTGCAGTAGATACATGTGGGTGCCCTCTGATCCTGACCCTGCTGCGCTGCCTTCTGCACATAGGGACGCTTAGCTGGTCCCGCACTGCCACTCGCACTGCCTGAATCATCCCTGCCTCTCTTGGACTTGAGCTCCAAGTCATCCTCTGCTCTCTGAGCATCTTCTACTATCTGCTCAAAAGTCGCCTTGCGGTCGCTCCTGGTCAAAGACTTGACCGCCATGACCAAGCCCTTGCGAAACTTCCTCGCCTTGGCTGCCTCACTCAAGCACTCCACAAATCTGCCCAGACGGCAGAACTCTGCTGCGTACTCGTCCACCGTCATGCTTCCTTGGACGAGTGCCTCAAACTGGCTCTCCAAAGCACTGAGCGCCATATCTGGAAAAAACTTCTCCTTAAAAAGCCTCTTGAAAGCCTCCCAAGTAAGCCCTGGCGCCGCAATCCTCGTATCAGTGCGATACCATGTCAAGGCAAAGTCGAACATCTGACTACCCGCTGCCTCTATCTGTATGCTGTCTGAAATCTGCGCCAGCCTGAAGATTCCCTCGATCTACTCTATCCAGTCATCCGCGTACAGGATCCCTTCTGTACTACGGAACTCCTTGGGCCGCATCCTCTGAAAGTCAATGATACTACCCGGCCTCGGGTGCTGAATCTGATCTGCCTGTGGCTGAATCTGTGCCACCCTGTCCACTGCCGTCATGGCCACCTGGTGGGCGTTCTCAATGCCCAGCCTCATCACATCCACCTGACGATGTTGCGCGTCCATCATCTCCCTGAAGAACGCAAACAACTGCGCGGCATCTACTGGAGCAGGAAGTGGTGGAGGAACCACCGGAACGACTGGGGTAGTCCTCGGATCGACAGGTGAAGGAGGATCCCCGAGAGAAATAGATGCTCCCTCAACCGCAGGAGTGGTGAGTGGAGCGGTAGCAGCTGCCTGGATACGAGCTGGACGAGAGGTAGCAGACCTCTCAGTAGCAACTGCTGGAACGGTACGATGGGATCGTGTCTTCGGAGGCATCCTGAACACAGATCAAAAGAAGTCAATACGGTGCAAGATACGATATCATCAAAGAAGGGCGATAATATTTCAAATGAAGCAAATTTAGAATAATTAGATTGGAATTGTTCCTAGTCGTGATTGAGTACACTCTCATCCTAGATCCTATATCCTAGAGCAGGCTCGCAGCAGTACAACTAAGTTGTACTACCACGACATCGTACTAATTGTGAATCGAGACCTGCATGGGGCCGCCACCAAAAACGTGCCACGACCCGCACCCAAAAAATTGGGCATGAGTCGTGGGTACGTCCAGCCTACGCCGCAGCATCGACGGTAGAACGCTGTCTAGTCAACTATCTAGATAACTCACAAAAAAATCTGTCATGACCTCTCCAAAAGGAGGGCAACCACGCAATCAATATATATATCCCTGTCAAGATCTCAACTCCAAACGGAGGAGCAAATATCATAATGATAATCTCAAGTACTCAATCACGAATCTAAGCACGATAAGATAACAAAAAAGACTAACAACTATAAAGTCTAATGAACAACAACTACAACAACCATAACATCAATAATAATAATAATACATCATCCAAAATAATATACAACACAAGGTCTCAATCCAAACCGGAGACAAATCCGGTACTAAAAGCTAATAAAAACAACAACAAAGTCTCAGTGATCCCGGCTACCAACCCGAAAATCACCCCTAAACTAGAGGGTCCCTGTCTGCACCATCGACAGGCTCAGGTCCATAAAACGTCAGATACCAATCCTCCGGATACTCTGAAAAATATGTCCAGTCAGAACTGGAGCAAGTACATCTCTAACAGCAGTTCCATTTAAATGATAAAAACTATAAAACAGTTATAGCAAGTAGCAAGAAGAATGAAGCAAGTCTGAAACAAGAAAATATGTATAACTGGTGCATAAAGGTAAAGATGCATGGATATCAGAGCAAGATAGTAATAACTGTAAGATACAGGAAATCTAAGCTAAGATCAAGTCCGTGCACATGAACGTGCAGTGAGTCCAGCATGAAATACATGTAGTGAGTCAAGTCCAGAAATATGTAAGTGAGACCAACAAGAAATGCAAGTGAGTCCAGACTATAAAGAATGAACTCAGTGTCTTTGAAATACTTGTTTCGACATGTAAACGGCTAGGGGTAAGTACGGCTCACCGCGCACTGGGTGCGCGACTGCTATCATTCCAGATTAGACCAGAGGGAGTGATTTCTGATGATTCAAGATGGAAATGTTTACATGTCTACTCGAGTATTTCCCCGCCCCGACTAATACAAGTGGATCCAAGGCCCGACACGTAAATCAAGATGAATCCAGCCTGATGTTTGTGGTATTTAAACGAAAGAACGAAATGTATATAATACGAGGTTTGCACGAAACCCGCCTTCTTTGGTTTACAAACAAACTTGTACAATTTGATCCTATACGAGGATGTGGGAGTACAATTTATTTAATCTGGATAGATGATTTCTATAGGTGTCTGATCTGCAGTCAATCACTTTAGCCCTTGGACTACACGATGGTGAAGAAGTGCCGTGGAAGACGGAAAACAGTTTCGTCGGTGGCGGAAGAGGATGGATGCACGATGCCAATGTCGTCGATCGCTACTCTTTGCCTGAGCTCTGGATGCTTCTCTCTCTCTCTCTCAAAGACTCTTCGATCTCTCCTCAATCTCCAATGTTTCGACCTGTGGTTCGATCCTCTTTCAAAGTTTCGACCTTGTTCGATTTTTAAAGTCTCCACCTGTTCCTCTGTTGATAGAGGTCTCTATTTATAGAGTTTTGGTGACAATGACCACTCATTCGGTGTGAAAACCGAGTAGTGTAAAGTACAACACCCTTTTACACAATGGTTAAAATAACCAAAGCCTGTGTATAGATGATCTTTTGAATGAGCGTGTGACGCGGGTCCAACTAAGGGACAAAACGCGTATAATCGCTATGAAGATCACGGCGTAGAAGCCACGTAGGTAGGTATCCCTCGTGTAGAAGAGGTTGGCATAGAAGCCAATGTCTGTCACCATGGCGTAGAAGCCAAGTAGGCATAGAAGCCGAGTAGGCGTAGAGGCCTGATGGCATAGAAGCCGAATAAGCACAGAAGGCCGAATGAGCATAGAAGCCGAACAAGAATAGAAGCTGAATGGGCATAGAAGCCGAATGGGCATAGTAGCCACTGTGTAACGTACTAGAGTGGTCGTAGAGGCCAAGCAGTCATAAAAGCTGAATGGGCGTAGAAGCCGAGGTGATGTGGACGTCTTTAGCCGAAATCATGGCTCTTGGAGATATAATCAAATCTCTCGCATTAAATACAGAGATCCGCCATCATCATTAATTGCCGAGGCGTGTTCCGAAGGCCTGCCACCGTTCTGAGCATTCGGTGTAGAGACATGCCTCGAGCCCTGTACAAAGAGCAGCTTTTGACGTGGCAGTCTATTTGTCTTCCGCGGAGCGTAAATAGTTCACGTCTGCTTGTGTAACACAAGGCAGTGTATCCTCTTGTACGCGTAAAAGCAGTCTCCGCTGAGGGGATGTCAGTAAATGACGGTTCAGTGATATTTAATCAAATCCTCTGCATTAAATGCAGAGATCCGCCATCATACTGTGGGGCACATCCCGAGTGGTCTGCCATCTTTTTAGCCATCGTCTGGGTAGCCGTGCAGCACTTTTTGTCAGGAGTCAGATGTCAGGTTCACTGCTTGACTTGATAGGTTCATTTCGGGGAAGACGAAACGTTCCTCGTACGCTTTAACGCTGCTCTGAAAGCGGATAAGTTTTACGCCATGGAGGCGATGAAGCACCCCGTCTACGCTGAAGCAGCCTGGACATACTGCATCTTACGTGGATGGTCCCATCATATTTTATACCGTGCTTAGCGGAAAAGCTCCGTTGCACTCTTGATGGCCTTGAGGTCCCCTGCTTACGCCGCCCTGCATCACCATGTTGCGTAGAGCCATCCAGCATATTTTTCATGCTTCTACAAGACCCCCTTCAAAGCTTTCAAATTTCTTCGGAATTTGGAACGCTTTGAAAGAAGCATGAACCGCTCCTCGTAAGTCGAAACATTTCTGAATGGAGCGTTGAAACGGTCGATGCTGACTTTATGGCGGATTTATTGTGGACCGGTGTGACCTCTCTCGCCTATAAAAGGCTGAAGAGTTTAACCTGTTCTCCCTGCATTCCTTTCGCCACACAAGGATGATCGTCGGAGTCCGTCGGGTCGATCTGAGGAAGAAGAAGACCATGTTCTTCCAGTATGTAAGGAGCCGAAAAAGACGGCATCTTCGAGCAAGTCTCATCTGTAACGATGGATCATGGAAGGATGTCATAGCCTCCCTTGCTCGGGATAATCAGCAACTTTGTATGGCGGTTCTCCGGGAGAGAGGAAGGGTCATTTTAGACCATGGCGCTTACAAGTGGCACCTTCTCCCGTTACCTCCGGTGACGAGAGTCAGACAGACTAGCTCTGTCCCAGCTTGAGCGGCGGTGGTTTGTAGGACAGCAGATTTACCCTGCTTTCCTTCTGTTGGAGGATGGGTCTATGCCTATTTTTGTATCCTCCCGCCACTGATCATCTTCTTGGAAGAAGAGGAAGACCTTCACCAATGTGAGAACCTGTCAGAACAGATCCTGGGGGGTGGCCTTTCGATGATGACGAGAAAATTCTTTGTAGACGGGATTTCCCTCATATATTTTCACGAAAATGAAGAAAAACCCTTGTAGACTGGATTTCCCTCATATGTAATCGTGATTTTCTATTTTTAATAAAGTTGTCTTCTTCTGTGCATATAATTGTTTTGCCATACGTTGTTGTGAAGTCTGAATATGTGTAGCTTCGACACGTCTGATTCTTTACGCCGACTCTGTTTAGAAAGAGTGCTAGGTCCTGTCCTGTCTTTTACGCGTAACTAAAGGTGCGTAGAAAGCTGTTGTAGCATTCGAGTGTTCGAACCGTCCTGCTGTTTTAGGAGTGAGGAACCGCGTAGAATTCTGAACTGCTGCTTCTGATGAACAGAATTTCTTTGTTCAGACATCATCTTCAAGAATAATTTTTCAAAAATCCCTTGGAACAGGGTCGAGAAATGGCTGTCAAACTGAGTTGCCATCTTGATAGATAAAATATTCAGACTGGAGTCTGGATGAACTTTGAATCGACCCATAAAGAAGAGTAGTTTTTCAATGTTGAACTCTGTATGCTTCGGGTACTTGGGATATCTTGAGGTCAAGAACGAGTATCTTCTACGTGAACTCTTTGCAATTGACCGCTTTTGAGGACCGTTCAGATGTACGCGTGATCTGGCCGGCGTATCCTTCAGATGTGCGGCAAGTCGTGGAGCGTGAAATTATTAGTCTGCAGCTTCTGAGCATAAACTAAACACCATCGAGCGTGAAATCATAGACTTGTAGTTCCTGAGCGTGAAGTCGTAGGTTTGTAGCCTCTCGAGCATAAAAGCTACTGAGCACAAAGGCATCTGGGCGTAAAACCTGACTTGTAGCCGTCGAACGTAAAGCCGTAGATTCGTAGCTGTCGAGCGTAGAAAGTTCCTTAGCGTAGAACTGTAGATTTGTGGCTTCTGAAAAGAAAATTTTTTCGAGCGTGAAGTCGCGGATCTGTTGCTTCTGAGCGTAAACTAATTGCCACCGAGCGTGAGATCATCGATTTGTTATCTGCTGGCATGAAGTCGTAGGATTGTGGCCTCTAGAGCAAAAAAGCTACCGAGCATAAAGGCATCCGGGCGTAAAACCATAGACTTATAGCTTGCGAGCGTGAAACCATAGATCTGTTGCTGTCGAGCGTAGAAAGCTCCTTAGCGTAAGAACTGCTGACCTGCTTTGCGCGAAAAACTTTTCATATTCGCTAACTGTCCGCCTTCTCTGAATAATAGGCTGACGTAGGACCCAATCATAACCGAATATTAATTAGAAGATTTGGTTCGGGGTCCGAGGAGTCCATCCGAACTCTATATATATCCCAAGTTTTCTGAGGGAAGAACTTTTTATCCGTCTTCTACGAAAGAAAGCCTCCGACTGTTCGAGCTCTTCTCCGAGTCTTCTCTAAGTCTTCAAAGTTTCCAGTAATGGCCTCTAAGCAATCCTCCTCCTCTAAGGGAAAGAAGATTGATTTCTCTTCTCGTTCTTCTGCCCAAGCAGGAGTGCCTCCAGTTGGACAGGGCGAACCCCATTCTGAGCCGAGCATCCCGTCGACGAGCAGTGCACCCGGGCTGATAGGTAGAGCTTTTGGGATGAATGAGAACGACTGAAAAATCCTTCGCACACGTTGAACGTGACCGTGCTAGGTCATCTTCTGTGCTGATAGCCTCTTTGAGGAAGATGATGCACGGAGACGTTTTATCTTTTACGCCCACATTCCTAATGTGTCAGCGTAAAAACTTCAGATTTTCGCAGTTGAGCGTAAAAATCTTTGACTGCCGAAAACTTGGTATATACCATTAAAATTTGAGTTTTATGCTTGTGGATGGAAATCTTGGTGTAATAACTCAATTTAATCAATCTGGCGTAAAGCACAGACCGTATACTGCCAATCTTGAATTTTACGTTTTTTAAGGGAATGGATTCCAGCGTAAAGGCTCAAGTTTCACAGTCTCGGCGTAGAGTACGGACTGTTGTTTTTTTTTTCTTTTTACAGATGCTGCAAGTCCCGAAATGTCTAGTTAGGAACTGACGTATTTCTTCTGTACTTTTGCAGTTAACTTGCATGAGTCTCCGCTGGCTGAAGTGATGGGCTCTGTCGTCGGGATGCTGCACTCCAACTATTTGGAGGATCTGTCACACGTGACATTTCCTATCTCCGGACCCCAATATTCCAAAGGAAGGGAAATCTTGATATCGGTTCAGGGCGAGCGAACGCTGCTGAACATGATTAATGGAGAGCCTTTGACGTATGTAGACGGGGACCAGTATATAAAGCCGGCCTTTCTTTTCGGGGACATGATTGACAAGCAGTCCCAGACGAAGCCAAAGAAAGAACTCTGGGTTTTCCCTGCCGGAAAGTTGGTCTTGAGTCTGCCGAAGATGCCGAGAGATTATCCTATCTCGGCATTCTCCCATGCTACTCATCCCAGGAAGATGTCGTGGACGCTGACTCCCGATCTTCACGGTAGGCCGGGGAAGATCTTCTACCAGAAAGGATCTGGCCTATTTGTCAACCGCCCTTTCGGTCATGTAACGTTGTTCAGGGGATTGTACCCGAGCAGTGTCCCGAGTGAAGACAGCTTGGTGCTCCAGCCGGTGCAATTACCGACCTTTTGCAATAATTTCATGGGGCGCGGAGGAGTATACCCCAAGGCGAATCCTCGATGCAATGGGTGGATGACCCCAACAAATCTTCGATAGGCTCGCTTAGTTGATTGGGCCCTGGAGCATTTTCGGATCGAGTTAGAGAACATCGGTCTGTTGGTAGCTGTGAGTGCCACCAGCGTTGGGTTACCTCCTAACCCTAACCTATTTTTGGCACTGATGGAGCGATACATTCCGCTCACCGTGACTTTTGCCACTCCGCTGGAGGAGTTGGGACTGGCCCTTCATGAGATGGCAGAGATCTCGAGACTGCCGATGGGGGATACTCCGTACGAAGAGTATGTTCCCACGAACCGGGAGTTGGGGGATTCAGACCCTCGGGTAGTGGAAGTATACCAGGAGCTGATGTGCCACTACCTTGCTTGCACCGCCTTCTATGCTGAGCCTTCAGATTTGGCTCACACCAGTAAATGGACGTCCTATCTCTTTTTTTACCGGGCTAGGGCTGCTCAGCCGGAGAAAGTCTTGAAAGTCAAGGATGAGCCTGTGAATCCTCTGAGCGTGCTGACTGCTCAGGAAGTCGACGATCTCCTGGAAGAAGCTAGGTCTCCGGATCAGATCCTCGTCGAAGGGATAGGAAAATATCCTGCAGGTACTAAGGCCTACAGCTATCTGAGGCATTGCCACAGGGCTCTATCCAAGGAAGCTCAACTGGCTGGCTTCCTTTCTATATGGCTGTACCGACTGGTGGTACCCGGCATCGCATATGCGGATCGTATTCACCGTAATATCTTGTGGCCTGCAGTACGTCTGGTATTTGGGGCGAGACTGGGCTTGCTCCCTGTTATGGTGTGCCGCATACAAGCTGGCTTGAGGGCGATGATTGAGGTGCTGCTTGCTGATGAAGCTCGACGTGAAAGCTTTCCCCGGGTGGAATTACTATACCTGTATTTGATGGGATGGTTAATTTTCCATAACCCCCGGGTGATGTCTCCCGGTTTCGGCAGTAGCTTGGGGGGTAGTTTCTTGCTGAATTACAAGAAATCCTCTTGGAATGTGCTCACAGTTTTAGACTGTCGGCGGGTGCTGCATTGCGGTCACAGCTGGAAGTTCCTTTGCAGTGTCCCCTCTGTTCATTGCAACCAATCGGGGATTAGGCTTGAGGACTCAGGTAGAGATAGGACTACTCTTTCTCCTGAAGCCTTCAATTGGTTAGTCTGCATTAGACCTTTCCACCTGCTATAGAGAAGTGAAGATCACTGCTTCTTCGAACCCTACCTGCCCAGTCGGTTTGCCAGGCAGTTTGGGTATGATCAGTTGCATGTGGGCAATGCCGTCACCAGCTTCAGGTCCAGAGGTGGACTCATCGATGGAGCGATAGGATGGCGATATTTTATCATGGGCTGCACCGGGGCAATTTTTGTTGTGCCCTTTGTCACACCCTCTACGGAGCTGCGCATCCTGCATTCGTATACCCAGTTCTATGTGGCAACGAACACCTCCTATCACGATTTTGATATGGGTAGAAGTTTTAGGGTGCCCTCTTCCAAGCCTGGGGGAAGGGTTGAAGTCCACTCGATTTCTTCTGACGAGGGTGACGAGTCCGCTACTCCGGATGAGCCTCTCGTATCGGTACCGAGGGGTGAAATACCTCCGCCTGCAGGGGCATTGGTAGTCTCCGGGAAATGAAGGGCTTTCGCTCTAAAGGAGGCTTCCCCTTGTAAGAGGACGAAGAGGATGGTTACTCGTCCTCTCCAGATTCCTGGCATTGAGGCTCCTGGAAGTGAGCCTGCTTCTCCCTATGTCGGGGATGATTCATTGATTGGGGGTTCCTCGCCTTTTAGAGAGGAACCTTCTACAGCTTCGGCCGGTGGCGCCGGAGAATCTCAACTGGAGGCTGCTACCGCTGCTACTGCTTCAGGTAGTGGAACGAAGTCACCTTCGGGGCTGGTTATAAGACTCCATATATCTTTGTCCGGATCAGCATTGGGAGAGGCCCCTGCCGTGCCCGTCAGCACTTCTAACGAGATTCCAGTTGACGAGCCTCAAGTGGATCTTGGTGAAGACCTGGAAGAGTATTTGCCAGTGTCAGTTAGCAGGCCCTTGTCTCCAGGTATGACAGCTTGCCTAGCATCACTGTCGTCTTTTCGTGCCTCTTCTTTTAGGAAAATTAACATCATGTTTGACATTAACTTCCTCTTGTCTTCTTCTCAGGGGACGACCTCTTCGGGGAGGGCAATGCATATGCGTCCTTCAGCTCCGTGTCAGGTCCTGGCGTTGATACGGAGGCGCCTGGTTTTGAAGGGGAAGCATCTTCGGGTGCCGGCTCGCCTGCCGACGAGGCTTCGATACCTCAAGAGGACGACCCTGTCGTTGCGACAACGCCTCCTTCGAGTATGCGGGTTGGCGCTTCCTCTTTTGTCGCACCCCCTGTTGAGACGAGGACTCTGGCCACGTCAATTGTGGTTGCCTCTGGAGCGAGGTTCGACAATATTGCAGCCACTCCCAGCGTGCATTTCGGCCTAGCTGCGCTGACCGATCTGTATACCAGTATCTTCTACAACACTTTGAAAATGCTGATATCAATGGTGTTGGAGAAGAATCTGAACTTTGAGCGCCTGAAGAGGTCCTCTCGGTTTTCGATAGAGGCGATCAGGGACCTTGGTGATACTGGTTTAGCTGACGCCCTGGCGGAGGTAGTTAATGGTTTGGAGCAACCCATTAACGAATACTCGCAGCTATCCCAAGATAGTGTTGACGATTTGGTCCAGGATGAATACGACTCACTGACTGCAAGGCTGGGAGAGTTGGAAGCTCTAGCAGGTCCCTCGAGATGCGGCAGCAAGAGATGAGCGACGAGCACACCCTCTTAGAGTGTGTTGCTCCCCAGTTGGCCAAGAGTAAAGCTGAACAAGAGAAAAATGAAGCGAGGGTCTGTAAGTTGGAGGCTGAGCTTGCTTTAGCGAAGGAGTGGTCTCGTTCTTCAGCCACTGGTGTGCATGTGTTACAGAGCCAGATGGAAGAAGCTCAACAGAACTTGGCACATGCGATTGCCAAGCACGCCGCTCTTACACATTCTCTGTCTGATTTATCCTGCTTGAATGATAAGGAGACGAGATGGGAGCGAGCTCGAGCTGCCGTTTTGGACTCCAGGAATGCGAAGATGGCCAGACTGGCACATCAGATTCACGATTTGGCCGCTCCTCCTTCATGATGTACTTTTGCTTTTTTTTTGCTCTTTAATGTACTTTCGCTCTTTTTTTGGGGAATAATAAAGAGGCTTTTCATCTGACTTTGTGGGCCCGTTATTTCGGAATGTAAATGACGGGTTTGGGTGAGAGTACTATCAGGTAGTATGGACGTGATAGTCTCTCGGTAAACTTTAGCAGGGCGCATCTATTCAGGGGTCATATGGACATGATAGAGTACGACCCAACTAGTTTCGTTTTGGAAGTAGTTTTGTCAGAATAAGATTTTCGCCTTTATTCCACTTGAGCAGAGGAGGTTAAGCATAGTACCTTTTCAGGAATTTGCCATTGATAGGAGCCATTAGTAGGTCTCCATTAGGCTGGGCTAACCTGTAAGCGCCGTTTGAGAATGTTGTCTCGATCACGTAGGGGCCTTCCCATTTGGGCTGAAATTTGCCCTTGCTCCTGTGAGTGAGAATCATTGGCCTTCTTACAGCTAAGACTAGCTCGCCAACTTTGAACACTCTTTCCTTTATTTTTTGATTAAAAGCTCTAGAAATGCGCGCTTGGTAGAACGCGATGCTCTGTTGAGCTTGAAGGCATTTCTCGTCTAATCCTTCTAGCTCTTGAAGCCTTAAAAGGTCATTCTTTTCCCGAGTTAACTTATTGGCGACTGCTATCCTGAGTGACGGGATTTGGATTTTGATAGGAAGAACTGCTTCGATCCCGTAGACCAGTGAGAACGGGGTGCAACCTGTCGGCGCTTGGACCGTTGTACGGTTTGCCCAAAGATATTCTCCCAGCTTCTCATTCCAATCTCTTTTGTTCGAAGAGACGAACTTCTTCAAGAGTTTGATAATGGTTTTGTTGAAGGCTTCCGCCAAACCATTAGCAGCTGGATAATACGCCGTAGAGGCGATATTTTGTATCTGATTTTTATCGCAAAATTGATGAAATGTTTGGCTGATGAACTGATGCCCATTGTCATGGATTATCCTTCGGGGAATCCTAAAGCGATAAATGACGTGATGCTTGATGAAGCTGATCACATTGGATATTTTTACCTCAGCGAGAGGGATCGCCTCTGCCCATTTGGAGAAGTAATCCGTGATGGCCAGTATGAACTGGTGACCTCTGGAAGAAGACGGTTTAATAGGACCAATGATGTCCATACCCCATGCTTCGAAAGGCCAGGATGCACCCGTAGGATGTAGATGTTCAGACAGCTGGTGTATGAAGTCTGCATGGACCTGACAGGCTTTGCATCGTTTGGCATACTTGATTGCGTCTGCGATCATAGTGGGCCAGTAATAGCCTATTCTTCTGATACGATCCTGTAGCTTAGGACCAGGTTGATGTGCCCTGCATACGCCGTCGTGAGCTTCGCAGATAATCTGCTGTGCTTTGTCATTAGAGAGATATCTCAATAGCAGTCCGTCGTAGGTCCGACGATATAGGCATTGTGAAGATGCATCGAAGTAGAAGCATAATGATCGTCTTTTGACGGATGCTGCTTTAGGGTCCTCCGACAAGATTCCGTATGCCACAAAATCTGTAAAGGGACTTCTCCAATCTCTCGTAGGGGGATCGGTGTTCACAGCGTAACTGCGTTCGGTGTGAGCGTTGTTCTTCACGCAAAATAGATCTCTGTTAAGAAGGATTACCGAATTCTGCCTTCTTATAGGAGTAGCTAAATCTGCAGCTAGACTGGCTAGGACATCGGCTTCCAGATTCTGAGATTGAGGTACATGCTCTAGGAAGAACCTTTTGAATGTCACGGCTATCTCGACCGTTGTTTGGTGATAAGGGATGAGGTCTGGATTCCGGACTTCATATATTCCCCTGACTTGATTGACGATAAGCAGAGAATCACCAAAAGCTTCCAGAGATTCGACCCCCAGCTCTTTAGCGACTTAGAGCTCGATTAGTAGAGCGTTGTACTCCGCCATATTATTGGAACAGGGCTCGTTAAGAGAGTATGCTCGATAGATGACGAGTTTATCGGGAGTAACCAGGATAATTCTTACCCCTGAAACCACGTTTTCTTTGGGACCAGTCCTGGAGGCACCGTCGAAGAACAGCTGCCATGCGTCACTTTCCATTGCGGAACTACATTCTGCAACTTCGTCGGGAATGTCCTCGTATAATTTGGAGGCCTCCGGGATCGGATGAGCAGCTAGGAAGTCAGCCAATGCTTGGCCTTTGATGGACTTCTGAGGGACGTACACCATGTCATATGGTGTCAATAATATCGCCCAAGTCACGAGTCGGGAGTTAAGAACACTTGGCTTGCTCATCAGTACCCGAAGAGGATTGATCTTGGAGATGATGTGAATAGTCTGGCCGGTGACATAGTACCGCGTCTTTTGGATAGCGAACATCAGAGCCAAACATTCTTTTTCCACCGGATTATACCGGTGCTCAGCTCCGATCATCATTCTACTTAGATAGTAGATAGCCTGTTCATGTCCTGCATCGTTCTTCTGCGCGAGAAGAGCTCCCAGAGAATGGTCCATCGCTCGAACGTACAGGAAGAATGGTCTTCCTACGACGGGAGGCACCAGTACTGGCGGACTAGTGAGGTAGCGCTTGATATCCCCGAATGCTTGCTGACAGGCTTCGTCCCATATGAAGGATACACCTTTCTTTATGAGGCGAGAAAAAGGCTGGCATCTTCCAGAGAGGTTGGATATGAATCTTCGAATATAGGCCAGACGACCTTGAAACCCCCTGAGTTCCCTCAGATTACGGGGTGGTCGCATTTCCAAGATGGCCTTGACTTTATCAGGGTCCACTTGAATGCCTTTGGCGGTAATGACAAATCCCAGAAATTTGCCACTAGATACACCCAGAAAGGACTTTGTAGGATTCATTTTGAGTTGATGTTGGCACATCAGCTCAAATACCGTCTTTAAGTCTTGGATGTGATTGACCCTGAGGCGGCTTTTGACAGCTATATCATCTACGTAACATTCTACTGTCTTGCGTAAATGCTTGTGGAATATGTTACTCATAGCCCGTTGGTAAGTAGCTCCGGCATTCTTCAACCCGAAGGGCATGACCGTATAGCAATATACCCCCAGTGGTGTCCGAAAGGCAGTATGCTTCTCGTCTTCAGGATGCATCTTGATTTGATTGTATCCTGAGAATCCGTCCATGAAAGACATACGTTCGAAACCGCAGGTACTGTCGATCATGACGTCTGTGATGGGAAGAGGAAACTCGTCCTTGGGGCAGGCTGCGTTCAGATCTCGGTAATCGATGCAGACTCACACTTTCCCATTCTTCTTCATGACCGGGACAACATTGGCGACCCAGTCGGGATGTTGTTCCTCTCGGATGAAACCACAGGCTATCAACTTCTTGACTTCAGCTTTAATGGCGTCCATCATATCCGGGCGGAACCGGCATTGGTGCTGCTTTACAGGCTTTGAATCGGGCAATATGTTGAGTTTATGAGTAGCCACCTTGGATCAAGTCCTGGCATATCCTCATAATTTCACGCAAAGACGTCGATGTATTCTCTTATCAGTTGAATGACTTCTTCCCTTTCAGCTGGGGAAAGATTGTTACTGATAAATATCGGCTTTGGTGAAAGTTTATCCCCAACATCAATCTGGATAACTTCATCTTTGGTGGGAGGTTCTCTCTGCTCGAAGCAGAATTTCTACTGAGTATCCATTTGCTGAGCCCAAGCGTCATTCTCAAATAGTTCAGATTCTTGTTCGTCTGATTCGAAGGGATCCGTCACTACCATATTTACTGGTAATGTTTGCTCGAGAGCACGAGATGAGTTAGAGGGCGATGAGCCGTTTTGAAAAGGGGAAAAGGTGTCCTCATCTGACTTGAAAGTCGTAAGGGAGGTGGCATACCCTAACCCGAAATAAGTTTATTGATAGTGGGGATTGCCGCGCGGCGGTATTCGTCTGCCTTTCCCATAGTTAAGACCTGGCTTCAGTTTCAAGTCATAACCCATATTTTGCATGATCTTTAAGGCTTGCGGGCTGTACCTGTGAACTTGTACTTCACCAGCATCGTCATTGAAGGAATCTTCTCGTATAGTCGATTCGTTGTATGTTCGGCCGAAGACTATTGAATGCTGACTGCTGCGGGCAGGCTGAACAATAAAGATAGAGTCCTCATGTGGTCCATATGTCGTGACGACATTGGATGATGACGCTACTTCCCATATGTATGGATGATAGGAATCTATAGCTTCCAAGAATTTTTGTGCTATAGGTTCTATATCATCATGGGGAGAGGATTCCTGATTTGGAATCCAAGCGTCGATATACTGGAAAAGAGGATGTTTATTATCATCTGGAACTCCGTTCCTGGTTGCATTTACACCAGTCGGCTGCTTGTTGCGCCGAAGTTTGACGACCAAGGGTGGAGGCTTCTGGTTCAAAGTGATCACTAGAGGATCACCCCCTTTTTCTGACCTGGTTTTGTTCAGGTGGATAGCCATAGGCTCCATGGCTTTTGGACGAGTAGTTCGCCCCTTCACTCTGATTGACAGTGGTTGTTCGACAGAGGGTCCTTCAGGCTCCCGGTGGGATTCCTTCTCTGCTTGGGCTGACACCTCCTCCGCGTAGTCTTGAGAGTACAACACGGCATTGGAATAGTATGATTCTATTCCTTTGAATGGATTTAGGTCAGCAACCTCCGTTTGTACTATTCCTTGGGCGTCTACATATTTAAGACATTGATGTAGAGTTGAAGGAACGATGTTGTGGTCGTGGATCCACGGTCTACCCAGCAGAATGTTGTAGGATACCTCTGAATCGATGACATATCATGTAGCCACTGATCTGAGGTTGCCAATCTGGATCCTCAGGCAAATTTTCCCCAACGGCTTACTTCTTCCGGCATTGAAACCCACGATTGTAGTGGTGGTGTAAGCCAATTCGCTGGTAGGAATCCTCAGCGGTCTGAGCAGACTATGAGGAATAATGCTGATTGAAGATCCCGGATCTATATGGATCCGGTCGACCTCCATGGAACCAACGTATCCGGTGTAATAGAGAGGTCGGTCATGCCTGTTATGTTTTAACAGTATGTCATCTTGTGTGAAAGTGATGTTCGGGACCACCTCCATCATACTGTGGCATTGAGGACATGCCACTGGTTCCTCGTCAGGGGACTTGAGCTGGGTCAAGTATGCTTCCGCCTGTATCAGTGCTTCACTCAGGGCTAGACGAGTGTCTTAGGAGAGCCTGAGTAGCTCGAAGATGGACAACCTGGCTGGTGTATTGGCCAGTTGGGCCAGGATGTCGAAGTTGTATGGCTTCTCTAAACCTTTGTTTTGAATGTTTTTTACAGGTTTATCGAAGCGTACTTCTTTTTGCTTCCCCTTGTCCGTCGAAGTCGGTCTTGCAGGATCGGCCTGTGGTATGGCAGGCTCTGTAGTTGAAGCGTCTACTGGTGCATCTTTCGGACTTGCTCCGTAGTCCTTGAGGTAAGCTTTCCCTGAACGGGTCATAGCCAAAGCCTCGTCTTCGTCTGATGGCGAAGAAGTTGCAACCATATGGCATGGTTTGGAGTTATTCCTAGACTTAGCCTTAGCAGCATTAGTCTCTTTCTCGAGTTCCGATACTAAATCCAGATGAACCCACATGATCTTGCCCCGCCGGGTGGTTAAGGGTACCAGGTCATGATTTGACCCCTAGCCGGAGGGAGATTGACGATGTTCATCGTTGTTCGGGAAATAGGTGTCACTCCGTTCGGGACTTCCTGGGGAGGCAGATTGCCAAATTGCAGGGAGATCATATTGGCCGTGACCGTCTTTTCGGTGTTATGCAGAGTGATGGCCTTAGCATCGATCAGCCCCTGGATCTTCCTTTTCAGTATGTAACACACCTTGGTCGGGTGGTGTACGTATCTGTGGAAGATGCAGTACTTGGGGTTGTTGGCACTGCCGGCTTCACTGGGCCGCTTCTTCTCCGGAAGGGTGATCTTTCCACTTTTGACGAGACACTCGAATATACTTGGAATATCGTCGTCGTCGAAAGAGTATACTTCGACGGGCCTGGAAGTCCCAGGTTTCGTCTGCGTGGTTGCCGCAGTCTTTTGTCTGGACGTGTTGATTGCCAGAGCTTCTTTTCCTTTGGAACTGCGAGGATGGTCGCCGTTGGGGAATGACCTTTTGCCTCTGTCGGAGGTAGAGATCATAATGCCATTGTCGCACGCCTTGCGACTGCTGTCATCGGCGGCCACTGCTGAGATAATGAACGAGGGCCAGTCGTGGAACTGATATGGTCCTGTGAACACCGAGACCAAGGGAAGGAGGTTCTTCCTGCAAATGTCCACCAACACAGAGTCTGGAACTCCTGGAGGCATCTGTAGCGTGGCTTGACAAAAACGTTCGATGAAAGTACGAACGTCCTCTTTTTCCCTCTACTTGACTTCGATGAGAGAGGACATAGACATGTCCATTCCTCCCTCGTAGAATCATGTGAAGAATAAAGCCTTAAAGTCTTCGAAGGGAGTAATGCAGTTGTCCGCCAGGCTGCGGTACCACTGGTAAGCCACTCCCGAGAGACAGCCCTTGAACACCCGAGTGAGGAGGGCATCATTCCCTTGTAGCAACACCGTCATTATACTGAAATAATTCATGTACTGACTTGGCAATGTTTTCCTCTCGAACAGAGCCATAGTCTGAGGTTTGTATCTCGGAGAAAAAGGGACCTCTTCCCAGATAGCCGGGTAAGCCTGGTTGATTCCCAATTTCTTGAGCTACTCTTTGTGCTTCAAGGCATCGAATTGGGCTTCCAACTCCCGTACTGCTTGCATCGGATTTTCAGCCGGTAGCGAGACCACGGATTGGTGCGGAGTCGGTTGTATCGCGACTCCCGCAGGAGGCAATACATTCTCCGAGTGAGGAAGTGGAGGACCAGCTGACTCTTGATCTAGAGCAGGTTCTTGGACCGTGTTGGATGGTGGCAAGTCCACCCCCACACGTATCTGTGTTGGTGGGACTGATGTTTGAGCCATAGCGACCGCCTGTTGAGTTAGCATCATCTGGTGCATGCTCTCCATCATGGATTGCATTTGTTTCAGAGACGTCTCCAGTGTAGTGATCCGCTGTTCCTTGCTCCCTGACGGCGAAGCTTCCTCGTGTTCATCTCCAATGGCGTATACTCCCATTTCCCTGGGCGTCGTTGAAGGATGTGTATAGGTTGCTGCAGAAGTTGACTCTATACTCTCAGTATTTGATTCGGGAGAATGGCGACCCCCAGCGTCGGAATCAGAGGAGTACAAAGTCAGTTGTTATGACCTCGAACGAGTGTTCTGGAACACCCCATCTTCAGTGTCGCTGAGGAGCATGTTGAATCTCCTTCGGCTAGGAGTTCTAGAGGACGGACGTCTTGAGCCTGAGTTTCCTCCAGTTATATGTGAAGCCATGTTCACAGATGCATGCGTGGGCTCTTCTTCTAGGAAAGATGGAGAGTAGCTCAGCCGGTCAAAAACTGGCCGTTTTGCTTTAGAACAGCAGCAATTAACCACAATCCTGTGACCATCACAACAGTGCTCGCTAGGAGGCGTAATAGCCATGCTGGAAGATCCCCTCCCCTTGCATTTCTGGATTAGATATTTGCACAGGTCAGGAGAATTTAAAGAAGACTGCTCGTTCTTTCGGTTCGTCGTGGTAGGTATGCGGACGATGGGGACCATAGTCTTCCTCGTGCCACCCGTATACAAAAGATTCGCCATCTGGGTGGCGGATAATCTCCGAGGAGCGTGTCTTTCCGTCAATCGAGCCTTCTGTAGGCTTAGGGACTTCGCTTGGCATAATTTCGAACTTCGCTCTGGTTGGCGTAAGGCTGAGGATGTCCTCAGGCGGCCATCAGCTTCTCGCATAATTTGGAGAGTGGGTAGATTGTTCCCTTGCTTTCCCTTACGGAGATCACGGGTGTCATCTGGTTCCCCGTAGAGGTCAGACGTTGTCTTACGTGCGGAGCGTGCTTTGTACTTCCAATTTGGCGCTGAGGCATCATCAGAAGTTTTGTCTATTCTGCCACGGACGGGAGACTGGTTTCTACGCGTAGAGCACAGTAGATACCTCTGGGTTAGCGCTGAGGCTTTGCCCGAAGTTTTGTCTGTACCGCACGTAGCGGGAGACTGGTTTCTACGCGTAGAGCGCAGTGGATACCTCTGGGTTAGCGCTGAGGCTTTGCCCAAAGTTTTGTCTGTACCACGCGTAACGAGAGACTGGTTTCTACGCGTAGAGCGCAGTGGATACCTCTGGGTTAGCGCTGAGGCTTTGCCCGAAGTTTTGTCTGTACCGCGCGTAGCGGGAGACTAAATTTTACGTACAGGGCACGGAGGGAGCAATGCTACAACCTCATTGGTCGGAGAGATCGGAGAGATCGGAGAGTCCACAGGAATGGTAGAGGATGTCTTGGGCATCCAGACCTTGCGCAGCTTCCTGTTGTTTTGTACAGAGAGAGAGAGAGTGAGAGCTACCCCCCGTCCGAAGCATGTCTTCGTAGGCAGACTGGTCGAACTGGACGACCAGTATCTTCTTCACGGATCCCACGGATACCGCATCGTGTTGAGCAATCGCTTCCTCATCAGTAGAGAAAGATGTCCCCAGCAGAGTCGCCATCTTGTTTGTGGTATTTAAACGAAAGAACGAATTGTATATAATACGAGGTTTGCACGAAACCTGCCTTCTTTGGTTTACAAACAAACTTGTACAATTTGATCCTATACGAGGATGTGGGAGTACAATTTATTTAATCTGGGTAGATGATTGCTATAGGTGTCTGATCTACAGTCGATCACTTTAGCCCTTGGACTACACGATGGTGAAGAAGTACCGTGGAAGACGAAAAGCAGCTTCGTCGGTGGCGGAAGAGGATGGATGCACGATGCCAATATCGTCGATCGCTACTCTTTGCCTGAGCTCTGGATGCTTCTCTCTCTCTCTCTCTCTCAAAGACTCTTCGATCTCTCCTCAATCTCTAATGTTTTGACCCGTGGTTCGATCCTCTTTCAAAGTTTCGACCTTGTTCGATTTTTAAAGTCTCCACCTGTTCCTCTGTTGATAGAGGTCTCTATTTATAGAGTTTTGGTGACAGTGACCACTCAATCGATATGGAAACCGAGTAGTGGAAAGTACAACACCCTTTTACACAATGGTTAAAATAACCAAAGCCTGCATATAGATGATCTTTTGAATGAGCGTGTGACGCGGGTCCAACTAAGGGACAAAACGCGTATAATCGCTACGAAGATCATGGCGTAGAAGCCACGTAGGTAGGTATCCCTCGTGTAGAAGAGGTTGGCATAGAAGCCAATGTCTGTCACCATGGCGTAGAAGCCAAGTAGGCATAGAAGCCGAGTAGGCGTAGAGGCCTGATGGCATAGAAGCCGAATAAGCACAGAAGGCCGAATGAGCATAGAAGCCGAATGAGCATAGAAGCTAAATGGGCGTAGAAGCCGAATGTGCGTAGAAGCCGCTGCGTAACGTGCCCAAGTGGTCGTAGAGGCCGAGCAGTCACAAAAGCTGAATGGGCGTAGAAGTCGAGGTGATGTGGACGTCTTTAGCCGAAATCACGGCTCTTGGAGATATAATCAAATCTCTCGCATTAAATGCAGAGATCCGCCATCATCATTAATTGCCGAGGCGTGTTTCGAAGGCCTGCCACCGTTCTGAGCATTCAGTGCAGAGACATGCCTCGAGCCCTGTACAACGAGCAGCTTTTGACGTGGCAGTCTGTTTGTCTTCCGCGGAGCGTAAATAGTTCACGTCTGCTTGTGTAACACAAGGCAGCGTATCCTCTTGTACGCGTAAAAGCAGTCTCCGCTGAGGGGATGTCAGTAAACGACGATTTCATGATATTTAATCAAATCCTCTGCATTAAATGCAGAGATCCGCCATCATACTGTGGGGCGCGTCCCGAGTGGTCTGCCATCTTTCCAGCCGTCGTCTGGGTAGCCGTGCAGCACTTTTTGTCAGGAGTCAGATGTCAGGTTCACTGCGTGACTTGACAGGTTCATTTTGGGGAAGACGAAGCGTTCCTCGTACGCTTTAACGCTGCTCTGAAAGCGGATGAGTTTTACGCCATGGAGGCGATGAAGCACCCCGTCTACGCTGAAGCAGCCTGGACATACTGCATCTTATGCGGATGGTCCCATCATATTTTATGCTGTGCTTAGCGAAAAAGCTCCGTTGCACTCTTGATGGTCTTGAGGTCCCCTGCTTACGCCGCCCTGCATCACCACATTGCGTAGAGCCATCCAGCGTAATTTTTATGCTTCTACACCTGAAACATGAGTGATGCCTGTAGTGATGCCTGTAGGTGATGCCAGTAGTGATTCCAGAATAGAGGCCAAAAATATAAAATGTACGTGTCACAAGTAAATGAATCCAGAAATACCAGTCAGTGTCCCGTGTTGTGCCAGAATAATCAGATGATACTATACTAGAAGCTGAATCATAATAATCATCAGATAATAAAAACTATCAGAGAATGTACTCGCCTGATGTCCTGAGCAACTGACGATCCAAACTGGTGTCGCAAGGACCTATTACAAAAAGCACGGTTAAACAGTGTTCTAATGAGTTAAACAGATATAAAATAACTAAATATAGGCTTCTAGGGTCGTTCTAGGTCAAACGGGTCAAACCGATGAAATCTGGGTCAAAAAGTCAACTCCAGGTCCAAAAAGTCAACTCTGGGTCAAAACTAGGTCAAAAGTTGACTTTGGTGGTCAACCGAGTCAACTACGGTCAAGTCTAGGTCAAACTAGGGTGCTCCTGAAATTCTAGGTTATTAAGCTAGAAAACTCCCAAACTCGCCTCCTTGAGATACCGGGATACCCTCGGTATCCAATACCTCAACCTAGGCTACGCACCCCGCCTAAACCCGCTAAAACCTATGCTAGCACGCGTAAATATATACACATAAGCATATAAAAATTACTCCAATACTATTCCTAGGCTATTGCTCAAAAACTCTGCTCGAAACTCAATACCTTGGATATCTCAAGGTATTGAGATACCTCGGTATGTCAAGGTATTGAG